>CM032456.1:175334155-175584293 GCA_019049505.1 Pachyrhynchus sulphureomaculatus
TACTGTTTATAAATTGATGGTAGGGAAGCAATAATAGATTCATGAAACCTTGTATCGCTGAATTTCATTGACAATTTCTATCTACTAAGAATTAAATTCACAGGATGTCTCACTTGAAAAAATTATGATAGTACCATTGGAAAGTATCAAAATTCCAAATACGAATACAGCAAAATCACAAATGTGAAACCGGTTGGAATCGGTAATATATTACCAATTCCTACGTCGCGCAGTAGGGTAAAACACCCGAAAAATGGAAAAAAGCTCCTAAAGTACCTTAGTAATATCAGTTGCTTATTTGTGGTGTCATCCAACGTGTTTTTTGTGTTGAATCGAATAGAACAATTTTCATGTCAATAGGACCAACTGGCTGCATGCTATGCCAATTTATTCAATGTTATTACCCATAAAACGTGATTTTTCTGAATAATTTCAAAATTAGTGCAATTTCTAATGTATTTTCTTGCTTAATCAAACTATTTTAATGTTCTTTAGAGATAGTGAACTCTAAATTGCTTATAATGTTTTTCAACGGTTTTTATTCTTCAAGAACTCGTCAAAATTTACCGTTATATTATGTACATATTATATTACCGATTTTTACTTCCATGAATATGGAAGTATGGTGATAGTTTTTGTTTTCCTTGAGTTTTGAAGACTAGCTCCACTCGCCTCCAAAGAACCTCTTGCTTGCTTTGATAGTAGGTACTATGAAGTTCGATTTCCTGTAAATTACGCCACCGAAAGCGATTTGAGTTGATAGCCCAGTAAACAGGGGACACAAAAAGGTCATTTCAGGAAAAAAATATAGAAGTTTTTTCAATTGTTCCTTATGTTTTTTCGGCTACTGAATCCAAATTTCAACTTTATCACCTCGTAAATGTTGTGTGCGTTTTAAGTAAAATGCAAAAAAAAAAAATTAAAAAAAAAAAAAAAACTTTTTACACAGAGCAGACCTGGTCCTTCCAGGCAAGCTGTTTGTCTCACTGGATGCCCAGGTACTTGATGGCGTTTGCCCATTGGATGCGGGAGCCCCAGAATAATTATATATTTTTTAAATTGACCGTTGACAGCAACCTACAAACTCGAACTATTGTTACATAATTTTATTAAATAATGTAGAAGGAAATTTGTTTTTATTTCTCTAATAAAAAAAGGCAGTTGAATTTTAACAGAATATTTCAAATTTGACTTGCTGAGATTTTTTAAATACTATTTATTAAGAGAAATCTTTCAAAATCTTCACCGTAACTTTCATAAAGCTAAACGGATTTTCTGTAACTGAAAAGATTAATTAGGATACGTTTTATTCCGACCGATTAAGTCAATGAAACTATTACGTTCGACACAAAGGAAATATGACGCCGCTCAAAATAACGCTAAATAGATTTGAAGATAATTTAGTTCGAACATAAAATGTGTATATATTTTGTATCCTAATACCAAGCCATGTTCTTAAATTCACGCAAAAATGCAGCTTTTTCAGTAAATAGCTATTCTATTAATCTTATGTGATACAACGAGCGTGTTGTTAAACTTACGATAACGACACAATAATACAATGAACATTATAATCGTTTCTATAATTAATCAGGTGATTACCTCTACCTTAATCAATAACTAGGACTACATCTATACGAGGGTTGTATGGGGCACCTGGCCTTAGCCAGAAATGGCACTACTACTATTTAAGAAATTATATTTTTCTTAAGAAGACAAAACAAAAATCCTGCAAATTTTCAAGTCGCTGCGTGATTTAGTTTGTGAGTAGCAGCCATTTAAATAGAACACAGATTTTACAATAATGGAAAAAAACTGAATATCGACCAGTGTAAAATACTTGTTTTTGAAAAAGAGAACTAATGATGAGATAAAAGCGGAACTTACCGAAATTTATGGAGGCTGTGCACCTTCGTTATCAACCATAAAATATTGGGCAGCTCAATTCAAACGCGGCCGTAAAAGCATTTTTAATGAAGAAAGTACAGGTCGTCCAAATGAGGTCACCACATCAGAAATGATTGAAAAAATTCACAATATAGTCATAAATGATGGGAGAGTGAAAGTTTGTGAGATTGCTGAAACTGTGTGCATCTCAACTGAACGGATGCAGAACATTTTAACAACGCATTTGGATATGAGAAAACTTTCCGCAAGATGGGTGCCGTGATAGCTTACAATTGACAATAAACACGCACGTGTGTCAATTTCAAACGAATGTTGGGCGATGTTAAAACGTAATCGGAATGATTTTTAGCGTCGAATCATAATTGTTGACGAAATATGGATTCATCACAACACACCAGAGACCCAAAGAACAGTGCAAACAGTAAGTTTTTTCCATGGCGAACTGGCGCCAAAGCGACTTTATCGGCCAATAAAGTCATGGCCACTATGCACCCGGCATGGCACGTCGATTGCTTTGAAAAGGGCAAAACGATTAATGGAGAGGATTATGTAAATTTACTGGACCGTTTCAACCGTGCTGTAAAAGAAAAACGTTCGTAACCGAAGAAAAAAATTCTCTTTTATCAAGACAATGCTCGCGTGAACACTTGTGTCATTGCCACGGCAAAATTCTATAAGTTAGGATACGAATTGCTTCTATATCCACCATATTCGTTAGATTTAGCCCTCAGAGATTATTTTCTATTTCCGAATATGAAAAAATGGTTCAGAGGAAAGAAAATTTGGCTCAAACAATGAAGTGATTGCTGAAACAAACACCTATTTTGAAGGGTTGGAGAAATCGTATTTTTTAGATGGGATACAAAGGATAGAATAGCATTGGATTAAGTGTATCGAGCTTAAACGGGAAAAATAAAATAAATTTTATACATAAAAATGTTTTTTTCTTGTCAAGGCCAGGTACTTATCATAGAACCCTCGTATAATAATATTATGGGTTCAAAAAGTTTTCAAGAATTAAAACAAATTAATTGTTAAAATTTTTTCAACTATTTATCTGATTTTTATATCGCTCACTTCCCCGCCTGAATAGGGATTATTATTCTTTTTGAATATACTATAAATATCGGCTAGGTGTCGAAATATCCGTCGCGTTATTCAACTCCAGAAACATACATTTGTACTGCTATCAGGGGCGTTATAACATTTCTGCAATAACTACTACATATGTATGTAGCCAAGCCAAATATATAACCTGAACTAACTAATTTAATAAATAAGTATACAGACCTGTCCTAATGTGAACTCGAGAACCCATGTACAGTAAGCCGGGACTATACACACAGCCAAGACTGGCATACTGTTAGCCAAATTTTGGCTCGAATTAAAATAATGCTCTTTCGAGGACATAACGGCCACTGAAAAGGCGTGCTTTGCAGTCCAAAAAATGAGCTTAAAAATTCATTCGAATCACTATTATGTCACTGAAAAAGTCATTGTATTAATCATAATATAATGTTGAATACAGGTTAACTTTTTACTTGTTATGAACTGTTTTTTTAGTGTTCCGTACGGAACACTTATAAGATCACTTCGGTGTCTGTCTGTCTGTCTATCCGTCTGTCTGTCTGTCACACCCGATTTTCTCCGAAATTATTTGTCATAGAAAGATGAAATTTGGTAATAATATAGGAATTGATGGCCTCATTAAAGCCGTGTAGTTTTGAAAGTCAAATTTTGACTTAAGGGGTTAGTTTTGGGGGGTGAAATCGGAAGTGAAAAAAAAACTTAGAGTATATAAGTAATCTTCTCGTATTGGGACTCCCATTCCATTACATTTTTGCTTCCATTTTTTTAATGTTTGTTCAAGGTATATTTTGAATAGTGTTGGGGATGTAGAGCATCCTTGTAATAGGCCTTTTGATGTTTGGAGTCTCTTCCCTATTTTATGTCCTATTTTTATGTTCACTGTGTTGTTTTCGTAGAGAGCTTTTACTGCGTATATTAGTTCTTTGTCAATACCTATTGACATCCTACCTACCTATCTTTCATTGCGTTCCATAATCTTTGTCTTGGTACTGAGTCGTAGGCCTTTCTTATGTCTATGAAGGCTAGATGAACTTCTCTATTCTTTGCCAGTTTTTTTTTCCATTGTTTGTTTTATAGTGTATATGTGGTCTATACATGATTTTCCGGCCGTAAAGCCTGCTTGGTCTTCTCTAATTTTTCCTTTTATATTTTCCTCCATGATATTTTTAATAATTTTTCCATACAAACGTCCCATACTCGATATTATGCTTAGGCCTCTATTGTTTGTGCATTTTCTGCGGTCTCCCTTTTTAAATATGGATACTATATAAGCTTTTGACCATTTCTCTGGTATTTTTTCTCCATTTATCGCTCTGTGGAACATGTTTCTTAGCATTTTTGCAGCATGTAATTTATTAGACCCGTACTTAGTCATTTCATTTACCACACCCCCAGGCCCTGCAGATTTATTATTTTTGAGTGTTTTTTATTGTCTTCTTTACTTCTTCATGGCTTAGATCTATCTCTTTTATTTCCTTATTCTGTTCTTCTTCAGGGTTCTCTTCTTGGAATTCTTGTCTTCTGTTAGCAGCTTCTTATAATATTCTTCCCACTCGCTTTCTGGGATGTACTCTATATACGTCTTCTCTCTATTGTTTGTCCTTAACGCTTTAATTATTCTCCATGATTCTGTACTTCTAGTTCCCCTATATACTGTTCTACATGTTCGCACGATTTTTTCCCATCTCTCGTTCTTTTCTTTGTTTATCATCCTCCTCGTTTCTGCGTTTTTCTCTTTATATTTCTGTAGATCTTCTTCTGATTTTGTATTCAACCATTTTTCGTATAGTCTTTTTTTTTCCTTTATAGATTCTTTGGTTTTTTCACAGATTCTAATTTTATGTTTCTCATTCTCGTTGTCTTCTTTACCTAATGCTTCTAGGGACGCCTGTTTAATGCATTCTTTTATGTGGTCATACATCTGTTGGAGGTTGTCGTAGTTAAATTCATTTAATTTTTGATCTAATCGTCGTCTATATAGGTCTCTTATCGTTTCGTCTTGCAGTAAGTGTATTTTGTATTTTATGTCTTTGTCTGCTTTTCTGTTATTTCATTAGTATTTCTGTTTTCTTTATCTATTGTTTCTTTTTGCTTTATTGTCTATATATATATATATATATATATATATATATATATATATATAATGTAATACTTACGCACACTTTTCCTTGCATTATTTTTTAAAAAATCGCGAAAAAATCGCTATCCCCCTACCTTATCTCGAAAAGTACTGGTCATAAAATTTTGAAAAAATTCTGGAATATTCTTCAGGGGTGTAGATTGAACGAAAATTATCACGAGTACATTACCTTTAATAATTTATCTGGTATATATAAAAAAAAAAAAATTCAAGGTCATCAATTTTCAGTAAAGATTGGAAACAAACTTTGTTGAAAAACTCCTTTGGAGTGTGTTTTGTGAAGTCACTAATCATTTTATATCTCTGTAACAACATTTTTTATTTTAAAAACAATCAACGTACGGAACACTAATTGTGCAAGTTCAACTTGGACTTGACCGGTTATTCTTGCTTAAGGTGGTCTTTTTGTTGGTGCAAAATAGGCAAACTCAAGAGACCAAAATAAGGATACATTTCATTTATTTTCGTACTAAAGTCGGTATGAAAAAAAAAAACGAATAAGCCAAAATAGACGACGACACGTAATGGTCTTCATTCATATAAATTATAACGCCACAGCAACGTAAGAAGTTAAACAATCCTTGAAAAACTGTTTATCGAAAATGTTTACAGCCTGACAGAGTACTTGTTGATTTACCACGAAGCCTAACTTAGTATCGTTACGAATTTCTTCTTCGACGTCGAGATTACTCGACGTCGTTTCCGAGGTTTTTTATTAGATTTTGAAAGTGATTGGCCGTAAACGAGATTTGGCGCCGACAACAACGCTCGGTTCGCATTCAGATTTTCTTTAAATAAATATAATAATGAAGAAGATATAAGAAATTTGTAATTTAAAAAAAAAACTAAATTATTCCCAAAATCTTCTTAGTTACCAGGTGTACAAGTATGAAATGCGGATTTCAGACAACAGATGGTGCACCAATGCAGTTTGTGCTATAAAGATTTGACACTGCGCCATTTTGTTGTGTCATCAACAAGTGATAAATTGGAAAAGTGCGTGCATAGTGTTGTGTTGTTGTGTTCAATATACCGAACAAAGAGCATTCGCGGACAGCATTAATTTTTTGTTTTCATTTGAAGAAAACTGCTGTTGAATCATACCGATTACTTTGAGAAGCTTATGGTGCACATGCTCCATCGCAAGATACGTGTGAACGATGGTTACGGCGTTTCTCTCTTCGATGTTGCGGACAAGGAACGTGGAAAAATATACGAACATGTGGAATTGCAAGCATTGTTGGACGAAGATGATTCGCAAACACAAAAACAACTCGCCGAGCAATTGGGCGTTAGTCATCAAGCTGTTTCCAGTCGGCTATGAGAAATGGGAAAGATTCAGAAGCCCGTAGATGGGTACCACATGAGTTGAACGACAGGCAAATGGAAAAGCGCAAAAACACGCGTGACATTTTGCTCGCTCGGTACAAAAGGAAGTCGTTTTTGCATCGTATAGTTACAGGGGATGAAAAGTGGATTTATTTTGAGAATTTCAAACGCAAAAAAAATGGGTAGACCCAGAGGCACCATTCACATCGACCGCAAGACCGAATCGCTTTGGCAGAAAGAGGATGCTCTGTGTTTGGTGGGACCAGAGGGGCGTGGTCTATTATGAGCTGTTAAGAACTGGGGAAACGGTTAATACTAAACGTTACCCACAACAATTGACCGATTTGAACCGTTCGCTGCTTGAAAAAAGGACAGAATACCGAAAGAGGCAACACAAAGTCATTTTTTTCTTCATGACAATACTCCATCACATACGGCAAAACCAGTTCGCGACACGTTGGAAGCACTCAGCTGGGAAGTTCTACCCCATGCGGCTTACTCACCAGACTTGGCTCCTTCTGATTACCACTTGTTTGGGCCACGCACTTGCTGAGCAGCGCTTTGGTTCGTAAGAGGATGTGAAAAAATGGCTCGATGAATGGTTCGCAGCAAAAGGGGAAGATTTTTACTGGCGTGCTATTCACAAATTGCCCGAAAGATGGGAAAAATGTATAACAAGTGATGGAGCATACTTTGAATAAAGCACTTTTTATCATTCTTCTGAATTTAACATGTTTTTTTAGAAAAAAAAATCCGCATTTCATACACGTACTTGTACACCTGGTATAATATTTAAGGAATGTTATTACTATAGCGTACTTATAATTTTGGATCTAAACGTAAACAAATTGAATATAAATCCATTAAATACTAATTAATAAATAAAATCAAAACTAGTCATAAATTAAAATTAATAAGTTTAAGATGTAATCAAAAAATTAGTTACGTTAAGCATAAGTTGACGAATAACAATTTCGTAAAAATGAGTTTCTTTCTCGTCTAGCGTTTTCGTCATCTCTGAATACAAATCAGCAAAATTTATTTTTAAAAATTAACAAGAATTGGAATTTTGCAATATTTCTATCGGTATCATGAAAATCAAGAGTGTAAAATACCTAATTTTTAGAAAACTAATTAAGTCAGTGGAATGCAAAAAAAACACAGAATAGTAATTCGTCAAGTAGTGCTTTGCGTGGATCAAAGATTTACACAAAATAAGCAATATTTTTAGTAAATTGACTTTTAATAGTCATATACATTTGCCCACCGTATACAGTTCACTTTGGCACTAAAAGAAGAAAAACGCCTCCCTTTCCTTAATGTGCTCATAACGTGGAAAAACAACGGTCAACTTCAATACTCAGTCTACCGGAAGCCAACCCACACCAATGGATATTTAAACGCTGGCTCACACCACCATCCATCCTAAATCCAGTCGGTAGCTAACATCCACGTATCGAGATCATACCAACTTACCGAACCAGACACGAGACAGAATGAAATTACACAAATCACTAGGGCCCTTAAGCAAAATGGATATAAAGACCAGTCCATACGGAGAGCATTAGAAAGGCAGCGCCATCCACAGACGACGACAGAAGAACACGACCTCAACCAGAGTAGAATCCTATTACCGTATGTGAAAGGATTTACAGATAGGACTGGAAGAGTCCTAAGAAAACACAACATAAGCACAGCATATAAACCACAAAACACTCTGGCAGACATCCTGGGTAATCCCAAGGACAAGAGAAAACTGGAAAATCATGGAGTTTACAGGATCCCGTGCGGAGACTGCCACAAATTGTACATAGGACGAACAAACAGAAGAATCTCCACACGGATCCAAGAACATGAAATAAGTATCAAAAACAAACAAACAACATCAGCTCTTTTTCAGCACCAACATGATACTGGTCACAACATCAATTTTGAAGGATCTAAACAAATAGCCTCTATTTTACATTATAAAACACGCAAAGTGAAAGAAGCCTTGAAAATCGAAAAAAATGGACAGCTAAATAATCGAGATGATGCGTTGAATATCTCCACTACATGGAAGGGTCTGCTAGCTAAACCAAGGAAACACCAAAACATCGAGAAGGCAACAGTCAACATAGTGCCGGAACCCGTAATATAATACCCAGCCGGCAAACACCGATGCTCGGACGAACACTTCCGACCCCCACACCTACAATCTGCGTAGACGCCGACCTATAATAGACAGCGACCGCACATCGGTTTCTCAGTTAGCTTTGAGCGGCAACAGCAGCAAGATCACAGTATCGAGCAGCAGCAGCAGCAGCGGGAGCACTTGAACATGCCAAAAGAGATTTTGGCGAAACGTCATGCAAATTCATTGTTAGACGATTGAAACCCGAAATTTTTATGTATTATATATGTATTATATATATAAAGTTAGAAAAAACTTATTCGGATACTTTAAAAGTGAATTAGCTACCAAATTTCTCTATAAGATTCGAATTAAAAATTATTCTTAAGACCTAATAACAAAATCGTTGAAATTATGTAATAATGAAAAAAATAAACTGGGACACTAGTAGCAAAATTAATGGTGTAACTGGGACACTAGTAGCATGTGTTTGCCTCCTCTACTTCGGATGACAGTATTTATGCACCTAGGCATGCTTCTAATTAAATTTTGGATAAAATCTTGAGAAATTTCCTCCCATTCTGTGATAACTGCATTTTCAAGTTCCCTCAGGTTTCTAGGTGCAGGTATATGTCGTTTCACATTTTTCTTAAGGTGATCCCATACATGTTCTATCGGATTCAGATCCGGGCTTTTTCGTGGCCATTGCATAATAGGTATATCAATTTGATTAAGATAATCGAGTACCTCCCTAGACACGTGAGGTCGAGCGTTGTCTTGCATAAACAGGAAATTGGGCCCCACAAAATGACCGAAAGGCATCACATGTTCTATTACATTATTCTCAAGATAGTAGTCAGCATTCATGGATCTCGTACGGACAGGAACTAACTCTGTGCGAGCATCAAAGCAGATGCCCACCCCAGAACATAACAAAGCCACCGCCGAATGGAATCCTTGCAGAGATACTGCAAGGAGCAAACCTCTCTCCTGGTCTTCGCCATACTCGCTCACGACCATCTGGATGTTTCAGACTAACCCTAGTTTCATCTGTGAAGAAAACTTGTTTCCAATCATCCACAGACCAGTTTTTGTGATTTCGAGCAAAACGTAACCTGGCAACTCTGTTTCTCTCTAGTAAGCAAGGGCGCAGTGGCTGGTCTCCTACTGTTTAATCCAGCGTCATTTAACCGTCTTCTAACTGTTTTAGAAGAAATTGTGACATTGCGAACAGCTTCGAGTTCGTTTCTTATTATAGAACTAGTGACAGTCCTGTTTCTTAAAGCATATTGTCTTATAAAACGTTCATCTAGGTCGCTAGTGCATCGTTTTCGCCCTTGCCTAACCTTCTAGAATAAGTTCCTAATGTAACCAGCATAATGCAACCAATGGATCAAGGCATTCTCGAAAACATTTAAAAAAATTATAGGCGTTTATATCTTGAACATCTGTTAGAATACACAGAAAAGGAGGATATTATCAATGGGATGAGAAAGGTTACACTGAAAAATGTTATTTACTGGGTAAGTCAAGCTTGGGATTCTGTGTGTACTACCACTATTCAAAAATCTTGGTTAAAAGTTATTGATTTTGAGGACTATAATGACAGTGAAGTTGATACTCCATTAAATGAATTAGCTTTGAAATTGAGAAGCCATGGAGAAATGTACTGTTCAAATTTTGACAGCGAGATAGAAGAAAAAGAAAAAATTTATTTGAATTAATGCAAAAATTAAAAGGTTGCGAAAATGTGACAAGAGAAGATGTTGTTGAATGGATTACAGCAAATGATTTAGAAGAAGAAATGGGTATTGAAGAAATAACGAATGCCTACTGTATATATATATATATATATATATATATATATATATATATATATATATATATATATATATATATATATATATATATATATATATATATTAAAATTAACGCAAGAATCTGAAAATTAATTTATCTTTTTCTTATGTCAGTTTTAAAGTTTATCGAGTGTTTGAATAGTAGGCTATGCATATTTTGTTTCGTTGTTCATGACAGAAATCAAAACAATTCGTTTAGATTTACAATTTTAAAGAATTTTTTAGAAGATAAACAATTTTCTGTAATAATGCGATAGAGTTTCTTTAAAAGTAAGCTTATAAATTGTTCCCTTTTTCAAAGTAATACGTTTTTGTGGTAGACTGTTTTATTTTTGACCCCGAAGAATTAGAAAAATGAATCGAACAAGGAATTTAACTGAACACGAGGTAGTCCGAGCCTCAGTTTTATTGGACGAGGGATATTGTCAGAGTTATGTTGCCAATTTGTTAGGCAAACATCGTTCCACAATAAGTCGTATGGTAAGACGCTTGAATGAAGTAGGAACTTATTCTAGAAGGCTAGGGCAAGGGCGAAAACGATGCACTAGCGACCTAGATGAAAGTTTGATAAGACAATATGCTTTAGGAAACAGGACTGTCACTAGTTCTATAATAAGAAACGAACTCGAAGCTGTTCGCAATGTCACAATTTCTTCTAAAACAGTTAGAAGACGGTTAAATGAAGCTGGATTAAACAGTAGGAGACCAGCCACTGCGCCCTTGCTTACTAGAGAGAACAGAGTTGCCAGGTTACGTTTTACTCGAAATCACGAAAACTGGTCTGTGGATGATTGGAAACAAGTTTTCTTCACAGATGAAACTAGGGTTAGTCTAAAACATCCAGATGGTCGTGAGCGAGTATGGCGAAGGCCAGGAGAGAGCTTTGCTCCTTGCAATATCTCTGCAAGGATTCCATTCGGCGGTGGCTCTGTTATGTTCTGGGCTGGCATCTGCTTTGATGCTCGCAGAGTTAGTTCCTGTCCGTACGAGATCCATGAATGCTGGCTACTATCTTGAGAATATTGTAATAGAACATGTGATGCCTTTCGGTCATTTTGTGGGGCCCAATTTTCTGTTTATGCAAGACAACGCTCGACCTCACGTGGCTAGGGAGGTACTCGATTATCTTAATCAAGTTTATATACCGATTATGCAATGGCCACCAAAAAGCCCGAATCTGAATCCGATAGAACATGTATGGGATCACCTTAAGAAAAATGTGAAACGTCATATACCTGCACCTAGAAACCTGAGGGAACTTGAAAATGCAGTTATCACAGAATGGGAGCAAATTCCTAAAGATTTTATCCAAAATTTAATTAGAAGCATACCTAGGCGCATAAACGCTGTCATCCGAAGTAGAGAAGGCAACACATGCTACTAGTGTCCCAGTTACACCATTAATTTTGCTACTAGTGGGCCAGTTTATTTTTTTCATTATTAAATAATTTCAACGATTTTGTTATTAGGTCTTAAGAATAATTTTTAATTAGAATCTTATAGAGAAATTTGGTAGCTAATTCACTTTTAAAGTATCCGAATAAGTTTTTTTTCTAACTTTTAGTGTAACCAATGTTCATAAAAAATTATTAAAATTAATTCATTATAGAGATTTGTATGATTTAATATATTGTTGCGTTAATTTTGTCCAGGAGTTATATATATATATATATATATATATATATATATATATATATATATATATATATATGTATATATATAGTTAGCTTCTATTTCAACATTAAACTCTTTTGGGCAATTTCGACAACAATCACTTTTATTAACAATTGCAATCAGACATTTAACAAAGTTGGCTCTCTAAACTATTATTCCTAGCGCGTACCAAAATATCTCTGTTACATAAACCTCTTTACGATTACATAAACACATTTTAGTAAGATATGGCCATATCTGTCACACAAAACAAACTCAATGGTTTGATGATTGGAGATATGTCAATCACAATAACTTAAGTAGACCTAGATTAAATTATAAACTACGAAATGTAAACAAAAATAATTTGTATTTTATTTTTCATATTACAACCGTTCGCCCATATATATATATATATATATATATATATATATATATATATATATATATATATATATATATATATATATATAGCAATGGAAAGGAGAATGATAAATATTAGACTCCAAAATCGTATTCCTAACATCGAGATAAAAATAAAGTCAAAAGTGACAAATGTAATACAACGAATATGTATATTAAGGTGGAATTGGGCGGGGCATATCGCAAAGATGAATAATAACAGATGGACACGCCATATGGTTGAATAGAAGCCTATAGAACATAAAAGATATAAAGGTAGACCACAGAGAAGATGGACGAACGACATATAAAGATTAGCGCAAACAACAGAGTTCACTGAAGATAACTTGGGGAGGCTTACATCCGACTATGGATGGAATAAACTAATGATAATGATATCTATATCTATATATATAAATCACACCATTCTCGTTAATAATCTAGAAACCAGTAAAAATAAAAAAGGCAATTTCCTTGATGAGCCCTACTACTTAAAACAAAAGAAGGAAATGCGCAGAAATGCGGTAACACCAGCAATGCTAGTTAACGTGATTGTTTGTTAATAAAGGCAACTCGACCAACCGTGTGTTAAATAAAAATAACATTCCGTAGCATATTTTATAAAGAATGTGAAATATTGGACACGAAAGTCACGTTGCGGCACTAATTTATGTTACTTTTTATTTTTAGACCTAATAAATTAGAGAAATGCATTTAATTTCCTAAAAATAACAAGTATTTATGTAGTTTTCTTTCGATAGTTGAATTGTTTGACGTTTATTATTTGTGTTGTAAAACTGTATTATCTTTTTTATTTTTCAAGGAGGGTTAAACCCAAAGAAGTTTAAATGTCGATGTTTAGTTATTTACGACTGAGTTGTTTCAATGATCTGTAACGTAAGCAAAGAGTTCTTCTTTATGTTTGCTTAAGGAAGGTGTGTCTAGAAGGTTTCTATCACTCCCTTGATTATTTCCAAGTTAATACGAATGTGCCAAGAATAAAATTTCATTTGAAATTAGCACTATAGAACAGTTATCACCACTGCACCAAACACTTTATTTTTTCACTTGACACCTGTGACACGAACTCAGCTGAACTAACTATGTTAGTAACATCAAGGGCAATTAGTAAGTCGACAGTCAGTCATCATTCGTGATGATGCTCACATGGTTAAAGAAATGCGTGTCAGGCGCAAAAAGAAAGTATTTGTGGTAGTAATAACTCTTCTGTAATGCCATTGTGCCAAATATTGCAAAATCTCAACGTAATCTGAATACTAATTAACTGTTGTTATTGTTATTTGCAACAAAATATTTCAATTTTACTATATTTTCTTAGCAGTTTGTATACCTAAGTAGAAAAAAAAAACAGGCCCTACCATAAAGCGATAAGAATAACAAACTTCAAATAACCTCTCTTATAAGCTCCTAAATAAGGGAAATCGTTTTCCTTAATAAAGGTTTTTCTTATTTTGTTTCAATACTGCGCAAGCTCCAAACGACGGGAGCATGTTTTAAATAACGATAACAGCTGAGTCCTTATATTTAATTTCTTCCTTTTACGACTGCGCATACTTCAAACAAAGAGAAAGAGAGTGGCCTGCCAAAATAAGCGTTGCAAAGTCTCTCTAATAATATATTATAGCTTTCCAAAGACTTGAATAGGTATTACCGCCTTAACCCTTGTTATTAGGACGACAGTTTTTGACATGATTTTTTTTTTGCTTTTCCGAGGTATCAGCTGAACCCAAGCGTATTTGAAGCAGCAACGCAACACGCCATTTATGCAAAAAAACGTTGAAGAGCCTACAAAAAAAAAACAGTATTATTTCATTGCCATATTTTTAGGAGTATTAAAGGGTTTCTCATTATAGCCGGGGGTTCTTTGAATGTATGGCTTTATTAATTTATTATTAATTCGTCGACTGCCACTCGTAAAGAATGTTCTTTGAGGAAACATGAGAGCCATAAACAGAACTTTTCAGACATACGAAAAGAGCGTAGTTTAACCAAAAATCCATCGTGCCAAACACAACCAAATGCCTTGGAGATATTAAAAGCAACCGCTCTAGGTTCTCCAAAATGTTCAATTGCGTTGTTCCAAAC
Source organism: Pachyrhynchus sulphureomaculatus (assembly GCA_019049505.1). Classification (NCBI taxonomy): domain Eukaryota; kingdom Metazoa; phylum Arthropoda; class Insecta; order Coleoptera; family Curculionidae; genus Pachyrhynchus; species Pachyrhynchus sulphureomaculatus. The sequence goes on from CM032456.1 coordinate 175,348,755, forward strand.
ATGTGTTATATACGTTAGAAGATCTCCTGTTTATCTATGTTTCATCATCATCAGTTTTGCAGTCCATTGTCGGACATAAGCATCAATCTTCTTCGGTTTTGGGCCTTGTTTAACCAGTTGAATCCCGCTAGTCTTTTGATGTCGTCAAACCATAGGGTTTGCGGGCGTCCTCTACTTTCTCTTTGCATGGCCTCCAGTTAATTACTCTATGGGTCCATCGATAACACAGGCCGACAAAATGTGGCCAAACCTTTTACCCAGAAACCAGCATATACTTTTCTGAAGGTCTTTGATGCGCTAAATTCGAATCCGAGATCAGAATTTCTCTCATTGCTCCGGTTTTCGAGATATTGTAACCTAAAAGTGAGAAAAATCACCGTTTTTCGACATACTTGAGGTTATGTTACGTCAAAAGGTAATTTTTTTTATCAAACCATTAATGGGGTCTCTGAAAGAACTACTCTTCCTCTTAATAACGTATTTAGATTTGTCCGGATATCTTTTTAGTGTTCCGTACGGAACACTTATAAGATCACTTCAGTGTCTGTCTGTCTGTCTGTCTGTCTGTCTGTCACACCCGATTTTCTCCGAAACTATTTGTCATAGAAACTTGAAATTTGGTAATAATATAGGAATTGATGGCCTCATCAGAGCCATGTAGTTTTGAAAGTTAAATTTTGACTTAAGGGGTTAATTTTGGGGGGTGAAATCGGAAGTGAAAAAAAAAATTTTTTACTAGGTCATCGAGTGTGGTGTCAAATGAAAGTTTGTGAAAACACGAGTAAAAAATATATATATAATGTAATACTTGCGCGCACTTTTCTTTGTATTATTTTCAAAAAATCGCGAAAAATCGCTGTCCCGCGCCTTATCTCGAAAAGTACTTATCAAAAAAATTTTGAAAAAATTCTGGAATATTCTCCACGGGGTATAGATTGAACGAAAATTATCACGAATGCATTACCTTTAATAATTTATTTGGTATATAAAAAAAAAACAAATTTCAAGGTCACCAGTTTTCAGTAAAGATTGGAAACAAACTTTGTTGAAAACTCATTTGGGGTGTGTTTTGTGAAGTCACTGATTATTTTATACCACCCTAACAAAAATTTTTATTTTAAAAACAATCTACGTACGGAACACTAATTGTGCAAGTTCAACTTGCACTTGACCGGTTTTTCATCTTTGAAATCGTTGAAATTAAGTATTTCCACTTATTTTTCAATTTTTGGAAAGTGAAAGGCATCGAATAAATACAATTCTTCGACGCACTAACTTGTGTAACGATTGTTAATTTATGGTGAAGGATGTTTCAAATTAGATTTATTTTGAGTTTAATAAACAAATAGATGCATCGAAGAATTGTATTTATTCGATGCCTTTCATTTTCCAAAAATCGAGAAATAAGTCTAACTACTTAAACTCACGATTTCTCAAAGACAAAAAAAGATATTTAGACAAATCCAAATGCGTTTTGAAAAGGAATAGTAGTTCTTTCGGACTCCATTAATGGTTTCATAAAAAAAAATACCTTTCGATGTAACATAACCTTAAATATCCCGAAAAAAAAAAAAAACCGTGATTTTCGAACTTTTAGGTTAGAATATCGCGAAAACCGAAGCCATCAGAGAAATTCTGACCTCGGATTTGAATTTAGCGCGTCAAAAACCTTCGGAAAAGTATATTCTGGTTTCTGGGTAAAAAATTTGTCGGCCTGTGTTATCACAGAGTCTTGCGATATGACCCGGCCATCTCTACTCCAACCTGCTTACTCTCTCAGCTACATCAGTTCTTGGACCTTCCTCGAATTGCTTCATTAGTCAGCCTCTCCTTCAACCAAATTCCTAACATCTTCCTATCCATCGCTTATTGAGGTACTTGTAGGCGATTTATAAGTTCTTGATTCAAAGCTCACGTTCCCCTTCCGTATGTCAATACTGGCAACACGCATTGATCAAATGTGTTCGTTTTTAGTGTATTTGGGACACTGGAAAAGAACATGTTCCGCAATCTGCCAAATGCCCACCAAGCCAATGATATTCTCTTTGATAAATCCGTTTAAGTTTTCTTTGGATATTACTATTTTTTGTCCATCTATGTTTACGAAAGCCATATTAATTGTCGCTAATAATGTTTAAGCCTTCAAGATATTTTAGAAGATGCTGATTGATAGCCTTTTCCATGACTTTCGATATTACTGAAAGCAGTGTGACTGGTCGGTAGTTATTTGGCAAGGTCTTCTTGCCTCTTTTAGGTATCGGCTGAACTGTGGCGTATTTCCAGTAGGAAGGAAATATTTTCTTTCTGTAGGATAGGTTGAAAAGTATATGGAAAACTGGGCGTAGTTTTTGAGTACTATAGCAGATATTCCGTCAGCGCCAGAAATTTTTTTGGAGTCTAGCTTCATTAAAATAGGCTTCCTGAGACGCTGTCTGAAGACAATATTGGGCATCTCTGACTGCACTATGGGAATAGCAGATCGTGTTTTTCCTTGGAAATTCGCAGTAAAATGTGAAGCAAAGAGTTCAGCCAACAAGTTCGCTTTCTGCACAGGTGTTATTGCAACAGAATTATCTGATTGTGTGAGTGGTGGTATAGTGGATTTGGTGAAATTTTGACTAACTGCCTTAGCGCCTGACCAAAAGGTCCTTGATATACAGTCAATCCAAAAAGTTTCCATACACCACCTGCTTTCTATTCTATTTTTCTGTTATGTTTAATTAATTAATTGGAACTATGAGAAAAGATGTTTAATTTAATATTTAAAACTTAACCAACGAAAATTGGTATTAAAAACAACTACGGAACATTTTATTTAGAAGTTACATCATTGTTATAAAAATGTAAACAAAATTAATGTCAAAAAAGTCTCCATACGCTCAAGAATTGCATTGAAAAAAAACACGTTATAATTAGCCGCATTTTATCAAGCTATCTATTGTTCGTTAAACTGAAAACAAATGAATAATTTTCGGCCATACTTTATAATCTGTCACTTGTTGCTAGTAACTTTGCAGTAGGTTTTCAAAGTAGTATTAAAAATGAGTGAGAGAAATTGTAAAATTCCATGTCAATTTCGAAAGATCATAACTGATTTGTGAAAAGATGGAAAATCGTATAGAAATATAGGAAAAATTGTTAAAAAGTCGCATGCTACTGTTTAGTACATTGTAAACCAGTATAAATCAACGGGTTCCTATAAAATTTGACCACGCTCCGGTCGTCCCAAGAAACTGACTCCACGTGAAGAGGTCAGTATTGTTAGACAAATAATTATAGATCCCAAGAAAAGTGGACCAAAATTAAAAAATGCAACTATTTTTGTTCATGAACAGTGAGAAATTGTTTACATAGGGCAGGCTATAAGGGGTGTGCAGCCAGGAAGAAGCTGTTAATTTCGGAAGCTAATCGCAAAAATCGGTTAGTTTTTGCTAGGGAATACGTTACTAAATCTCCTGAATTTTGGGAATCCGCAATCTTTAGTGATGAAATTAAAATTAACCTTTTTGGGTCTGATGGCAGAACTAAAGTTTGGAGAAAGAAGAATACCGCATTCGATATTAAAAAACTGTTGTTCCACGGTGAGACAAGGGGGTGGCAGTGTTTTGCTTTGGGGATTCGTGTCCGCTGGAGGGGTTGGAAATTTACATTTTATTAATGGTACCATCGATTAGCATGTTTATCTCAACATTTTGAGAGACAATTTAAGAGAAAGTGTCTAAAAATTAGCACTCAAAAAAAGATATATTTTCCAACAGGATAATGATCCGAAACATACCGCAAACTTGGTACGAGAATGGATGATCCATAATGTGCGACAGCAGCTTCATACACCTCCGCAATCACCCGATGTTAACCCCATCGAGCATTAATGGGAGGAACTTAAACGGCGCGTTCGTAAACATAATGTTTCAAATAGAGAAGAATTAAAAAACAGAATATTGAACGAATGGATAACATGCCAGTAGAAGTTACTAGAAAGCTGGTTGCAAGCATGACAAAAAGATTACAGGAGATTACCAAGGCCAATGGCGGTCCCACTAAATATTAGTTTAAACCAAGTTGTTGTTTTCCGTTAAACTCCGTCAAACTATTATTGGTTATTAGTTAAGTGTATGGAGAATTTTTTGACATTCATTTTGTTTACATTTTTATAACAATGATGTAATTTCTAAATAAAATGTTCCGTAGTGGTTTTTAATATTAATTAATTGGTTGAGTTTCAAATATTAATTTAAACATGTTTTCTCATAGTTCCAATTAATCATTTAAGCATAACAGAAAAATAGTATAGAAAACCGGTGGTGTATGGAGACTTTTCGGACTGACTGTATAACTTAAATGGAATATAACTTAATTGCTCCAGTATTTTTTATCATTTCGAAGACCGAAATCCACAATATCCTCTATTAAGAGGTGGTTACAAATAAAGTTAGAAAACGAAAGAAATTAACCGAATGTTCAAAAACTATAATAAATGACTTCCATTTATAAAGACTTCCTGATTTGATTTTAATTAATCAGCAAGCTTCGAAATGAGTAATTGCATTTATAATGGAAAATTTAATTTCGTCAATTGAAATGAATTTATAAAGTTGTCAAAAAGAAAAGAGTTAGCTCATAGTGCTTTATCTCTCTGTTAGCATAAAATAAATGTCTTAAATTTTGTATCAATGACTCCCTGGGACCCATTTTCAGTATTTGTGTTTCTGCGCTGATTCTGGAAAAATATCTTTTCCCTCATTTTTCCTTTTTTGTCATCGCTCATTATTATTTGAAATGGCCTTTGAACTGAAATTTAGCAATTCTAATGCCCTGCCTTCGAAACGAATTCTTTGTTAGCTTTATGTTTTGTTACAAGGTATCCTAAAATTTGCAAAAAAAATTACACCTTTTGACTTTATCAAATATATAATTCAAATATGTGACTTTTTGTGAGATAATGATAAGCAACGCTTCTGATATTGTAAAAAAAAATAACCGGAAAAGTGCAAGTTGGACTTGCGCAATTAGTGTTCCGTACGTTAAATGCTTTTAAAATAAAAAACTTTGTCATGGAGGTATAAAATGATAAAATAGCTTCACAAAACACACCCCAAAGGAGTTTTCAACAAAAGTTTTTCCCCGATCTTAACTAAAAAACTGATGACCTTAAAGTTTTTGTAATGTGTAATGCACTCGTGATAATTTTCGTTCAACCAACACCCTGTGAAGAATATTCCAGAATTTTTTCAAAATGTCTTGGCAGTACTTTTCGAGATAAGGGAGGGACAGCGATTTTTGGCGATTTTTTAAAAATAATACAAAGAAAAGTGAGCTTTTACAAGTTTTCATCTGACTCCCCAGTCGATGACCCGGTAAAAAATTTTTTTTTCACTTCCGATTTCACCCCCAAAACTAACCCATTAAGTCAAACTTTCAAAACTATACGGCTCTGATGAGGCCATCAATTCCTATATAGGAGGCTGGTTTGAAAAGTCCGTGCAAAAATAAAAACTACTTTTATGTGTTTGGGGTAAACCTTTTTTATTTTTCGACATAGTCTCCTTTTAGGCTTATACACTTCGTCCAACGATGTTCTAGTTTGTTGATCCCTTCCGAATAATAGGATGTGTCAAAGTCTGCAAAATATCCATTAGTGTCTGCAATCACCTCCTCGTTTGAATAAAATCTTTGTCCTGCCAGCCATTTCTTCAAATTGGGGAACAAATAGTAGTCCGAGGGAGCCAAGTCTGGAGAATAGGGGGGATGTGAAACGAGTTGGAATCCTATTTCCATTAATTTTGCGACCACAACTGCTGAGGTGTGTGCTGGTGCGTTGTCGTGATGGAAAAGGACTTTCTTGTGGGCCAATCGCGGGCGTTTTTCTTGCAGCTCGGTTTTCAAACGGTCCAATAACGATGAATAATATTCACCTGTAATAGTTTTTACCCTTTTCCAGATAGTCGATGAGGATTATCCCTTGCGAATCCCAAAAGACAGTCGCCATAACCTTTCCGGCCGAAGGAACGGTCTTCGCCTTTTTTGGTGCAGATTCCCCCTTGGTAACCCATTGTTTAGATTGTTGTTTGGTCTCAGGAGTATAGTAATGTATCCATGTTCTATCCACAGTGACGAAACGACGCTTAAAGTCCTCCGGATTCTTCTGGAACAGCTGCAAACCATCCTTGCAACACTTCACACGATTCCGTTTTTGGTCAAGCGTGAGCAATCGCGGCACCCATCTTGCGGATAGCTTTCTCATGTCCAAATCTTTATGCAAAATATTATGTACCCGTTCAGTCGAGATGCCCACAGCACTAGCAATCTCACGCACCTTAACTCTTCTGTCATCCATCACCATATCATGGATTTGATCAATGATTTCTGGAGTCGTAACCTCCACAGGCCGTCCAGAACGTTCAGCGTCACTTGTGCCCATATGGCCAGTCCGAAAATTTTGAAACCACTTATAAACTGTTCTAATCGAAGGTGCAGAGTCACCATAATGTTTATCAAGCTTCTCTTTAGTCTCCTGAGGCGTTTTGCCTTTCATAAAGTAATGTTTAATCACCACACGAAATTCTTTTTCGTCCATTTCTTGAAAATCACTCGATTTCCTTGATTCACACGAATGCCAAACACAAAGAAATAGACCAATATGGCTGAAACTTGGTGTGCGTTCATTCAAGAGATGCTACTAACTAAACATGACCTCGATACGCGCCGGTGGTGCCATCTCTCGGACTTTGCACGGACTTTTCAAACCAGCCTCGTAAGTACCAAATTTCAACTTTCTATGTCAAACAGTTTCGGAGAAAATCGGGTGTGACACACAGACAGACGGGTGGACAGACGGACAGACATGAAAGTATTCCGTACGGAACACTAATTACCCTCCCATATTATGGCGTTTCTCGACTTTTTAAGATCTCTACATCAACAAAAACATAATTTCCAACTTTGGTTAACTTCCGAATAAAACGAGATATCATAATCCTGGTTCTGAGGAATTTATGTGCTATAGAACGTTGGGTAGAGCGAGGCGTACGCATCTACCAAGAAAGCAATAATTTTATGACTATCGGGAAGCCAAAATTTCGTATGTAATATCATAAATCGTAAATGAAGTCCAGAGGGTTCAAATTATTGTCATAAACATATATACTACCTCCAAAAGTTTTGGAAAATAAATACTAAATCTTTATTAATAACCTCAGCTACTTGATAATATTTAGATGTGCGTTTCTCAGAGTTTTTATTTATCTTATTTTCAGACTGCCCTCGTTATTTATTACCTTTGTATTATCCAATCTAAAAAAGGCTAATTAATTACAATGGATGAGTTTAATAAATAGCTTTACATGTAGTAAAATCTTGGCAGTTGCAGTCAAGCCTACGGACATTTATTGTACGTCAAAGTGAAACATATGAAGGCAGGACAAGGTATTCTTTGCTTAAAGCTACAAAATACGTTAAGATCCGTTCATTATAGTGATATCGAACCCTCCGTGGTTCTAGCGTGACGTAATACTCAAGATAAAGCAGAAAGCCTTATGTCATAAAAAAATATAAAAAGTATGGAGACCTGGATCAGTTTGAAAAGTTCAAAACGTTGAGATCGGAAATAAAACGAGATACTACTGAATCTTATAGATGCTTTATTCAGAGAACAGAAGATAATATAAAGGTTAATCCGCAGCAGTTTTGGTCATTTGTCAAAAACAAAAGAGAACAGAAGGGTATACCTAGTAGTATGACTTATGACAGGAGTAATTTGAACTCGGCATCAGATATTCTAAAACGCTTTTGCAACTCATTTCGAACAATCATTTTCCCGTCCAACCTTGGATAGATTATTCAGTGAGGATGTCGTGGCTTCTTGGCCTATTGTCACAGTCAGTACCTTTTGTGAATCAGACGTTTATTAATGCCATTAGAAGACTAAAACCAAAATTTACTGCGGGCCCGGATTTACTTCCAGCATTTTTTATTCGTGATTGCAGATTTGTTTTAGCCAAACCACTGTTAACTCTGTTCAACTTAAGCTTGAAGACGAGTACTTTCCCGGAATTATGGAAAACCTCTAAAGTCAGTCCTGTTTTTAAAAAAGGAGATAGATCAGATATCAGTAATTATAGGCCAGTGTCAATAATATGTAATTTTAGTAAAATCTTTGAATTTTTATTACACGATCATATATTTTATGCTACGAAAAACTTGATAACCCCTCATCAGCATGGTTTCTACAAGGGTAGGTCTACATCTACAAACTTAATTACTATAACTCAAGAAATAGCAGAGGCAATTGACGAGGGTTGCCAAATGGATATCATTTATTTAGATTTCACCAAAGCCTTTGATCGGCTGGATTTTTCTCTCCTACTTAATAAACTACTAACTAACTTTGCATTTTCAGGCTCATTAATATCTTTGATTCATTCTTACCTTACTAATCGTAAGCAATATGTGGAAATTTATGGCTCCAAATCAAGATCTTATGATGCTACTTCTGGGGTTCCCCAAGGATCTGTACTGGGACCATTGTTTTTTAATCTCTTTATAAATGATATTGGGAGGGGTTTAGGTGTTGGTTATTTACTCTATGCCGATGATGTAAAATTATACAGCAGGGTAAGAGGTATTCGGGATTGCATAAATCTTCAGAAGGACTTACAGATAATTGGCCAATGGTGCGTAACAAACAATTTACAGCTTAACATTAAGAAATGTAACATCATGTCTTTCTCAAATAAAATCTCACCGATTATTCATAACTATTTGCTGGATAACAGTAATATCTCCCGTGTGAATGTCTTCAGGGACTTGGGCGTAACATTTGATCCAAGACTTTCTTTCACAGATCATATAAACACCATAATCTCCGAAGCTTTTAAAACATATGGCTTTATTGCACGCTGCACCGGTGACTTTCATAATCCTGACGTAATTAAAACTTTATATATTTGTTATGTTCGTTCTAAATTGGAATACGCTGCTACGGTCTGGTCTCCAGGCTATGACACCCATACTGATAATTTGGAGAGGGTCCAGCGCAAATTCTTAAAATATATTAGCTTTAAACGAGATGGTATCTATCCACAACAGGGGTTTCCGCATGAGGTACTACTTGCAGATAACGGCTGCTCGTTATTAAAGGTTCATCGTGGTTACTTGCTACTGACGACTCTGTTCAAAATTATGAATAATGATATAGATTCTCCCGCTATTCTGTCAAGAATAAATTTTAGTGTGCCGCGTATAACTAGCAGACAACATAACACTTTTTATCTACCTGTTCCAAGAACAAATATATTAAAATTTTCCCCACTTTTTTCAATGTGTAGTATGTATAATCAAGAAATAAACATCGACTTTTTCAACACATCTATGTTAACGATAGGTAAAATATTACAACACTGAGGGGCTGTGGCGTCTTTCTTTTCTTATTGTTTTAATATCTAATTGTTTTTATTATTATTATTATTGTGATTGGAATTTGTATCTGCTTAATACTCTATTATTGTATTACATTTCTATGTATAGTGGCTCTTATCTGTATCTCCGGCCTTGTAGTTGGGTCTTGTAACCTGTAAGGCATGTATGATAAATAAATAAATAAATAAATAAATATCTAAACGAAATCGGTGTTTAACTGTTGTTCAAATTACAGCTGCTTGAAATAAAACATGCAGGAACTGGACAATACACCAATGGATAAAAAAGTCCTTTTGGCTGGAGAAGAACATATATGCGCCGCTCGACTAACGAAAGGGCTTCAAAGGTTTGCACTGTGCCAACTATTAAGAATGTACAGTCTGTCAAGTAAGAAGGTGTCCGTGATAATTCAAATCGATAGAGGAAACCATTGTCCACGACGCATTCTAGTTAATGTATCAGTCGATTCCGAACTTTCGTCGAAATCATGTAAAATACAAAATGAGTCACTTGTTTGCGCGTCGGTTCGAGGCAGTCTTTCTTTGTTCCCATCCAAAGGGACCAAAAATGACACATTCGGCGGGCACTAAATATATTAAAAAGTCGGTGTCGTTTGTGAAGAAGTGGATAAATCCTTTTAACGAGACGAAAAATGTCGACGACTTGTCAAAACGTGATTCGGTAGGCAAAGTCCCTCCGCAAGTCGAAAAACGAATTGTGTTTTTGTTTTCACATGACCCGAAATTGACGCTACCTAAAGGAGTGCCAAATTAAAGAAATCGAGTTTGAATGTGTCCTTTGATACCATTCGGCAACATCCTCGTGCTCATGATGTCAAATTCCGAAGCACGTTGAAGAAACCTTTGCTGGGTGTAAATCACGTCGCAAAGCGGTTCGCTTAGGCCCACGATAAGATACTAGAGGGGCAATCACAATCGCCGAACGTCAACTCTATTTAAAACGTTTGGTTTCTTGTAAAAAGAAAGCTCAGAAGAAAGACTCCGAGGACTTTGACTCCGTTGTCTAGCAAGCTTCGCAAAATCACCACCGCGCGAGTATGCAGAAAATCTCGTCATTGGCATGCATCGAAGACGCCAGGCGATTACTGATGCAGGAGGCAGACAACTTACTACGGTAATTGCGCTGTTGTTAGCACACCAAAGAATACACTGATTGCAAAAGATGTTCTCGAAACACATTTTTTCTTACTGTAGGTAACAGCGTTGTGGTTTTTTTGGAGCAGTAGGTCAGACAATTTGAGGAATATAGACCAGGAAAAAAAAATACTTGCAAATTTTGCAGAAACGGCATCTGGGCTCAGTATTATTGGTCGTAATTTTATCTTTCAACAAAGTAACGATCCTCGACAATCTGTAAAACTATGTCAAGTGTGTCCTAAAGATAAATAGAGAGAAAAGGTAACAGTTCAGTAACAGTAACATCTCCACATCGTTCTTTTATAGAATGAGTTAGACCGGAGACTTAAAATCGTTGCCCGTCGAGCTTTGCGCAGCTTTGGAAATATCTAAAATATTAATGGGAAAAGTTGGACGCCGAGTATTTTAATAAACGCCTAATATTTGTGAGACAGTAATTTAAAATAAAGGTAGTCATTTTGACGAAAGTAATATTTAACGTAAATACTTTTTGGTCGGTATATTTATGACCTATTTTGTAGATAACACCTTATTTTACGATAATAAAAAATCCTTTTTCATTTTATATTTTTAGTTTTAAGTAAATATTCATTTGTGCTTATAAACTGGACGACAGTGTATATTACAGTATCAAGAAGAGAAACAATGATTACAATCGACTATACAGTTCGTGAGAACCTCTCAATATGTAAGCAGTCAAATGTCCTAAATGTGTCCAGGAGTTCATTACAACGCATGCTTTATAAAGTATATCTGCATCCCCTATGAGGGAGATCTGCATCAAGATTAAATTCAACTGATACTGCTCAGTTCAACTTCATGAATTAAATATTTAAAAGCTTTTCAATATTGTTCTTTATTCTTCAATTGAAGCATGTTTCCAATGGCCCAGTCAATAACTAGAACTGGAGTCTGAAAAATTCAAAACTAAAGCATCAAAGCATTCTCCTAAAGTGCCGGAATGTGGAATAATCGGCTCTTTATGGTTGACAGAGATTGTATATTTGTTAATTCCAAGCAATTAAGGGAATTACTGAGAAGTTTTAACACCAGCTTAGCAAACTTCTAACAGCTATAACCAGGTATTAGTAGGATGGAGAGACATTACGCACTTTAAACTCATCTTAGCCAGTCAATGGAAAAATTTTTTTAGAATCAATTAATTTCCAGAAGGTTTGATGCTGATGGAATTTTCTTATGGAGGTATCTACTAGCAATCGTCGTGCCCTGGAAAAACTACAAAAAATCTCCGGTAAGAACTGGTACCAATCCCAAAAACGGCTTACACAGCTGTGGTTAATATCTCACCGCTTGCTTAGGAGAGTGCCGAGGACATAGAGGTTCATATTGACATGACGTTATATTTAAAAAATAATTTTACAAGGACTGGTGTTTAATATACAATAGACGATTTTTTTCATTTATGAATTTATTTTTCTACTATAAATATCTTATTTCTAAATTTGAGATCCGTGAGATAATCCAGATTTATCCTTGTTTTTTGTTGAGATATACAAATTTTTATTAATTACTGCAGTACAAGTTTATAATATATATATATATATATATATATATATATATATATATATATATATATATATATATAAATATATATAAATATATATATATATATATATATATATATATATAGGGTGTTATGAAAAATAGTTTAATGTATTGAGATAAGTGATCCCTTGGATCACGTACAGCAACGTGCACCACTTGTTTCTCAATTTAGACATAATTAGAATTTGGTAAAAATCCCATTTATTGCTCCTGTCTGACGTCTAGGATTAATGTTGCCACATATAAATTTCTTCCTTAAAGTAATCTGACTTTTGGTCAAAAATCAATAAAACTATTCTTATTACAATAATAATAGGTAAATATTTACCCAAATCATATTTCTGTTTCAACCAAATACGTATAATAAATATTTAAAATGATGGTTACTTTATTTTTGTTAAGCTTAACAAGTAATTTCGTATCAGTAAAAAAATTACCTAAAAATAAAACCATTGTATCCAAAACTTACATTTATATTGTATTGTAGGATATATTCCTCATATAATGATTGAATGTAGAACAAATTTAGTATGTTTACTCTAATAAAAAAAAAAACCAACCTTATGAAGTTATTGAGAAAGACGTTGTTAACATAAAGTATATGTGGATTCTCACACTTTATCAAAAAGCACTAAAAGCATTTAAAAAACTGTTGATCTTGAGCACACATTAACACAAAAAAGTAACTAAATCGACGGCGTTATTACATCTGAAATACGTACGGTATTACGAATTCACGAAGATAAAATGCAAGATACGAATCTAGGTTGTACATATATTATTCACAATGTATAAATGGGCTGGCCAGTAATAGTCAGACTTAGGCAGGGAATGATTAAGGCATCGAAGGGGTGAAAATAAAATTTGCATTTAAATGTTTGTTTCTATTATCACGTAGAAAAATTAACTGAAAATAAAAATCATACAGTACAAAAATGATTAAAAAATGCACTGGGCATAACTAATAATAACAGGCTGGAAACTACTAATCAGTAATTGCAAATGTAAAATATAGAGATGTTCCATAATTGTCTACATAGTGAATCACCTGTGTTTCAGTATTAGATATTTTAGATCTGTTTACAGGAATACTGAGAACACACGCCTGGTAGTTTTAAATGCACGTTTGCATTTAAAAGTACTACTGCCGCAGACATTCGTTACCAAAATTCGGCTTAAGATTATTGAATTCAGGAAAAAGTGGTTAATCATTGGCTGAACACAAAACATGATAAGTGAAACACAGTTCAAGTATGTAATTGTTAAAACCAAAAAATAATCTTCCAAAACAGTTATATCTAAACTAAGCTGTTTAGACATGGGTAAAAAAAAGAAAAAATAACTATTTACAGATTAGTCTCGACACATAACCTAAATCTAATTGTATTTGTGAAAAATTTGCATCTGCATACGAACAAAAGATTTTTACACTTTCAATTTTAAACAAAACCAAAAGTAATGACGTCATGATTCCGTATAAGGAATGGGGCCATGATACTATAAACGCGAAGAGCTATTTTTACAACGCAACTGGAACAACAGCTTTTATCGCGACAGTGACTTCTGTAACAGACAGTGAAATTCAACACGCTGCTAAAAAATTAAAGAATAGGCTGACCGCAGGACCTGATGGTATTCCATCTTTTATAGTTAAAGATTGTGTGGGTGCACTTATGGTGCCTCTAAAATTCATATTTAATCTGGCGTTAAGGACGTTAACTTTTCCGGGGAGCTGGAAGGAAAGGAGGTTGTGCCCCATTTTCAAGTCCGGCGAACGTAGCGAGGTAAACAATTATCCACCAATTTCTATTAACAATTTTTCGAAGCTATTTGAAGTAATTCTGTATAATCGCATTTATACTCAGGTTAGAAGTATTCTGTCAACCCATCAACATGGATTTATTGATGGTAGATCCACTGTAACAAACTTGGGAGTATATACAAACTTTACAGAGAACATATTAGACGCAGGAGGGCAGGTTGACGTAATATATACGGACTTTTCTAAAGCCTTTGATAGAATATCTCATTTCGTTTTGCTTCAGAAGCTTTGGCGTATGGGTTTTGGTGTGGATGCGTGCAGTTTGTTTTCTTCATATTTGGGGAGCCGCTCTCAGTCAGTACACTATAATGGATATATTTTCGATTCCTATACCGCAACCTCGGGATCTAATCTTGGTCACCTACTATTTTTGCTATATATTAATGACCTCTGTGATACTCTGAGTTGTGGCAGGCTGCTTTTCGCTGATGATCTCAAGCTGTATGCGCACGTCTCATGTATTCAGGACTGTAAAGTGCTTCAGACTGAGCTTTGCATGCTTGAGGATTGGTGTAAGCATAATAAATTAGACTTGAATATTTCTAAATGTAAAATTATGTCGGTGACGAGGAAAAACCATATAATAACATATGAATATTCACTAGGAACGTCAACTCTCGGGCGCACCAACAGTGTAAGGGACCTGGGAGTAGTATTCGATAACAAAATGAATTTTTTTCTTTTCTTTCACATCAACTATCCAATCCACTACACCAACTTTCTCACCCACATATGACCTTTACTTTCTACTACAACTCACCCCTCTCTCTTTCTCATGAAGGTGGAGTGGTATTCTTTTTTTCCAAGGTTCATTTCTAATCACATTAACAACGCAACGCTGGAAGCCAATCGTCTATATGGTTTTATAGTGCGTAACTGTAGAAGCTTTAATACTGCTATATGAGTATTATGTGAGATCCAAACTAGAGTATGCCTCTCTTATTTGGAGCCCATATTATTTATGCTACAAACTAATGCTAGAACGAGTTCAGAAAAGATTTCTAAAATATTTATCATATAAGGTAGATGGTGTCTATCCAATGAGAGAAATAGAGTTATCTTTGTTATTGGAGAGATTTAATTTTCAATCACTTGAGGCTCGCAGAGTGTTCGTCTATAATTTTCTTGTATAGATTGTTGCACGGAGTCATCGACTCTTCTCAGCTGCTATCGGAGGTGGCTATATTAGCGCCTAGAATTAATTCACGAAATACTGCCACTTTTGCTTGTTCACGTGTTAGGACTAATCTCAGGTTAACTGAACCAATCAATGTTATGTGCAATAATTTTAACTTAATTAGTAATGAATGTGACATTTTTGCCGACACCGAAAATAAGATTCGGTCAATATGTTTAAATCATTTCACTTGATAGGACATTTATAAAAATTCTTTTAGAAACTTGTTTTGCTTGTTGGATGTATATAACTAATATTTGTTTTATTTCACTTTTATTCTAATTTGTACTGCACTGATTCCTTTAATTTCTTTATTCATTTTTATTTCTTTCTTTCTTCTTTTTTTTTTGTTGTTTTTGTCTATTTTTGTTGTTACTTTAGTACCTTAGTTTTAAGAGAAAATTTCATTCATATTCTTTTTTGTTTTCCCTGTAAATGGTTCTTACTGTTGGGAATAAAGCTATTATTATTATTATTAATAGTCTTGTCGGTCATCGGTAAAGTTTTTTTTTAAGGAATTTAAAGTTTTTCAAGAATAAATAACTAGTAATTTCAATGTGTCATACGCCTAAAAATGAATAGGGAACTTTGTAATAATTGTATAGAAAATGTTTTCATTTTGCTTTTTCTGGAATTTACGTTATGTGTTTTATTCTACCGGATTTAGTAGTTAATTGTAAAACATTTTTTTAGGGTATCATGTCATTAATACAGCTATAATAAAGCTTAAACAGTTTTTTTAAAGGAAATACAGTGCTTGGTGGCATTATTAAAAATTTCGATTTTGAATAGAAAATTATTTGTGTAGGTTAGGTTTCGGCTCTTTGTGTATTAATTTCTTTAGCCAAAATATTGAACATCAAATGTAGTTTGCTTTTACAGCATCAGAAGGTTTTCTGAACTGAAGTAGGAACAGTTCTATTTATTAATTGCAGCATGAAATAATAATAAAAAAGATATATTAAGCACGTCAAAACTGTGACAGTACAGGTTATTATCAAGATACCAGTTTCTTGTTCTTAACATAAAGTCATTGGAGTACTTGCTGAAAGTCATAAAACTTCAGGGTCCATTTCGTCTTTAATTATTGAGAAGCGATATTTTTAATTACTTTTGTGCACCTGCTTTTTATGCAATGATTTGTTAGTTTCAATACACTAAACGATTTTCACCCTATATATATATATATATATATATATATATATATATATATATATATATATATATATATACCAGGTGTACAAGTACGAAATGTGGATTTCAGAAAACAGATGGTGCACCAATGCAGTTTGTGCTATAAAGATTTGACACTGCGCCATTTTGTTGTGTCATCAACAAGTGTCAGACGCGCACGAGTGATAAATTGGAAAAGTGTGTGCATAGTATTGTATTGTTGTGTTCAATATGTCGAAATTTATACCGAACAAAGAGCATTCGCGGACAGTATTAATTTCTTGTTTTCATTTGAAGAAAACTGCTGTTGAATCATACCGATTACTTCGAGGAGCTTATGGTAAACATGGTCCATCGCAAGATATGTGTGTACGATGGTTTCGGCGTTTTTAAAAGTGGTGACTTCGATGTTGCAGACAAGGAACGTGGAAAACCGCCAAAAAAATACTAAGTTGCAAGCATTGTTGGACGAAGATGATTCGCAAACACAAAAACAACTCGCCGAGCAATTGGGCGTTAGTCAACAAGCTGTTTCCAATCGGCTACGAGAGATGGAAAAGATTCAGAAGACCGGTAGATGGGTACCACATGAGTTGAACGACAGGCAAATGAAAAAAAAAAAAAAAAAAAAAAAAAAAAAAAAAAAAAAAAAAAAGCGCAAAAACACGTGTGACATTTTGCTCGCTCGGTACAAAAGGAAGTCGTTTTTGCATCGTATAGTTACAGGGGATGAAAAGTAGATTTATTTTGAGAATCCCAAACGCAAAAAAATCATGGGTAGACCCAGGCGCACCATCCACATCGACCGCAAGACCGAATCGCTTTGGCAGAAAGACGATGCTCTGTGTTTGGTGGGACCAGAGGGGCGTGATTCATTATGAGCAGTTAAACCCTGGGGAAACGGTTAATACTAAACGTTACCAACAACAATTGACCGATTTGAACCGTTCGTTGCTTGAAAAAAGGCCAGAATACCGAAAGAGGCAACACAAAGCACTTTTAATCATTCTTCCGAATTTACGTTTTTTTCAGAAAAAAAATCCGCATTTCATACTTGTACACCTGGTATATATATATATATATATATATATATATATATATATATATATATATATATATATATATATATATATATATATATATATAAAACCATTATTTAATTTCGGCTTATTCTTAATTACAAAAAGGTGCACTGATGGCAAAAAGCAGGAATGCAAACCTTAAGATCCAGAAACTTTTCCAAATTCTCTCTACAATATTGTTTTTCTATTAACTAATAATTTATTTATCAAAACTACGACTGATAAGAAATATTGAGAACATATTTTATTATTTTGGTAATGCTATGCCAGGATTACTATTTTAACTCAATTTGGTTATTTTTAGTCTACTCAACCTAATGCGTGAAATATTATTTTTCGTTCTAAAATAGTAATCATTTTCCAAACAAATTATAACTAGACGCTAGTTAATTAAAATATGCTTTTTGTTTTTTTTTTTCTATCTTTATTTATTGAATTGCCTAATCTTCAATGATTATTCTCGTAGTCGTATTTAAAATGACGGCTCCGCATAAATTTCGACGAGTGACGACAGTAAAAATAGAAACCTGTCAGCACTATATAACCCAATGCATTTTTCATGTATATTTTTTATTTGGCGGTGAAGCTGGCTTAATAGAAACACTTTTAAAAGTTCAAATATTTTTAAAGCACTTATTTCAAAATATTTATATTATAATATCCCAAAAAATTAATATTAAGAAAATATTTCAATAAAGTCAAAATAATTTAAATAAGGAGCTGAAATATCTTGACGATGAATTTATATTTATTAGATTTAAATCTTCCATTGCTGTTATTTGTATTGAGACAGCATTTAATATTTTATTATCTTTTAATTATTATTATAAATAAATTTTCAGGGGGCTAACAACCTTTGTTTTCAAGACGTGAAAATACTATTAAATTATTAAAGCTTACACATTTCAGGAACCAATAAATAACTGGTCACGTGTAAGTTGGACCTGCGCAATTAGTGTTCCGTACCGGGATTGCCTTTAAAATAAAATAAAAGCCTTACCTAAGTTAATTAGGTCCTTGACATCTTAAGAGCCAATACGAGTATATATTTTCATGTTTTTCTTTTAATCAATTATGTATAATAGTTATAGTATCTTAGCTACCTAAGAGCAAATAAATCAATCTAGTTCAATATATCAATGCCAATGTAAAATAAATATTTGTTTAAGTATAAACAAAATAAAATTATTTTGTCTCTAGAGGAGAGAGGCGCGGTAATGCACGGAAAATTATATTAAAATAACCTTCACCATATTCGATGAATTTTTAGTATTTTTATATATCAAGTAAATTAGCAAACGTAATTCACACGTGATAATTTCGCTTAATCTACACTTTATGATGAATATTCCAGAATTTTTTGATCAGTACTTTTCGAGATAGGGGGGCAGCGATTTTTAACAATTTTTTTAAAAATAATACAAAGAAAAGTGTGCACAAGTATTACATCATATATAGTTTTGAACGTGTTTTCACACGCTTTCATTTGACACCCGACTCCATGACCCGGTAAAAAATTTTTATTTTCACTTCCGATTTCACCCCCCAAAACTAACCCCTTAAGTCAAAATTTAACTTTCAAAACTACACGGCTGTGACTGAGCCATCAATTCCTATAGTTGTGTCAAATTTCAACTTTCTATGCAAAACAGTTCCGGAGAAAATCAGGTTTGACAGACAGACCTGACACCGAGGTAATCCCATAAGTGTACGGAACACTAAAAATGGAGTTCATGTGTATGTTGTATCTAAACTTGGGCAAAATATTAAAGATCCATAGCAAAAATAAAAGATTTGTTTAAATTTGGGTTTGGCATTGGCCAAAAAATCTTAAAAGGAAAGTCTTTAATAGTTGTATAATGCCTGTTCTCACTTATGGTCTAGAAACTACGGTATTAACTCGCAAGTCGGCTAACAAGCTCCAAATCACTCAAAGAGCAAAAGAAAGAGCCATGCTTGAAATAAGCCTTACAGACCGAATCAGAAACCAAGATACCCAGCTAACGTCGCAATGAGCGGGCCACATTGCGAGACAAGATCCGAATAGATAGACTAATAAATTATTAACATGAAGAC
Organism: Pachyrhynchus sulphureomaculatus; assembly: GCA_019049505.1. Lineage (NCBI taxonomy): Eukaryota > Metazoa > Arthropoda > Insecta > Coleoptera > Curculionidae > Pachyrhynchus > Pachyrhynchus sulphureomaculatus. The sequence goes on from CM032456.1 coordinate 175,368,225, forward strand.
CAAGGGAGACCAAGAGAAGTGTGGGAGGACCATAAAAGTGATGGCAAGATGACATCCAGAGGATTGCAGAAACGAACTGGTCACAAGTTGACTTAAAAATAATAAAAAGAAAAGTGTGCGCAAGTATAACATTATATATATTTTTGAACTTGTGTTTTTACAAGCTTTCGTTTGACACCTGGTCTCCCCTTAAGTCAAAATTTAACTTTCAAAACTACACGGCTCTGATGAGGTCATCAATTCCTATATTATCTTTGATTGTGTTAGCCGATACTTGTTGGAAATTCATGATAAAATTATATAAAAACAACACTATGTTTTAATTTCCAATATATTTAAAGTCACTTGACAATTGTTTCACCATACAATGGCTTCTTCAGAAGCTTCTGAAGAAGCCATTGTATGGTGAAACAATTGTCAAGTGACTTTAAATATATTGGAAATTAAAACATAGTGTTGTTTTTGTATAATTTTAATTCCTATATTTCCTATATATTAACTTTCCATGTCAAATATTTTCGGGGAAAATCGAGTGTAACAGACTGGCAGACAGACACCGAAGTGATCTTATAAGTGTTCCGTATGGACACTAAAAACAACAGCATGTTAAAAAATGTTCGAATTTACAGAATACAATGTATTCTGTATCATCAGTATAACTAAGTATATTTAGGAAATGTACTGAGGGCGACAAGAGGGGGAATGGAATCTTCCAGAGGGGGTCCGATTTTTATGAAAAGAGTCTTTATCCATTCGTTGTTCTCTCTCTGGTCATCATTTTTTCCTTCATCGTTCCACTGTATTCTGTATTCTTCGGAAAGAACACCATTTTTCGGCCATATTTTTTTTTGTGTTGGAAAGGGCCTAAGCGTTTAAAGTTTCACTGTCAGAAAGTTATTTATTAAATTTGAAAGGCACCGTTCCATTATCGACTTTTTTCTACGGTCTTAGGAAGGGTTCAAATCGTTAAAAGTTCAGTTGTAAAAGAGGATTTTTTTTGCTCTGAAAAGCAACGATCATTGATTTTTTTATATAAAGAGAACTTTCAAAGTTGTATTGTAAGAGAGTTTTTTTTAATTTCTCCTTATCTTCCAGTTACTATTTTTTTGCCATATTGAGAAGATCCGAACTCTTGAAAGTTCCATTATAAGAAATGATTTGTTTCCTCAAGAGGTTTTTTTTGTTACTTCTCTGGGAAGGGTTCAAACTTTGAAAGTTCCCAAATAACAGAGTTGCCTAATTTTTATGGAAACAGGCCGGAATCTTCTATCCTGGGCCCTGAATTTAGTGATAGATGCTTTACAGATCGAACGAAAAATTTTATGGAGTTAAACCTGGTCTAGCTGCAACAAAATCTACAAATAAACTGACAGCCTAGTTCTTGGAACGGATAAAAAAGTTAATATCAGGTCAATCAATACGTTTTGAAAGCGCACCTATGGAGTATCACTTGAACCAAATATTGAACATCACTTAGAAGCTTTATCTGTCATATAAACACACCCTCAATTTCAAGTCGATCTGTCAAGTCATTCATTGTTAATCAGCTGGTTAAAGTAGATATGTTTGAGTATTTTTTTAAAATGAATTCTTTGTTTTGGAAGGTTTATCGGCAACTGAAATGCATGTAAAGTTAGTAAACCTGTTAAAGGAGTCTGCTCCTTCATTTCCAACTGTTCATAGATGGACTCTAGAGTTAAAACGTGGTCGTACAAGCGTCAATGATGAGCCACGTTCAGAACGTCCAAAAACTGCAACAACTGAAGCAACTGTGGTATAAGTACAAAATATGGTAATGGAAGACCGTCGATTAACCGTGGATGATTTAGCTGAGGCTATAGCATCGACATTCCAACATTTTTTCAGAAAGAAATTCTTAACGCATAGCAATACCTTGAAACATTCAACGCAACATTCTCAATATGCGCTCTCTCAGTCCAGTCTCTGATCTATTTCCACCCCCAAGAAGGAAACACGTTCGGACGATTGGATATTAATATTTCGATATGTAAAAGATAAAGTGTTTTCTATTCTATTGCCGAAAAATAGGCATTGTGTTTTTTGAGCGTTTATTAATAAGTCATGAGCCGAAAAGTATCCATCAAGAGCTTCGCACGCTCCTTGTACACTGGTCGGAATTGCGTCCGGGCTCTCCTCACTAAAGATCAATGTAGTGTCATCTGCGTAAAGTATAGTAAATTCTCCGGATATTCTACTGAGTTTATGGATGAGGGTTTACCAGTATGATCTTGAACTGTGACAACAAACCGCACAGTGGACTAAGCCCGGTTATTCAGCTCCAAAGTAGTCAAAGTGGTCAAAACCGTCCAAAAAAAATGTAGCATCAGTTTTCTAGGATGCAAAACCGGTAAACAATCACAGCAGCGTATTTCTGCAACCTTTTGGACCAACTGGGAGAGAAAATTCGTGAGAAAAGGCCCAGTTTGCAGAAGAGAAAAATCAACTTTCATCATGACAATGCACCTGCTCACAGAGGTGCTTAAGCAACGGCAAAACTGGTCGGATTAAAGTAAGAACTGTTGGAACATCCACCCTATTCGCCAGATCTGGCTCCATCTAACTTCTATCTGTCGTGGGAAGCGTTTTTCAACAAATGATGAGGTGATAATATCCGTAGATGGGTATTTTGAAGGTCTTCCGGAAAACCACTTCAGAGATGGGGTAAATGAACTGGAAAAAATTTATTGAGTTTAAGGGAGATTGTACTGAAGAATAAATTTATTTCAACTCATTAATTCATCTTGTTTCAGTTCCGCTTTCAATTCTTATCGACTGACCAGTAATATTCAGAATGTCAATGTATTTTTCATTTTTATCACTCCAAGCCTAATACTGTTAATGTTCTTCGATAATACCGTCGGGGTACGGTAATCTTGTAGTCTTCAAGAATTTGCCTTATGGTTAATTTGATAACTACATTCATCAATTTTACCTATAGGTCAGTTTTTTACAAATTTTAATATAATTAATTAATAAACTATTTTTTTATCATGTTAATAAAAAAATATTATTTAAACGGATTCTTTAAATTTACAGTACACAGTATTACAAAATTTTAAAAACCTTCACCGTCACTTATTATCTTTAAACAAGATCCAAATATCAGCCAACTCAATGTGCAGTATTTAAATAAAAGGTCTTTGATCTTACAACAGAATACATTTGGATCAAACGAAGTAGATCTATTTTTAAAACTTTACAGAAGCAGCAGTCAGTGTCTGACAGTGTTCAACGGGTTTTATAGGCAACTGCTGTTTCTATTTCAAAACTGAAGGCGTGAGTTTTGTTACTAATTGATTCAATGAAAGGAATCTACAACCGACTTGACATTATAATTAATGATATTTTAAACTGGTAATAAGGCATATTAATTTAATAAGGAAATGTATAAGCTATTCTAAATATCATACCAGTATATTTAGTCGAGTGGATTCAGGAGAATAATATACGTGTATGTACATTTTATGGATTTCATAATGACGATTTAAATTATTCTCTCAGGTTGTAAATATAAAATATTTAAATAGGATAAATGTGGTGACCACTTTCATAAAATTTTGCATTTTTGCAATAATTTGAAGACAGATGTGTTCTTATAAATTGGCACTAAAATCGTTTAAAATTATCCTATTATCGTCACTGCTTATTCCTTATATCACTTAACGAAATAAAATAGATCCTATAACCTGGACAGAGAACATATGTATGTTTAAAAAAAAGCACGTAAATCGGATAAGTGGTTCTCCAGTGATAAGCGCACTAACGGACAGACAGACAGACAGAGAGACGTTGCATTTTATATATATAATATAGATATTCTTTGCTACATGATATTGTTCCATATTTAATGGTTTAGCATGTTTAAAAAAAAGCACGTAAATCGGATAAGTGGTTCTCCAGTGATAAGTGCACAAACGGACAAACAGACAGAGAGACGTTGCATTTTTATATATATTATAGATATCCTTTGCTACATGATATTGTTCCATATTTAGTGGTTTAGGCAGTGTTTTGCAAGAGAACGCGCTAGAGGCAAACTTTTGTCCGATTTGATTCACTATTATCGTCACTGCTTATTCCTCATGTCACTTAAAGTAATAAAATATAGCCTATAACCTGGCCAGAGAATATGTATGTTTTAAAAAAAAAAGTACGTAAATTGGATAAGTGGTTCCCCAGTGATAAGCGCACTAACGGACAGACAGACAGACAGAGAACGTTGCATTTTATATATATTACAGATGTAATAAAATATATATCTATAACCTGGTCAGAGAACATATGTATGAACTTAGAAAATCACGTAAATCGGATAAGTGGTTCTCGAGGGATAAGCGGACTGAGCGGACAGACAGACAGACAGAGAGACGTTGCATTATATATATATATATATATATATATATATATATATATATTATAGATATAGATTATTATTATTATTATAATATTACCTGGCCAAAAAGTATATGTATGAATTTAAAAAAAGACACGTAAATCGGATAAGTGGTTCTCCAGTGATAAGCGCACTAACGGACAGACAGAGAGACGTTGCATTTTATATATATTATAGATATTCTTTGCTACATGATATTGTTCCATATTTAATGCTTTAGGCAGAGTATTGCATGAGAACGCGCTATCGGCAAACTTTTCTCCGACTTGATTCCCTATTATCGTCACTGCTTATTCCTTATATCACTTAACGAAATAAAATAGATCCTATAACCTGGACAGAGAACATATGTATGTTTAAAAAAAAGCACGTAAATCGGATAAGTGGTTCTCCAGTGATAAGCGCACTAACGGACAGACAGACAGAGAGAGACGTTGCATTTTATATATAATATAGATATTCTTTGCTACATGATATTGTTCCATATTTAATGGTTTAGCATGTTTAAAAAAAAGCACGTAAATCGGATAAGTGGTTCTCCAGTGATAAGTGCACAAACGGACAAACAGACAGAGAGACGTTGCATTTTATATATATTATAGATATCCTTTGCTACATGATATTGTTCCATATTTAGTGGTTTAGGCAGTGTTTTGCAAGAGAACGAGCTAGAGGCAAACTTTTGTCCGATTTGATTCACTATTATCGTCACTGCTTATTCCTCATGTCACTTAAAGTAATAAAATATAGCCTATAACCTGGCCAGAGAATATGTATGTTTTAAAAAAAAAAAGTACGTAAATTGGATAAGTGGTTCTCCAGTGATAAGCGCACTAACGGACAGACAGACAGACAGAGAACGTTGCATTTTATATATATTACAGATGTAATAAAATATATATCTATAACCTGGTCAGAGAACATATGTATGAACTTAGAAAATCACGTAAATCGGATAAGTGGTTCTCGAGGGATAAGCGGACTGAGCGGACAGACAGACAGACAGAGAGACGTTGCATTTTATATATATATATATATATATATATATATATATATATATATATATATATATATATATATTATAGATATAGATTATTATTATTATTATAATATTACCTGGCCAAAGAGTATATGTATGAATTTAAAAAAAGACACGTAAATCGGATAAGTGGTTCTCGTGCACTAATGGACAGATAGACAAACAGAGAGACATTGCATTTTATATATATTATAGATTATAGATATTCTCTGCTACACAATATTGATCCATATTTAATGGTTTAGGCTGTGTATTGCAAGGGAACGCGCTAGCGGCAATCTTTTTTCCGACTTCATTCACTATTATCTTCACTGCTCATTCCTTATGCTACCTATCGTAATAAAATATAGCCTATAACCTGGCCAGAGAACATATGTATGTTTTTTTTAAAAAAAGTGGCTCTCCAGTGATAAGCGCACTAACGGACAGACAGACAGACAGACAGAGAGACGTTGCATTTTATATATATTATAGATGAATATGGATTAGCTTAGACAGACCACATGTTCTGTGCTGGCAGTCATATCGATATCATTCTCATTTTGGAAAAGAAAAGACCAACGTTCCGCATAATGCCCTGTGGGCACTAAGAGCCCTTCCAGACAGGCCACTGTGAAACGCCACTTAATAGCCCCTCACAGTCGCTGACTGCGATCTTCCAATTTACAAATATTTTTTAAATGAATATTTTCAAACAAGCGACACTAGCGAGCGACTGTTGTGTCGCCTGGAGTAGCTCCACCTGACTTTATGTTGCGTCGACTTCATGGCGCATAGCCTTCCATAAAGGCCATTTTCGATTTCGGAAGTTAGTTTGTAAAATGAACTGCAATAATTCACTAACCTTGTTATTTAAAACTGGCAATTGATCGGCCATTTCTAATTTAAAATAGAAACTAAATGTTTAAAATATGAGAAGTGAAAAGAAGGCCTTCCTAGTCAGGCTTCATTTAATTTTGGACAATAAAAAAATAGATCACAATTGGCAAAGTGCATTACAATGAATCAACTCAAGGATTAATTTATAAAGAAATATTTCCGTTGATTCCTTAAAATCCTTGGCTTCACAAACAATCCAATACAAATTTTAGAAGAGTAATTCATAGAATATGAACCTTTCATTGTATTCAAAACACAAAAAAAAGAATATGCATCAGCGAAAATGAGTGAAGGATACTTGAACCATTGTATTTTCAACTGTTTATATAAGACACCATCTTAATGTTTTAATTGGCACTCTAGGAATCCTTGTACAGCTACCTTCCAATCTAAATTATCTTATTTCCTTGAACAATACAGTAGTATATAACGTATTGTCAAACTATAACGGATAGAAAAATGTTGGGGGTTTGAACTAATTTTGAGGGATTTTTCTGTATAAATAACGTTTTATTGTAAAAAAAAATGGTTACAAATTGATTATTCAAAGTATTATTCATCGCTAGCCACTACTTTCCGCCATCTTTGTGGCAGCATATAGATACCACGTTGAAAGAATAACTCATCTTTTGAGGCTATCCACGAATCGATCAATATTTTTGTATCCTGATTGTGATAATCAGAAGAAATAATGTCTGGTAAATACGACAGGTGAGGCAGAACATGGGATGTTCTGTCCTTGACGGGTTTTGCAACATATGGCCGAACGTTGTCATGTTGAAAAATCATTTTGTCGTGTCTTCTGGCATATTCATTCAGGACGTTTTTGCTTCAACGCTCGGCTCAACTGCATCAACTGTTGTCAGTAACGTTACCCAATAATAGTTTCGTTGGGTTGGAGCAGCTCATAATACACTGGTCCTACCAGTTACACAGCATAAGCTTGGAGTCATGAACATTCGGCTTTGGCGAGGACGTTCACGAGGAGGTTCACCGGGCTTCCCCATGATTTTTTGCGCTTTGTATTATCATAGCGTACCCATTATTCATCGCCAGTTATACGATGTCAAAAAAACCTTTCCATTTGTGCCGTTGAAGCAGTTGTTCCAGGTGAAAAATCACCTTTCAACGCCTCTCGAATACAATTTGTACGGCAACCAATTTCCTTGCTTTTGAATTATTTCCAGTGCATGTAAACGCTTGGAAATGGTTGAGCGATCAACTCCTAATGATTCTCCAAAATTAATACGAGCACGGGCACAGTACTAAAAATATATATATTTTTTTAAACTTCAATAAGCCTGAGTAAAATTAATAGTCCCATTATGAATCAAGGTCTAAGTGCAATCTAAAACCTATTTTTATTTAAACGATTCGAGCAGCATCACTTTCAGGTGTTTATTACTACTGGTTAATTAACGACCTTCGAAAATTACTTAATTGTTATAAATAATCATGGCTGACAGTTAAAAATAGACAAAATATTAATAAAAATGTTTACGATATTACATCATTATTTGAAAGAATATAACCATACCCTTTTTTATAATCGCATATTATGCAACGAAGATGTTTCTGTTGTAACCTTGAAAAAAATACGTATATGAAAAAAATATAAGAACAAAAATATACAGTGTATCAAAAAAAATGTTTAAATATACGGCGTACAAGCTGACGTTGACAATAAAATGTTTTGAACTGTCAATGTCAGTACGAAGAAATTACGCCATCTTAATTTTTTTTGAAAATGGAAAGCCCTGTATATTATTTTATTTTTGAGTCCTACTGAAAATTCTAGGTATTATTTGTCACATGTAACATTGTAACATACCATATATCTAAATTGACCTGTTTTGGAATTATTGTCATCTGAAACTTAAAATAAAAAAAGGGCATAAAAACTATTAATAAATACTCTAGGTTTATTTTTAAGGTAACAATTGCTCAAAATGTCTACCGTTAACAGCGAGGCCCCAATCTGTCATAAACAGCCTGAACAGAGTTTTGCAGAGAATCGGGAGTGATCTGTGCTACTTCATATTGAATTCTCTGTTATAAATCTTCTACAGTTTCAGGTCGACATCGGTAAACTTTGGTTTTCAAATGACACCATAAAAAAATATCGAGTGGCGTAAGGTCAGGACTCCTTGCGAACCATTCTACAGCACCTCTTCTGCCTATCAATCGATTAGGAAAAATCGCATCCAAATATCTACGAACACTGATTTCATAATGAGGAGGTGCTCCGTCCTCTTGATACCACAGATTCCTGTTAGGGATATCCAAAGTATTACCATCGGGAAAAAGACCTGCACAAGTTGAAATAACTTGCTCTTGTAGTAACTGTAAATACCGCTGTCCTTTAAGATAGTCATAGATAAAAAAGGAACCAATGGTATGACGTCCACAAATCCCTGCTCACACGTTTATCTTTTGTGGTCTTTGAGAATAACTCTCGATTATCTAGTGGGGATTCTCAGTAGACCAGTACCGGCAGTTATGGTTTTTAACTCTTCCGTTAAGACAAAATGTGGCCTCGTCAGAAAAAAAAAATATGAATTGGGTTAGGATAATTATTGATTCGTTCCATCATGACCTCGTAAAATTCAACGCGTCTATCGTAGTCATCTTCAGATAATTCTTGCAACAGAATGGGTTTGTATGGATGCAATTTTTCTTCATTCAGTATACGACTTAACGTACCTTTACATATGTAGTGGTCTAGGCAAAGCTGACGAGTGGCTGTATGGGCATTTTTTGTAATTTGCAATAAAACATCTTGGAGGAAAATTAAAAGAATATCGACAAATTTGGGCAGTTTACGGATATCTTCGAAAATAAAAAGGATTTTTTTTATTTTTAACTTTAGTTTTACTACGAGCCACGTACTCTCGGACTGCACTCATTTGTATAAACATTTAGAGAAAAATTATAGCAGCGTTATTTGTGGCAATCATGGACTACATATTATACTACAAAGATATCTATCAAATACAGAGGAGTTTCGAAAAATAACCCAAAAGTTTTCCTGAAATTTAAAGAAAACTATCAGCTTTACCGATATTGTTGAAGAAAACAGCAAGTGTTAGTTCAAATTAATGATTCTGAAATTTTCTTTAGCAATAAAAATATTTAAAAAGAATGGAGATTCTCAGACATTAATTTTGATCTACTTGAATTAATATTTTATAAAAAAAAAGCTATTTTTCTCTTTCAGGTCTTTGAACTTTGGAAAACATTTACATATAAGAGGTTACATGTGGTACTACAGACCCATCTACATAACCTCAAACTGGCTGAGCGGAAAACATGTCGGCTGTGCGAGGGAGACAGCGAGGAGAGTCTACACATTCTGTGCGAATGTCCTGCACTAATGGACAAGAGATATAGATACTGGGGTCAACTATTCTGTGAATCCCAGGAACTACAAGAGGTCAGGGTGAGTAGCCTATGTCTCTTAGCAGAAAATGCCGGACTAGGACTGCTACCCTGACTCGACTCAGTGGGAAGTCACAGAAGAACTTTTAGATCTAGGTGACACCAGGGACGCAAGGTACCACCCACTCACTTAGTACTACTACTAAGGGGTTACATATACCTCGAATTTTCAAAAATTCGATTTTATGGATTTTTATTCTCTATACTTTTAAGAATTACTCAAAAAAATAAATAAATAAATCAGAAAATTTCATTCCATTACAAAGTTATAGCATTAAATGTGACCTGGCGTCGGATTGGGACCGCTACCTATCTCAATGCCGCGCCTCTAGGCAGCTGGCTTTCGGATTTCTTTTGACAACCGGTTTTAAAAAAATAAAATAAAATAAAGTCGTTAGAATTTTGCACCATTAGTGGAGTTTACCAGGTTGCAAGAGGAAGAAGGCATACAGTACGAAGCTGGATTGGGAGACAAGCTGTAAGTTCGCTTTTTATCTACCCGAAACTTTAAACGGGTTTTTCTCGAAACTATGTTTCAGACACTGTCTGCAATGTTACTCAGTCAATTTTTAATATTTTATAACTTTTTTTGTCGAATCTTAATAAACCTTCGATATAAAACGTTGAGAGGTTTTTTTAATTTTTATTTCTAAGTATAAATTTCAACACACTTAAAATCCGAGAACGGGACTTTTAAGCACTTAGTTCTCAAAACTATAAAATACGTTAAAAATACAACAATAGTTCGTGGCTAATACACTAAGTTCGTGGGCCCAATTTAAAAAAAAAAGGATTACACTGATCAACAAAAAAAAAGAAAATTGCTTGTTTCCTGTGATTTTTTTTTTTGTTTCTAACTCAAATGGACGCGTATTTTTTAAATATGGCAACAATTTTTCTCTAACAGCTTTTGTTTTTGAGTTATAACTAACTACCCTCATTTACTATTTTTACATAGATTTTCGTTTTTTATTGGACACTAAAATATATTTTGTTGTTGTTTTAGATATGGCTTCGTCAAGAAGATGTTGATTGCTTAATCCCGATTGTTTTTGCTATATTTGTGGTGAATATATATTTGCAAAATATCGAAAACCTATATCGGACTTTGTAAAAACTGCGTATCATCAATACTTTAAAATAAAATTGTGTAATCAGGACAAGCCATGGGTTCCTCATATTGTATGCCAGAAATGTGTGGTATGTCTACGGTTATGGTCCAGTGGAAAAAGAAATGCAATAATGTTCGTAACACCCATGATTTGGCGAGAACCTCGAAACCATCATGACGATTGCTACTTCTGCGTTGTGAAAAATAAATGGAATTAACCCTGGAAATCGAAGTAAGTGGTCATATCCTAACTTATCTTCTGCTCAACGACCTCAATTAAAATCACAAGAGGTACAACCCAGCACATCTAAATCTTCTAATGATCCAAATCTCTGTGAACCCGAACGAAATACATCAAGTGAAGACTCTGATTCAGACTACAAATGTAACTTTTTAGAACCTCAACCATTTAATCAGAAAGAACTAAATGACTTAGTAAGAGATCTGAACTTACCAAAAGAAGCTTCTGAAATTTTAGCATCTCGTTTAAAAGAAAAAAATTTGCTTACTCCGGAAACCAACATTACATTTTATCGTACCCGAGAAAAAAATCTGTTACCGTATTTTTCTCAAGAGAAGGATTTAATTTTTTGTAACGATGTTGGTGGTATTTTGCAGCAGATGGGATTAAAACAGTACCAACCTAGTGATTGGCATCTTTTCATAGACAGCAGTAAAAGAAGTTTAAAGTGTGTTTTGCTTCATAACGGTAACAAGTACGGATCTATACCTATTGCACATTCGACGACTTTAAAAGAAGAATACGTAAATGTTTCTAAGGTTATGGAAAAAATTAAGTATCAAGACCACAAATGGGTCATTTGTGTTGATCTGAAAATGGTTAACTTTCTTTTAGGTCAACAAGGGGGGTACACAAAGTTCCCTTGTTTCATGTGTCTCTGGGATAGTCGTGACAAACAACACCATTGGTCACAAAAAGTTGGGGAAGTGCGGGAAGAGCTAAAAGTTGGTACAAAAAATGTTATAAACGTGCCTTTAGTTAGCCGAGACCGCATCATACTTCCACCATTTCATATTAAACTCGGCATAATGAAACAGTTTGTGAAGGCGCTTGACAAAAGTGGCGAATGTTTTAATTTTCTTTCACGCAAGTTTTCAGGATTAAGTTCAGAAAAATTGAAAGCTGGTATTTTTGATGGGCCACAGATTAGGCAACTCGTGAAAGATCCTAATTTTGTCAAATCAATGACTGAAGTCGAATCCAAAGCTTGGAATTCAATTGTTTTGGTTATGAGGAGCTTCCTAGGCAAAAAGAAATCTGACGACCATGTCGAGCTTGTTGAGTGCATGCTATCGAACTTGCAAGAGCTAGGGTGCAACATGAGCATAAAAATCCACTTCCTGTACTCGCATTTAGACCGATTTCCACAAAATCTGGGTGATTTTAGTGAGGAGCAGGGTGAAAGATTTCATCAGGATCTTCGGACAATGGAAGAGCGTTATCAGGGGCGGTGGGACTCACATATGATGGCAGACTACTGCTGGAGTTTGCAACGAGATCTACCTAAAGTCGTTCATTCAAGGAAATCTTATAAAAGATCATTTGCTAGTGTTCAATAGAAATTTTGTTAACATAATGTATTATTTTTTTTTGTATTTTTTTTGCAAAATAATAAACCTGTATATTTCAAAAGGTGAAGATGTTAGCAATCTCCCAGTATTTTTTTCATAGTCAGGGCCATAGAAATACCCAATAACAGAAAAAAAACAAAGGAAACAAGACTTGTGTTGACCAGTGTTATATAATAATTTCCAGAATTTCAACAAGTCAGCAATAAGCTATGTGAGAAGCAAAATAGTGAATGACCCAGGGAATTACTTAACTAACTTGCTTCAATTTAAGTTATTTTGTTTATAGACCAAGAGGGCGGTCGTCTTTGGCTGGAAAAGCAGGTCCAGCTTCGTCCTCCGGTAATGGCAGCATCTGCATTTTGCAAGTTCCCTCTTATTTTATCAAAACAAACCGAATTTATTGATGTAGAATTTTGGGCATTCCAGGGCGCGGGGGCCACAAAATCAACGTTAAATGCTTTTATTCGACTCGCCCGACAGAATGAACAACTAGGCAGACAGTTAGCCGACAGGTCAAAATTTCGGGTCGCCCTCCTGGTCTATTATTGTCACATAATTTTGCATAAAACATGTTGTCACTCCAGATAGCAAATTTTATGACTATTTAAAAGACTATTACATATTTAAATTTTCAGTATTTTATATTTTTAGGCAGACCTCGTGACAGTTACTAAATTACAACTCACAACATAAAACTAAAGATCTTTTTGGCAACTGTTAAAGATGTCATTTTTATGATTAAAATTTCAAAGACCAATTTAATTTATTTTTAGGTGCCTGGATTGTATTGCAGTTGTAAAATTGATTTAAAAATGTTCCACACATTTCCTCGTTTCAAACAATGGCATATTATATTACAGCGATGCGTGCATGTACAGGGTAGTCCAAATTGGACACTTTTAAAGGTAAACCTCTTTATCTAAAGAAGATAGATGAAAACTGATGTCGGTGTCTGAGGCTCAATTTTTATGATAAATTCAATGGTGAAAACCGCATATCGATATCTAGTACCGTTTCAGATATACAGGGTGTTTTTCAAAAATCTGCATTTTGGAAAAATGAAATTCTTTTCCTATTAAAAATTTTTGATTTCTGTAAAAACATTCTCAAAGCACTTTTTCACGTAGATTTCAACAGTGTAAGTTACATTTTTTTACAACTAATATTTTAATAGTTATTAACGCAAAAATATATTTTTGAATGGGATACTCTGTATATTTTTCCTTATCCGAATAGAGCTTTAAATTACCATTCTAAAAATATAGCACACTTTATATTTGGTTAAATCTACTTCAAAATATAAAGATTTTCAATTTTTACACGAGTTTTAAATGCACATTTTATGAAGTAGGCTTTGGACGGAGCGGCCATATGGTTTAATTCAATTGTTTACTCGTAGTTGTCAAATTTTACTTCAGGATGAATTGCCAAATAAATCGCAATGAAGTTTGAAAATTACGAAAAATGGGATATGATAGTGTGTTTCATACAAACCGGGGAAAATTCGGAAGTGGCAAGTAATTTGTACCACGAACGGTATCCAGAGAGGCGTCAACCCTTCAAGGATACATTCGCTCGATTGCGACATAACCTAGTTAATAGTGGCCAGTTTGAAAAGAAACGACCCAAAAATTATGCATCAAACAGGGATAAGGAGTAGTAGTTTTTGGAACTATCGGAAATAATTCCAACACTACAGCCTGAGAGTTAAAAGAATCCACTGGACTACCAAGAACTAACGTAAGTCGTACTTTCAAGAAGCACAAATTCAGACCATATGGGACAAGAGCTTAGAGACGGAGATTTTCAACGGCGTATGGATTTTTGCCAATGGTTTCTGGAGAATTGTAACGATGTTCCGAATTTTTCATTAAATTGCATTTGGACAGACGAAGCTTATGTAAGCAATACAAGTATTTTTAACCGTTACAATTTTTATACGTGGGCACAAGAAAATCCTCAATTAGTTGTGGAGCAAAGAAATAAAGGCAGATTTGATATAATGTGTGCGCAGGAATTTTTAGAGGCAAGGTTATAGGTCCATTTATTTACGAAGGAACACTCACCTCTCAGAGATATTTAAAAATTTTAAGGCAGCAAATAGAATCTCTTGTTGTTGAACTGCAGTTAATGGACCTTAAAAATATATTTTTTCAACACAATGAGGCACCCCCTCATAACGCTGCAGTTATCAGTAATTTTTTATTGGCCAATCTGGACAATAACTGGATAGCCAACCAACCGTTGGCCGGCAGGGTCACCGGATTTAACACCCATGGACTTCTCTCTCTGGGGAAGATTGAAAGACTTAATTTTTAAATTACCGACAAACACAAGGCAAGAGTTAGAAGTGGCGGTGATAATAAAGTTTTGCAGCTCTCACTCCTCTTGAACTAATCAGCTCGGTTTTATTTTCTACATATTTTAAAGTACTATAGCATTTAGCAAATTTCAGTTTTTTTAGTTATGACTCTTAGAGTCACTTCTGGGAATTTTTTTTTACGATTTGACTGCTACCGGTAAACAACTGATATTGCCGCTCCGTTCAAAGCCTACTTCACAAAATGTGCATTTAAAACTAGCGTAAAAACTAAAAACCTTTATATTTTGAAGTAGATTTAAGCAAAATATAAAGTGTGCTATAATATTTGGAATGGTAATTTTAAAGCCCTATTCGGATAAGGAAAAATATACAAGGTATCTCAATTAAAAAATATATATTTTTTGCGTTAATAACTAGTAAAATATTAGTTGTAAAAAATTTAACTTACACTGTTGAAATCCACGTGAAAAAGTGCTTTGAGAATGTTTTTACAGAAATCAAAAATTTTCAATAGGAAAAGAATTACAAACATTTTTCCAAAATGCAGATTTTTGAAAAGCACCCTGTATATCTGAAACGGTACTAGAAATCGATATTCGGTTTTCACCATTGAGTTTACCACAAAAATTGAGCCTCAGACATCTCCTTTAGATAAAGGGGTTTACCTTTAAAAATATCCAATTTAGACCACCCTGTACACGTGATTTTGTCTGAAATTAGTGGTGGGCAATTCGAGTCTTATTGAAGATCCACTTCAATGGATCTATATCAGTACAGATATAAGGTTCAGTGAATCGTTTCTGGGGTTGGGACCGGGCTACCATAAGACCGTTTATCGCTCAAATACACGAATTAAATCTGTAGTTCTCTACCTTTAACTAGTTGTTTTTTAGTGATGAGACTAGCAAAATAGAATATGGTGACTCTATAGAAGTAAGGAACGTAGAACGCCCTTCTGTATTTTTAGTGCACCTATAGTTTGCGACAGATTCTGTAAAATGTTCTATATATAAAAAAAACTAAAAAATAAAATTAAATATAGAAGCGAAGTTTGTCAAGTAAGAACGTGTTGAAAAAATGTGTTTAGAGAACATTTCTTGCCATCAATGTATTCTTTGGTGTGCTAACAACGGCGCAATTACCTTAGTAAGTTGTCCAATTGCCTCCTGCATCAATAATCGCCTGGCATCTTCGAGGCATTCAGTCGACAAGATTTTCTGCATCCTCAGGCAATGATTTCCAAATTTTTCGAATCTCGCGAGACGACTGAGTCAAAGTCCTCTTCCTCTGAGCTTTCTCTTTACAAAGGACCAAACGTTTTCAATAGGGTTAACGTCTGACGATTATGAGGGCCAATCTAGTATCTTAACATGGGTCCAAACGAGCCGCTTCGCGACGCTATTTTCGTCCAGCAAAGGTTTCTTCAACGTGCTTCGGAATTTGACATCATGAGCACGAAGATGTTGTCAAATAGTCTCATGGGACACATTCAAACCCGATTTTCTTAATTTTGCCGCTCCGTGACGCAGCATCAATTTCGGGTCTCGTGAAAACAAAGGCACGATTCGTTTTTCGACTTTCGACTATTTATATAAATTGCGTTCATCATCAATTTTCTGTAAATACTTATAGTTTGAGCTAAAAGGAAAAAAAAAGAAACTAATATTAAACTTATAATGAAGACCTGATTATTTTCTAAATTTGCATTTCAACAAGGTATATATGTATAACTATATCTAACTAGCTATTATTATTTTTTTTTATGGGTCTAGCACACGTGCTGCAGGGAAGTCCCTAAAGCGCTACAGGAGCGACACGTGTGCGGAAAAAGCGATTCAAGTTGTTCCTGAATCGCTGTAAATTGTACTAAGTGGGAAAAACAGTCCTGGCAAATTATTCCAAAGGGATGATGTTCCCTATATAAAAGACTGCTTGAAAAGCATTGCACGAGGAGTAACAAGCTGAACCTCATACGGATGTGAAATATTAGCGCGACATGTATTTCTAACATGCACCGTTATGGGAGAAATTAAGCGGGCTACATCTTTCGATCACTTTCCATGAAAATACTTGTAGAATAGGCACAAGTCGCCAACCGTTCTTCGATGTTCTAGCGAATCAAGGCCGCCGGTCAGTTCCGGGTCTTCAATCAGACGAACAGCTCCTCTGAATAGGGAGCGGAGCCCCAAACATGAGAGCAGTATTCCATAGTTGGTCGAATTTGAGCTTTGTAGAGAATTAACAGTTGTTGTGAAGTGTAAAGCTTTCTGGTTCGAAATAATATTCCCAACTTTTGAGAAGCTCTTCTTGCTATGCCTGCGACATGTTCATGCCAGGACATATTTGCTCCCAAATTAACGCCCAACAAATTGAGTGACGATGTTAGAAGAATGGAGTGCCCTGCCATAACTATGTTAACTTTTTTAGAAAAAATTGCTGCGTGGGTTTTTGTACCCTTAAATTCCTTTTGGTTACTGTCACCCCAAGATAGAATTTCTTCCAGGTCTTTGTTAAGTTAAACGACTTCCCGCTGTCTGCGGATATTCGTCTGAGTAGCCGATGCCCGAGCGTTCAAAGTGAATGAAGAGATAAGCGTACTGTCACCTGCAAAGCTGTAGATTGAGTTTCCCGTCTTTTCCAGCAGATCGTTAATGGTAATGGGAAAGAGAGTAGGAGATAGTATGGAGCCTTGGGGCACATCAGCGTTGATAGTGAAGGTGTTAAAAAGAAATCCGTCGACTGCCACTCATAAAGAACGCTCTATGAGGAAACATGAGAGCCACAAACAGAACTTTTCAGACATACCATACGAGCGTAGCTTGACCAACAGTCCATCGTGCAAATTATTAAATATAAGTGTTACGGCATCCCAAGCAGTTTGTACTACCAAAAAACACACGTCCATTCATTTCTCTTGGTAGTATTGCACGAAGGTTGAATGAAGGAACTTTTTGCATATTAAGACGCGTTGAAGGTTGAAAGTCTTGCAATTTAGTTTACTTTTTTCCTACTTGCACTTTCTCCATTCACTGAAATTTTAAATGGCTGAAAGATTGATGGAAAACAATTTTATGAATAGTACGTGAATAATTCTCTCCCCTTTGGTATAGAATATCTATGGATAATTCTAACCCGTAAACCTCTACTTAAGATAGCAGAAATGTATATTTTTATGCGAAACTATAAATTTACTAATACCTGTCCAATTGAATAAAATATTTAACGTTAACGCCAGTCCTTCACATTTAAATTTCAAATTAGTTAAAATGGAGTTTTGATGTTTGGAATATTTATAGCTTATTATTATTACAAAATAAAATCATTTAATAGTAGTTTTTCTAATTTATTTTAACGCTTTCACACTATGTCCGAACCAAGAATAAAAACAATTTTTCAAAAAATTGGCGAAGGAAAAATATGTCGACATGTGAGTCGATGGTACTAAAAATAAAACATTAATTCAAAAGCACAAAACTAACCTCTTTTTAAACTGATTATTCAGTTGCGTTACTTAAAAAAAAATACTCGTCAAGTGTAAGTCGGACTTGCGCAATGAGTGTCCCGTACGTTGATTACTTTCAAAATAAAATTTTTTGTTACGGTGATAAAATGATCAATGACTTCACAAAACACACCTCAATGAGTTTTCAACAAAATTTGTTTGCGATCTTTGTTGAAAACTGATTGAAACTTGAAATTTCTGTTTTTTTTTTTATATATCAGATAAATTATTAAAGGTAATGCACTCGTGATAAATTTCGTTCAGTCTACACCCTGTAGATTGGATTGGATTGGATATTTATTGATGGCGTGTCAACATCGTAGGTCATTTGGCGCCTTAACTAGAGAGTTGAATTAAGATGTTTTGTTTTTCTTTTTTTTTTCTTTAATATTCCTTTTTTTATATACATATATACAAATACACACATACTTACATTTCTATATATACAAACATTTACCAACTTACCCACATACATACCTACATCCCCACACGCATACAGCGTGTGGGGATGTATATACTACACATACACATACCTATTTCTATATGATTATGTTAGAAATATTTTTTTTTGTTTGTATTAATCTTTTATATGGTGTTTAACAGATTTATTTCTTTCAGGAATTCCAATAGATTTTTTTATAGTTTCATATTCCGGCTTTAAGAGCTGGTGAAGTGATTGGAGGAGATGGTGTTTTTCCCTTTGAGGGAGATAGTGGTTTGCTGTGAGTATATGTTTTGTCGTTAGGAGAGAGGAGCAAATATTACAGATGGGGGGAGGTTCCCTTTTGAGGAGATGGGAGTGAGTTAGGTGAGTGTGGCTGATGGCCATTCTCCTCCATATAACGTTCTCTCTTCTAGTTAGATCGTCACTGTGATAAGGAGGAAATATTATAAATTTTGTCTCACTGAGCTTGTTCTGTCCGTCCATAAGATCTCAATCTAATTGGAGCAAATTCATTACTATTTTGTTTATATGTTTGATAAAATCGAGCGGGGTGCTACTTGTGTTGATTGGAGTACCCAATGTTATCGCTTCCTTGGCCTGTCGGTCTGCCATCTCATTTCCCTTAATGTTCGTATGGCTAGGGACCCATAAGAAGGCGATTTCTATATTTCTGATGAAACATATCTGAATTAGATTAATAATATCCAGTATGTATGAGTTTTTAAAATTGTTTGATTTAATGGCCTTTATTGCACTTAAAGAATCTGTTATTATTAAATATTTATTGGCTATCTTGGAGGTAACTGCAAGTCTCAATGCTTCTCTAATGGCCAGAAGTTCCGCAGAGAATACCGAAGCGAACATTGGTAATTTTATATTTTTTATTTGCGATGCCTCCAATTACGGCCGCCCCAACTCCCGTTTGAGATTTAAAGCCGTCCGTGTATAGATGATGGTAGTCGCTGTATTTTTGAGAGACTAAAGAAGAAAAACGGGCCTTTGTTAGGGTATGGGGGGAGTTGTTTTTATCTATGTTTGTTAGGGATAAATCTATCAAAGGGGGCTTAGCTGTCCAAGGAGGAAGGAGAGGGACATTTGAACAGTCCATTGTGTCAAAGAATAGGTTATGCTGGATTAGAAACGACTTTATATTTGATTGGAAGGTGCCTGGATGGGGGGTGGAATTTGTTTAGTCTATTTAATTTGTTGAACATAGCGGAAGAGTAGAAATGCATAAGGGACCTCAACCTTGTGAGGGCTAGAGAGGGAGTTGAGGATATGCACTGCAAACTACTTATTGGCGATGTTCGAAAAGCTCCCGTCGCTAATCTCAAAGCCTGGTTCTGAATTGTATTCAAAGGCTTCTTGCATGAGGTGGATGCCGCATCATACAGATGATCTCCATATTTTAGTTTAGGTAGAATCAGGCAATTATAAATCTTTAGTAGAGAAGGGAAGCTTCCTCCCCATTTGTAGTTTGATAACAATCGTACTAGGTTGAGGTCATTTGGCGTCTTGGTTTTAAGGTATTTAATATGTTGAGACCAAGTCAGAGTAGTGTCGAAAATCAGCCCCAATATATTTACATGATTTTTACATGGGATTTCTTCGTTTTGCATTTGGAGCGCATGAAGTCTCGGACACTGTTTCTTTCGGCAAAAGTGAGCGACCGTAGATTTGTTAGGCGCGAAGCTGAAGCCAGATTGGTTTGCCCAGTTTAGAATGCCATCCAACGTAATCTGTAATGAGTTCTCCACACCCCGTGGAGAATATTCCAGAATGTTTTCCATTTTTTTTTATTAGTACTTCTCAAGATAAGGGGAGACACAGCGATTTTAGGCAATTTTTTTAAAATAGTACAGAAAAAGTGTGCGCAAGCTTTCATTTGACACCTCACTTGATGACATGGTAATTTTTTTTTTTCACTTCCGATTTCACCTCCCAAAACTAGCCCTTTGAGTCAAAAATTTTACTTTCGAAACTAAACGGCTCTGATGGGGCATCAATTCCTATATTAGAGCCAAATTTCAACTTCCTATGTCAACTAGTTTATGAGAAAATCGGATGTGAGAGACGGACAGATACCGAAAACGGAACACTAAAAAGGAGGATTAAAAGCCATATAAGACATCGCCACTAGTAATGCGGTACTGACAACGTGCTGACAATTTTAAATGAATAATGATTTGTCTTCTTTATCCTCATATCACATATATATATATATATATATATATATATATATATTATATATATATATATATATATATATATATATATATATATATGTATATATATATACATACATATATACACTCCTGGACAAAATTAATGCAACAATATATTAAATCATACAAATCTCTATAATGAATTAATTTTAATAATTTTTTATGAACATTGGTTACACTAAAAGTTAGAAAAAACTTATTCGGATACTTTAAAAGTGAATTAGCTACCAAATTTCTCTATAAGATTCGAATTAAAATTATTCTTAAGACCTAATAACAAAACCGTTGAAATTATGTAATAATGAAAAAAATAAACTGGGACACTAGTAGCAAAATTAATGGTGTAACTGGGACACTAGTAGCGTGTGTTGCCTCCTCTACTTCGGATGACAGCGTTTATGCGCCTAGGCATGCTTCTAATTAAATTTTGGATAAAATCTTGAGGAATTTGCTCCCATTCTGCGATAACTGCATTTTCAAGTTCCCTCATGTTTTTAGGTGCAGGTATATGACGCTTCACATTTTTTCTTAAGGTGATCCCATACATGTTCTATTGGATTCAGATCCGGGCTTTTTGGTGGCCATTGCATAATCGGTATATCAACTTGATTAAGATACCTCCCTAGCCACGTGAGGTCGAGCGTTGTCTTGCATAAACAGGAAATTGGGCCCCACAAAATGACCAAAAGGCATCACATGTTCAATTACAATATTCTCAGCATTCATGGAACTCGTACGGACATGAACTAACTCTGTGCGCGCAGCAAAGCAGATGCCACCCCAGAACATAACAGAGCCACCGCCGAATGGAATCCTTGCAGAGATATTGCAAGGAGCAAACCTTTCTCTGGTCTTCGCCATACTCGCTCACGACCATCTGGATGTTTTAGACTAACCCTAGTTTCATCTGTGAAGAAAACTTGTTTCCAATCATCCACAGACCAGTTTTCGTGATTTCGAGCAAAACGTAACCTGGCAACTCTGTTCTCTCTAGTAAGCAAGAGCGCAGTGGCTGGTCTCCTACTGTTTAACCCCAGCTTCATTTAACCGTCTTCTAACTGTTTTAGAAGAAATTGTGACATTGCAAACAGCTTCGAGTTCGTTTCTTATTATAGAACTAGTGACAGTCCTGTTTCTTAAAGCATATTGTCTTATAAAACGTTCATCTAGGTCGCTAGTGCACCGTTTTCGCCCTTGCCCTAACCTTCTAGAATAAGTTCCTACTTCATGCAAGCGTCTTACCATACGACTTATTGTGGAACGATGTTTGCCTAACAAATTGGCAACATAACTCTGACAATATCCCTCGTACAATAAAACTGAGACTCGCACTACCTCGCGTTCAGTTAAATTCCTTGTTCGATTCATTTTTCTAATTCTTCGGGGTCAAAAATAAAACAGTCTACCACAAAAACGTATTACTTTGAAAAAGGGAACAATTTATAAGCTTAGTTTTAAAGAAAATTTATAAGCTTAGTTTTAAAGAAAATCTATCGCATTATTACAGAAAATTGTTTATCTTCTAAAAAATTCTTTAAAACTGTAAATCTAAACGAATTGTTTTGATTTCTGTCATGAACAACGAAACAAAATATGCATAGCCTACTATTCAAATACTCGATAAACTTTAAATAAATATAAATAAATTTTCAGATTGTTGCGTTAATTTTGTCCAGGAGTTTAATATATATATATATATATATATATATATATATATATATATATATATATATATATATATATATATATATGTATATGTATATCACGCAATGTCTCTCTGTCTGTCTGTTTGTCCGTTAGTGCGCTTATCACTCGAAAACCACTTATCCGATTTACGTGTTTTTAATTCATACATATGTTCTCTGGCCACGTTTTAGTATATATTTTGTTATGGTAAATAACATAAGGAATAAGCAGTGATGATATAGGAAATCGAGCCGGAAAAAAGTTTGCCACTTAGACAAGGCGAAATCGGCGCCATCGTTGGAAAAAATTTTCTAATTGAATTTTTTTTCATAACCTTCTCCAGGAGATGCCCCTGAAAGAGGATCAACATGTTGCCGGGCG
The DNA here is from genome assembly GCA_019049505.1 of Pachyrhynchus sulphureomaculatus. Lineage (NCBI taxonomy): Eukaryota > Metazoa > Arthropoda > Insecta > Coleoptera > Curculionidae > Pachyrhynchus > Pachyrhynchus sulphureomaculatus. Next base: position 175,391,261 of record CM032456.1, read on the forward strand.
GTAACCTGGTCCGAATTTGTTTAAACATTTTTTTTTTTTAAACAAAGTCCAAAAATTGAAATTTTCGCCCCGGAACAAGTTTTTTTTTAGGTAAATTGGACCATTTTGAACAATAAATGTCTCTTGTGAATTTTCTCTAAAATGCGCCGTTTTCGAGATATCGGCGATTTTAGGTGCGAGAAAACGCGAAAATGGCCACTTTCACCTCCCAATATTGGGGTCAAAAATTAAAATTTTCAATGTTGCCAAGTGTCCAAATTAAAGTTTGAGATCTCTTCTACAAATTACCGTAGGAAATATTGCAATATCTTTATTTTTAAACATTGTTTTTTAACAGTTAACAAATTGCGTTCGAGCGCCCGCGGCCGCATCGAAACTGTATACATAGATATATACGCAACGCCCGTACGTAGGCGCGCGGAACTGTATACGCGCTGCAACTCGCTGTAACGTGAAGTATCATGCAAAAGTTCAAACATGCTATTGCTTAAATAAGAGTCGGACACTTTAATAGTTTATTCATTTCTTTTCCGCCCTTACAAGTATGTACATGTGTAATTATGTCTTTTTCTATTAAACGAATTAAATGTGATCATAAGTGCATTTTCTGTGGTAAGTGTGATGATGTTGTACAACAACCAAATTTTGAATCATTTCAAAAAATTCAACAAGCAGCTAATCGTCGGAAAGATGACATAAGTACAAAATTTAACGATTTTATATAATCCAAGTAGCAGTGAACAAACTTTTTCTTGGCACAGAAAGTGTTATGCTTCCTATGTAAGTAAAGAAAAAATTGTACGTCGGGAAAATGCTCTCAAAAAACTGGAAGCAGAAAATAATGAAGCTGTTAATAATGAAAAACAGTTATTATCAATTGAACCCGAAGAGAAAGAAAAACCAACATTGCGATCAAAAAGTGTGTCAAAAGCAGAGTGCATGATCTGTGAAAAAATTTATAAAAATAAAGACAGTACAACTTATACACTTTCTGATTATAATGCAGCGGAAAAGCTAATGGCAACAGCTCGTCTTAAAATGGACAAAGTCTATACGAAAATTTGCATATATAGTTCAACTACGTCATTACTAGTTCAAAAGCTAAAGTATCATTCCAAATGTTTACAAGATTACAACTATATTGCTAGTCCGTTAAATAAACCAGTAGGTAGACCAGTAAATTCCCAATCGTCAGGTGAATTTATTAGTGAAGCTTTTGAAAAAGTACTTAAGGATATTGATTTAGCTGATTTTGCTTTTGAACTCACTACTTTAACTAGACGAGTTTAATAACTATCTAGAAAACGAAAAATTGGATAGATAACAAAATTCCATGTACATCCGATGCTTTAAAATTGCACATTTCACGAGCTTCACTACAAACGTACACATGGAAAATGTCATTGTATTCTCGGTATCGACATTTAGATGCAACAGAATTTGGTTACACTATAGAAACAGGTGAATTGTTACCCAAATTCATGTTAAAAAATTCGATACCAGATTCGTTAATTAGGCAATGTAAATGTACAAAAAATTGTAAAACTAATGCATGTAATTGCAAAAGCAACAACGTAAGTTGTATACTCATGTGTGGGTGTAATTTAAATATTTGCGAAAATTCTATTAAATATATATAAGTTATATTTCATAAAATTGTTTTAATTCTTCTACCATCCTAATCGAATATTGAATTTTTATTTATATTCATTTGTTATAATAATTAAATTTGATATAACAATTACTCTTTAATAAATAAATATTTTTTACATACTTTTCAAATATATTAATTTTAATAAGAAAATCAAGAAACAAAGCTTTATAGAGCATCGCAGTGCGTATACAGTTCCGTGCGCCTACGTACGGGCGTTGCGTATATATCTATGTATACAGTTTCGATGCAGCCGCGGGCGCTCGAACGCAATTTGTTAACTGTTAAAAAAACAATATTTAAAAATGAAGATATTGCAATATTTCCTACGGTAATTTGTAGAGGAGATCTCAAACTTTAATTTGGACACTTGGCAACATTGAAAATTTTAATTTTTGACCCCGATATTGGGAGGTGAAAGTGGCCATTTTCGCGTTTTCTCGCACCTAAAATCGCCGATATCTCGAAAACGGCGCATTTTAGAGAAAATTCACAAGAGACATTTTTTGTTCAAAATGGTCCAATTTACCTAAAAAAACTTGTTCCGGGGCGAAAATTTCAATTTTTGGACTTTGTTTAAAAAAAATTTGTTTAAACAAATTCGGACCAGGTTACCGCCCGGCAACATGTTGATCCTCTTTCAGGGGCATCTCCTGGAGAAGGTTATGAAAAAAATTCAATTAGAAAATTTTTTCCAACGATGGCGCCGATTTCGCCTTGTCTAACTAGCTTGCAAAAAAATCTAAACAATAATTCTGTAGTCCATGCGAGCGGAGCCGCGGGCACAGCTAGTAAGTTATATTGCGCGACGCCAGTAGATGATATTATGTAAATAACCCAAAATATTGCCTTTCTCTTGAGTGTTCATTAAACTTTTAATTATAATTTGTAAGTAACAAAGAAGAATAAAATATATAACAAACGATTTGCTATCTATTAAAAAAAAATAACTTATTTAACATCAGTGTTATTATTATCTACATTTACAAATATTCGTTTCTATAAATTAATTCACATAAATGTACGAATCTTGTAAATTTCAAATCACAAGGTCTATTGATTTTTCCAGGAATAATATTTATAACTTATATTTTAAATTTGGGATACTTACACTAACGCAGGGCTCTACGTGTTTAACTTGCTAAGAGAGACGCGAACGCCACGACTAGATCAAATACAATTACATGAAACAGTTCACGTAAAAGCGACATGTGCCTACTGTGATGTGAGTAAGAATAGATAGAATATGTCATTCATAACATTATTTCCCACCAAATCAATGGTCCATTAGAAACTCCAACGAATGCGGCAAGGGCAAGTAGAAAACGCTGGAAAGAAATCCAACGCCCTTTTATGCAAAAAAAAATTACCGTATTCCGTATCCTGAATGATCGCACATGATCTGGTAGAAAAATTTGTTGGGAATGCACTTCGGTGTTGTCAGTTATATTTGTTAATTTTTATAGCAAGTTATATGTGGTTATATATCACTTATTAAAGTACAAATTTAGAAAATATTCAGCTGCTTCTTGTAAATATAATATTATTTACAAAATGATGCTGACGTTTCGCCGATCATTCTACCGGTTTCTTCAGAGCTTATTCGGAGAACTGACTTGTTCGGAATCTAACACAAAACTGACTTAATTCTGCTTGGACACGCTTTTGTATTAGTGAACCGGGTGGGGGTGGGCCGAGCTTCATAGATGATCTGTCCTCGGATTGGTGAGAGGTAGAGACCAGTGTCACGATTAAGCTTGTTGGCATCTTTATATATTTCGATGGACTCCCGAATTTTCCTAGAATAGGAAAAACAATTTGTTTTAAGGCTCTTTGATTGGAGTTCTGTTTCATGATCGTATTCTAATGTTTTTTAATCTTTAGCAGATTTAAGATATTGAGTTTGAGGAATGTAGAGAAACGTGTTATTATTTTATGGTTCCATAGAGTTTTCAAATGCGATCTGTAACATTCTTAATGTATAGAAGAACTACAATCCCAAGGCACTGATTTGCTCGACTTCTAGTCTTCCGAGCCACCTGGAGAATGATATTTTGAAATTGGGCGTTTTATAACTCGGTACTGGAAATTGTTTGATTGAAGAATGCTATTTACTTTCTTATCTATTAGCTAGCATTAGGTTCGACTTTTAATAATCCAACAAGAGTCAATGAACCACTGAATATGTTAAATTTTAGAAATCTGACACTATTTTCAATTCTTTCACCCCAATAGGAGTATCGGAGAAACTATGCAGTTGCTGCTTCAACAGTCATTCTTCCGGCATCTCGATCCTGTGCGACTTGACTTGACTCGTGAATACCCATACCAAGAAGAGATCTTACTTGGTCGGACCATCTTGTTGAAGACCATCTTCTTGATCTTCTACCTTCCCCGTTACTACACGCTTTTTCATGGCATCCACCTTCCTCATAATGTGACCAAAATATTCCAGGTACTGTCTATTAATTCTATTTAAAAGTCGGTCATCTATACTAAGCTTTTCAAGAATAGATACATTAGTACGATATTCGGTATATGATACTATGAGGATTCTTCGATATGCCCACCTCTCAAACCCATCGATTCGTCTTTTGTCAGCTTGTTAAATGATCTATGTTTTCAAAGCGTAAGTTGCTATGGGGAATATAAGGCTGGGTGGCAATCCTAACTTTGTGTTTTGTGTAACAGCCATAGTAAAACGTCTTCTTACTTCCTCTTCACAGCCACCATTGTTAGTTATGAGGAATCCCAAATAACTGAAATGGACTAAAACAATAAAACCAGCAATTTCATTTATGTCTATCAGATCTTCATTACGACTAACAATCATTACTTTGGTTTCCGCTCTATTAATTGTCAATCTATAGGTTTTGTTTGTGATTTCAAGGCATTCCATTATTGATTCTAGGGCTTGTATGGACGTTGCAAGTATAACAGTATCATTCGCATATCTAAGGTTACTTAGCTTTTTTCCAACGTCTGTCACACCCCTACTTCGGCCATCCTCATTATATAATAATAATGTCTTTATTGTAATTTACAAGGTAACATTACAAAAGGCGAAATTGAAGCCAGGCTTCCTCATTTAACCTATACAGTTGATTTAATAATAATAACTAACTTTATATATATGAACTAAAAACTAATACATAAATATAACTGTGACACAAATGTTGTTCGAGACTTGGTAAAAACACAATAATACTACATTTCGACGAAACGGCGACATAAGAGACCGGATCAAAACAGAAGGCAAATCATGCACGGGACGGCAATGTTATCAACCTGTTGCGTGCCCTATGTTTAAACGCGGTGGGTTCTAATTGTCATAAGTCTGCAGGCAACTTATTGTAGGACATTGATATCTGATAGCTAAATAATCGTTCAAACAAAGCTGTTCTATGATAAGGAGGAGTAATGCCTCAAATCTAAGGTATGAGCATCATATCTAAATTTAATTTTCTGATACAAATAATTGGGAATTTTTTTTTGAAAATTATTTTATTAAATAGAACCAAACTATGTAAGTACCTTCTTTCGCTCATAATTAGCCAACCAATCTCTTTCATTCCAGCACTCAGTCCCGTCTCATAATTCTTATGCCACCAATTAGACGCAGACAACAGTTCTGCATACGCTGTATACGTCTGACATCCCGCTCCACAAGACAGGGTCCATACACAGTATCGCAGAAAGCAAAGTGTGACAGCACCAATGATTCGCACAAGGATTTTTTTCAGAGCGACATTCAAAAGGTGTCGCTGGTTAAAAATAAGTTTTAAATTTGCAAATGCTTTCCTGATACAGACGCTAATATGTTCTAAGAATCTCAATTTAACGTCGAGCAATAAACCCAAGTTCCTGGCAACATTGGAAACCTGTACCGTGTCATTATTTATACTGACATGTATCAGATCCTGATATTGATCCCTACATTGCTCTCGTCCAAATAAAAGTAATTGAGTTTTTTTAGGATTCAATTAAAGACAATGGTGTGGTGAAACCTTCCGAGGATGCTCAAGCTCATTCGAAAGTTTATCATTTGCCTCCTGAATTTGTTCGGGTCGAAATGACATGTAAATCTGCGTGTCATCTGCATATAGGTGGATTGAGACGTTCTTTAGGTTGGCAGTAAGTTGAGAAGTGTACAATGTGAAAAGCAGAGGCTCAAGGGTTGACCCCTGAGGTACACCACCTGACTGGATTGTTTACGATTAAGTTTTACATACTGTGTTCTGTTCTTGAGATAGCTCTTAATATATGTTCACTATATATGTTAAAAAGTAAGGGTGGCAGAATATAGCCCTGTTTGAGGCCGGTTTCTACGTTAAAGGGATCAATTATTCAATTAGTTTTGTCATTTGTGATCTCATACAGGGATCGGATATAGTTTACAAGATGTATAGGTGTTCTCACGCTGATTAGAATGGGCCAGAGTTTGTTCCATTGTATGCAGTCGAAAGCTTTAGAGTAATCTAAACAACAGATATAGGTGGTTATTTAGAATTCCCTGACCTTTTCTATTACCTAGCGTATGTTAAGAATTTGTTCTCTACTTCCTCTTCCTGGAATGAAGCCAGTTTATTCGGTAGATATTTCTGACTCCAGAAAAGTTTTGAGTTTTTTATTTAGGATCCAGAGAAACACCTTAGCAGTGTGTGATACCAGAGCGATTGTTCTATAGTTGTTGCAATCCAAAGGGGATCCTTTCTTACGCAAGGGTATAAATGCAACTTCACACCAATCTTTCGACGAACTTCCAGTCTTTCACACCACTTACACTGAACCAAATAGTAACTCATCATTTCGAGTAGCCCTGTCATGAGTCCACTGTAAATGTTAGATCGCGTTTAGATGTAAACATGCGGAGCGTTGCACAAATCAAATCTTTTGAACCTCTTGCAGAAGTTACTAAAAAAGTGGCGGATGAATATAGAGAAGCATTAATTAGTTTTCTTGGTTGCGAGTCAAAAAAATCATAAGCGCTTCTTAAGTTAATAGAGTGGGATCCGTATTGGGATAAATTTGGGATAAACAAGTTAAGATTTTAGATTAATTCAAACAATTGTAACATTCATTTTTTCCTAGATTTTAAGACCATGTAATGTTACTGATTTTTCACTTCAAATTGTACTTATTTTCATTTTTGTATCGAACGGTATATTAATCAGAGATTCCAAGCCGTTCGGTATATTAGTGTGCTGTGCGGGTTTCTGACCGAATCTATCGATACGCCGGGATTGTTTGAAAATGTGTATCCGGATTTTTGGTTCCGGCGTCGCGATATTACCGAGAGAATGCTCACGGCTTATTTAAGGGTCCGTAGGATAGGAATCGGGGCTGAGTACCATCAAGCCGCAGCCAGGCTAATTTTCATCGGAGCCGCCAAGTAGGCTTCCTTCGACTGAGCTGCAGTAAAGGCTCATCACAACAATCATGAGAGCTAAATAAAGCACAAGTTTTTTTAACGAAAAGCCGTAGTGGGCTCTCTAAGTGTTTACTAGAAAAGTGTGAAATCGGTCGTGTTCCATCAAAGCCGAAATAAAAACAGTAAGTTACCAAACATCCTTCCATAGACCTATCCCTGAGTAGTGCCTTAACAGCAATTTGAACTGACTAAAAAGTGAAGTGAAAAGCACTATTTTTCGTCTTCGGGGGTAGTCAGAGTTTAGAATTTAAATGTCATAACTACCTGTTAGGCTAAAATTTTTTGTAATCCTGTAAAACTGCAAAGGTTAGAACTTTTTATTTTTTAAAAACATGAATAAATTTTCTTTTTGTTGATTAAAGTTAGTGTCTCACTGAATACCTATCTTACTTTTCAGGATAAGAACGGCTGTACCAAACTGATTTTTTTTATTTACCAACAGTACACCCTTTCAGTATTTTTTCATTTTTTTAGCTGAAGTTAGATCCTTTCTATTTTAAAATGAATGGTGCCCAAAAAGTCGTACAGCTGAGGTTTCTTTAAAAATAGAAAATAATTCCAAAAAGACGTACAAAAATTATCTCTTACCCATATCTCTCTACCAAAGAAAACTGAGCTAGTGTGTGTTTAATTTCTTTAGTTCTTTTAAAATCAGGATTCACTCGATTCATTATCAGAAATTAAAGCGGGGCTGCAAGAAAATTGTGCTCAAGCGTGGGACAAACAACTTTCCACAGGGCGAGTTAACACCTTACAAAATGACGCAGCCTACGTGGGGCGCAATTAAACAAAGTTTAAATAGGCCACAAATTACGCCCAAGCTTGGGGCACACAATTTTCAAACGGTACACAATATTAGCCATAAGCCTAGTACAAAAATACAATCTACTTCTCAGTTTGATTAATAAATTCAAAATTGCTTACTTCTCTAATTTAATTTGCGATCCACTAATTTTGTTTTCATTTATGCGGACGAAAAGATTTACTATTATCTCATAGATTAAGACAAACAACAAAATTTATTTTTATAATACTTTTGTATTGTTTTGACATTTTTTTGGAACGATTAAACACAAAAACAAAGGTATATTAAAAAATATTTAAGGTACATTTTTCTTTCCATTTAATTTACTTTTATTTTGTTGTGATTTTTTCTATAGATGTGTAGTTGAAATCCCAATGATGGGCAGTTAGAGTGTATCTGGAAAAATGACTGTCGATGTAATCCTTAAAATTTGTATGTCAGGATTCGCCACTATCTTATACAGTCTGTTAAGTAAGAATGTGTCCGCGATAATTCATTTTTGGTAGATGCGATTCTAGCGACTCAACAAAAAATCAGTAGAGGGAACCTTTGTCTACGACGCATTTTAGTAAAAGTATCAGTTGATTCAGAACTTTTGCCGAAATCACGTGAAATCCAAAATGAGTCATTTGTTTACGCGTCGGTTCGAGGCAGCCTTTCTGTGTTGCCGTCCAAAGAGGCCTAAAATGACACATTCCGCGACCGCTAAATATATTAAAAAGTCGGTATCGTTTTATGAAGAAGTAGGTAAATCGTTTTTAACGACACGAAAATTGTCGACGACTTGCCAAAACTCGGTAGGCAAAGTCACTCCGAAAGTCGAAATATCGAAAAAAACGAATCGTGTCTTTGTCTTCACAGGATTCAAAAATTGACGATGCGTCAAGAAGCGGCAAAATTAAAAAATAAAAAGTAGCAACCAAATCAAAATGAACTGACTTGCATATATTTAAACATAAATAGTTTACTAGCCAATAAAAACGAACTTCTTGTGCTAATAGAAAAAACTAAACCAAATGTCGTATTCTGTTCCGAAACTCGTATTACCAAAGAAATAAATGACAGTGAAATCAATATCCCAACATATAAGAGTGTAGAGAGTTATGATATATGTACATAATGAGTTAGAGCACAAAACAGTATATAATAAAGCAATAAGTGAAAATCTTTGGTGCATTATTATCAGGCTTAAAAATAATATTAAATTACAATTAGGTGTTCTTTATCATTCGCCAAACAGCAATCACATGGAGTTTATCCAATCTGTGCACAATATAATTGAATATAAATTTATGACTTACTCAAACAACATTATGGTTGGTGATTTTAATATAGATTTAAATAGAAACTCTATACATGGCAAAGAACTGGAAAATGTATTTAGCTCTGCAGCAATGAAACAAATTATAACATTTGATACAAGAGTGAGTGAAAATTCGAGTACGAAAATAGATCATCTATACACAGATATAAACAACGTAACAAGTACTAAACTAGAAAACGATCAAATATCAGATCATGAAACAATATTATTCAAAATACCAATTGTGAAAAACTACAAAATGAGATTAACGAAAAAAAAAATTATTTCCTGGGAAAACTATGACTGTGATAAAATTATCGAAATGTTACGAATGATAAATTTCGGTGATATGTTAAACGGTGATATAGATTTTAAGGTGTTTTTCATAGGCCACGCATTGAAGGATATTATGTTATCGCTAACTGAAGAAAAAACCGTAAATATAAAGTTGATGAACAAATGGTATGATTCGGAACTGACAGAAATACATAGAATAAAGTATGAAAAATACCAAATAGCCAAAATAACTAATGATTGGGAAGATTACAAGACAGTGAAAAAATTATAAAAAAATATGATTAAACAGAAGGAAGTGCAATATGTACAGAATAAAATTGAAAATAATCAAAGAAACAGCAGAGAAATGTGGAGAGTTTTAAAAGAAGAAATTTGTATGTCAAAAAGTACCAGTGCAATAAACAGAATCGTTATGAATGGTAAAATAATTGAAAATGAAAAAGAAATTGTTAAACTTTTAAATAAATTCTTTGTTCAGAGTGTCATTGACATTAAAAATGATATAGACGTTGTGCAGAATACTATGGGAAATACAAATATAATTAATCACCAATTTAAATTTCAAGCAGTAGATAGTAACGATATAATTGAAATAGTTAAAAAATTTAAAAATAAAATTGGCGGTAAGAATGTTTTATCTGAAGGTGTAATTAAACATTTCTATAACGTACACGGCTTTTTTTTTACGCCAATATCATCAATAATAGCATGCTGCAAGGAAAAGTGCCTAACGAATGGAAAATTTCCAAAATTGTGCCAATTGAAAAAATAAAATATACTATAAAACCTGAAGAGTTGCGGCCAATAAATACGCTTCCAAGTGACGAAAAAATCCTTGAAACAGTGATGAAAAATCAGTTACTGCAATATTTGAATGATAACAATATTATTATTCCAGAGCAATCCGGTTTTAGAAGCAAACACTCATGTGAAACTGCAACTAATTATGTTATAAGTGAATGGCGTGAAGATTTGATGAATAAAAAATACATTGTATCAACTTTCATAGATTTAAAAAGAGCATTTGAAACTATAGACAGAAAAAATTATTGCTTAAGAAACTACACAAAATTGGAGTGCGTGATATGGAATTAAAATGGTTTGAAGGTTATCTATCGAATAGAAAGCAACAAACAAAAATTGGAAACACGACATCGTCAGCGATACCAGTGAATATTGGTCTGCCGCAAGGTTCTGTCCTTGCGCCGGTACTGTTTCTCATATACGTAAATGACATTAAAGACGGTTTAAAGTACGGGGATGTTAGACTATTTGCAGACGATGCACTGATTGCAATTAGTGATGTTAGTTTGGATGTGGCTATTAATAAAATGCAGTCTGATATGAATGTTCTTTACAAGTGGATGTGTATAAATATGTTTAAAACTAATTACAGATAAAACTAAATATATAATAATATCACACAATAACTATAATAATAATCATAAATTATACATAAATAATCGTGAAATAGAAAAAGTAAACGAAATTAAATACTTGGGTATAATGATAGATTGTAAACTTAAATTTGATGCACACTTTCAATATTTAGTGAATAAAATAAACCAAAAACTTTATCTCATGTATAGAAACTTGCCACATCATAAGTGAATACCATAAAATATTAATATATAGAAGCATAATTGAGCCACATTTTATTTATTGTCCTTTGGTATTATTTCTTGCTAAGGATACACAAATAGAACTACTGCAAAAACTTCAAAACAAGGCAATGAGATTTATATTGCGGAAGCCTAGAGATACGCACATAAAAGATATGTTAGATCGATTAAATTGGCTGAGTGCAAAAGAGAGCTTATTTTATTACGCAATGAAATTCATCTATAATATAAAGATAGAAAATTGTCCCACATATTTGACCGAGAAAATTAGATACGTCAATCAGATACACAACTACAACACCAGAGGACGAAATGACTTCCGAGTAGTGGGAATTACAAATGAAGCTGATCGAGCAAATCTTTATTATAAAGGACTTAAACATTTTAATGCCCTACCAAATAATATTAAAAATTGTGAAACCATAACTAAGTTTAAGCAACTATTATATCGACATTGTAAGAATATGCCTATCCGACAGTTAAATTAGGTTCTAATGAACCGTAAATAAATAAATAAATAAATAAAAATTAAGAAAATTGGGCTTGAATGTGTCTCATGAGACCATTCGACAACATCTTCGTGTTCTTGATGTCAAATTCCCAAGCACGTTGTAGATACCTTTCCTGGGCGAAAATCACGTCGCGAAACGGTTCGCTTGGGCCCACGATGAGATACTCGAGTGACCTTCACAATCACCCGACACCAACCCTATTGAAAACGTTTGATCCCCTGTAAAGAGAAAGCTCAGAGGAAAGACTTTGAGGAGTTTGAGTCGGTTGTCTAGCGAGACTGTAAAAATTTGGAGATCATTGAGGCGCGAGTATGCAGAAAATCTCGTCGATAGCATGCCTCAAAGATGCTAGGCGATTATTGATGCAAGCGGTCCCGTTCTTACTTGACAGACTGTATCTGATGAAAATAGCAATACCATTTTATAACTTTCAGTTAAAATGGAAGTAACTGACAAATTTGTTATTTGGAATGGAATGTCCTAATGAATTAGCACTACTGTTATAACAATTTTGTATTGTAAACAGGAAGTTTTTTAAATATATTAGCAGATGTGAATTTTTACCAGCACCATAAATGTTAACAAACCTGTTCCTGTTAAAAACAAACCTGTAAGTTTTGCCTCTAACAAAAATCTCATCTATCGGTAGGCTTTTTGTTTTCTAAGTAGAGAAACCTAGTTGTGTCGCACGTCTTTGTTATGTCATTTGTATCACTCGCGTCGAAAGAACTAGTTGCTAGTCGTGTTGTGGAAGTATTTTTTGCACGAATTGCACTGATTTTACTTGATACCACATGTGTTGTCTGGAGTTATAACAGAAATATTATGGCACAACTAAAGCCGTGTGAATGTTAATATGAGAAGCGTTCAAACTGTTTAATAGGTCCATTTCTTTACAGAAAAGTCCTCATTATTTACCCAAAATAAATTTTTATACTCGTATTTCTAATTAGACACCAAATCAGTGCTTTTTTTAAGGAACTGTAGAGGCAGCGGCATGTTTTTTATTGCATCGATTTTGTCAAAGCCTCTTTTTACAAAGTTCTGGATCATACAAAGCAAGTAATAAGTGAGCTCTTCTAAACATAGAACAAGTACAATGACGACAACGGGAAATGTATGTATGTAAAGAAACATATATATTTAAAGCTTGTTTTGCCTAATAATCTAAACACGACGTAAAAACTGATATTATATTTAGAAACATATTAAATTAAGTAATGGATTTTATGGGGCTTTACGATAATGATGGTACAAGTGGAGTAAATTGCAGATTATAATTTAAAATAGACTATAAATCATTTATTGCTTTATCCACAACGCCTGTAATACTTAGATTTAAGTTTTCGATGAGACAATTATAATTTTTTGGGTTTGAGTTCTAAATATCTAATATACTCATTAAATTTAATAAAATTAACTTTCATTGTAGCGCTTATTTACTGTATTGAGCTAACGACTATGTTTTATTTTTACTACCATTTAATTTAGAATTATGGTGGATTGTGGGTTTTGAGATCCTAAAATTACACTGGCAAATGTTTATAGTAATAAAATTGTTTCCGTTACTTGGAAAAATGTACAAATTTCTTTGTAAACAATTTTATGTTAACGATCAGTATCCAAATCTATTTGTGATAACTTTGATGTTGTCCCAATTCTATAGTAACTAAGACATAACAACTGTAACAATAAAAATGCCAATTTAATATCGGATTTTTGGCTCAAATAACGACATATTACACCACCTTTCTTATAAAACCGAATTAAAGTAAAAGAATAAGTATACATATACGAGTATATAAAGCCAATATTTATCGTCCGAGAAAATACAAAGAAAAGAAAAGAAAACGAGATCTATATATATATATATATATATATATATATATATATATATATATATATATATATATATATATATATATATATACCAGGTGTACAAGTATCAAATGTGGATTTCAAACAACAGATGGTGCACCAATGCAGTTTGTGCTATAAAGATTTGACACTGCGCCATTTTGTTGTGTCATCAACAAGTGTCAGACGCGCACGAGTGATAAACTGGAAAAGTGGGTGCATAGTGTTGTGTTGTGTTCAATATGTCGAAATTTATACCGAACAAAGAGCATTCGCGGACAGCATTAATTTTTTGCTGTCATTTGAAGAAAACTGCTGTTGAATCATACCGATTACTTCAAGAAGCTTATGGTGAACATGTTCCATCGCAAGATACGTGTGAACGATGGTTTCGGCGTTTCAAAAGTGGTGACTTCGATGTTGCAGACAAGGAACGTGGAAAACCGCCAAAAAAATACGAAGATGTGGTATTGCAAGCATTGTTGGACGAAAATGATTCGCAAACACAAAAACAACTCGCCGAGCAATTAGGCGTTAGTCAACAAGCTGTTTCCAATCGGCTACGAGAGATGGGAAAGATTCAGAAGACCGGTAGATGGGTACCACATGAGTTGAACGACAGGCAAATGGAAAAGCGCAAAAACACGTGTGACATTTTGCTCGCTCGGTACAAAAGGAAGTCGTTTTTGCATCGAATAGTTACAGGGGATGAAAAGTGGATTTATTTTGAGAATCCCAAGCGCAAAAAAATAATGGATAGACCCAGGCGCACCATCCACATCGACCGCAAGACCGAATCGCTTTGGTAGAAGGACAACGCTCTGTGTTTGGTGGGACCAGAGGGACGTGGTCTATTATGAGCTATTAAAACCTGAGGAAACGGTTAATACTAAACGTTACCAACAACAATTGACCGATTTGAACCGTTCGCAGCTTGAAAAAAGGCCAGAATACCGAAACCGAAAAAGTCAAAACAGAGTCATTTTTCTTCATGACAATGCTCCAACACATACGGCAAAACCAGTTCGCGACACGTTGGAAGCACTCAGCTGGAAAGTTCTACCCCACGCGGCTTACTCACCAGACTTGGCTCCTTCCGATTACCACTTGTTTGCATCGATGGATCACGCACTTGCTGAGCAGCGCTTTGGTTCGTACGAAGATGTGAAAAAATAGCTCGATGAATGGTTCGCAGCAAAAGGGGAAGATTTTTACTGGCGTGGTATTCACAAATTGCCCGAAAGATGGGAAAATGTGTAACAAGCGATGGAGCATACTTTGAATAAAGCACTTTTTATCATTCTTCCGAATTTAACATGTTTTTTTAAAAAAAAAAATCCGCATTTCATACTTGTACACCTGGTATATATATATATATATATATATATATATATATATATATATATATATATATATATATACATATTTATATACATATGAGGCATGATTTGTCAAGCGGGACACCCTTCTCTCCATTACAGATTTTAAGATGGGAGGATCTGTAGGAGCTCAAAATTTTCGTCAAGACGTGTACTTTAAAATTCCGTTTGGCGATTTTTGAAATTCAATATGGCGGCGCAACATGGCGGCCATAATCAACCAAAAGGTGACTTTTAACAAAAAAAACTTGCTTAAATTTATGATAAACATTTAGTTTAAAGTGTAAAATGGAAAAACAAGTTGTTTTCTCATACTTTGGGTGTGCCGATTATAAATTCAATTACAAAAATGCAATTTGACATCTGTCAATTGCCAAACCCACTGTCAAAACACCCAAAATAACATCAAACCGGAGTTTTACGTTAAATACGGAATTTACCGAGAATTATTATATTTTCGGGTTACTGATTACAAATATGATCTGAGAATTACAAAATTGACAGACACCAACTGTCAAATCCACTGTGAAAAACTGACATAATAACTTGAAAACCGAGTTTTACGTTTAATACCGATTTTATTCACAATTATCATGTTTTTGAGATCATTTATTATAAATTGATTGTAATTTGACAAAATACAAAAATTCACATCTACCTACTTCCAAGTCAACTGCCGAAACTGCCAAAGTAATAAAAGAAGCGGGGTCTAAGTTGAATACGAATTTTACTCCCAAATATCATGTTTTCGGGGCCACTGTTCACGAATATCTTGTCAAAATTACAAACTTGACAGCTTACAATTGCCAAATCAATGGTGAATACTAAAAAAAAAAATTGGCAACGAGTTAAATATGGATTTTACTGTAAGTTATTTGGTTGTCTTTCTCTATAACGTGGTAAAGCCAATATTGTGAGTATGACATAGGAATTAGAAAACTGACAGCTGCCAACTGCCAAATGTACTGCCAAAACTGCCACAATAACATAAAAGCTGACGTTTTCATTAATTACGAATTTCACTGTCAATTAATTTTTTTTTGCAAGAAGGCTGATTTCGAAGTACAGGATAAACTTGCTAAAATCACATCCAAACTAACTATTGGAAAATGAAGCTTAAATACTGCTAATTTTGATGTAAAGTTTCCTATCTAAGTATTTCAAATATGCCAGACTAAATAATTAAACTTAAACTCTTTTAAATGTTCGAAAAAGTAAAACCCGGTTTTTAAGTTATTATGTCAGTTTTGACAGTTGATTTGGCAGTTGGTAGCTGTCATTTTTTTTATTTTGTCAAATTACAATCAATTTATAATAAATGACCTCAAAAACATGATAATTGTGAATAAAATCGGTATTAAACGTAAAACCCGGTTTTCAAGTTATTATGTCAATTTTGGCAGTGGATTTGGCAGTTGGTAGCTGTTAATTTTGTAATTCTCAGATCATATTCGTAATCAGTAACCCGAAAATATAATAACATCGGTAAACTCCGTATTTAACTTAAAACACGGGTTTGATGTTATTTTGGATGTTTTGACAGTGGGTTTGGCAGTTTACAGATGTCAAATTGCATTTTTGTAATTGAATTTATAATCGGCACACCCAAAATATGAAAAAAAAACAACTGGTTTTTCCATTTTACACTTTAAACTAAATGTTTATCATAAATTTAAGCAACTTATTTTTTGTCAAAAGTCACCTTTTGGTTGATTATGGCGGCCATGTTGCGATGCCATATTGAATTTCAAAAATCGCCAAACGGAATTTTAAAGTACACGTCTTAACGAAAATTTTGAGGCCCTACGGATCCTCCCATCTTAAAATCTGTAATGGAGAGAAGGGTGTCCCGCTTGACAAATAATGCCTCTCATATATATATATATATATATATATATATATATATATATATATATATATATATATATATATATATATATTTATATATATATATATATATATATATATATATATATATATATATATATATATATATATATATATATATATATATATTGTAACATGGGAACTTGCCCGCACTTTGTGGCGTCATTTTTTTGTACCCTGTGAAAAGTTGTTTGTCCCAAGCTTGAGCGCAATTTTCTTGCAGCCCCGCTTTAATTTCTGAGAATGAATTGAGTGAATAATGATTTTAAAAGAACTAAAGAAATTAAACAAACACTAGCTCAGTTTTCCTTGGTAGAGAAATATGGGTAAGAGATAATTGTTGTACGTCTTTTTGGAATTATTTTTTTTATGGTTAAAAACTTTAGTTGTACAATTTTTTTTTTTGGGCACCATTCATTTTAAAATAGAAAGGATCTAACTTCAGCTAAAAAAAATGAAAAAAATACTGAAGTGTTATACGGTTATTAATAAAAGAATTAGTCTAGTACAACCCTTCTTATCCTGAAAAGAAAAATAGGTGCACAGTGAAACACTAGCTTTAATCAACAAAAAGAAAAATTTATTCATGATTTTAAAATAAAAGTTCCAACCCTTGCAGTTTTAAGAATTACAAAAATTCTAGCCTAAACAGTAGTTATTAAAATTAGAGTTCCTAAATCAGTCATTTTACTTCTAAAACTTTACTACACCCGAAATCGAAAAGTCGTGATATTCACTTCACGATTTATCAGTTCAAATTGCTGTTAAAACACTTATTTGCGGGAAATAGATCTACTGATGTATGTTCTGGTAACTTACGGTTTTCCTACGGGCTTCTAGGCCTTCAATGGAACACAAA
Organism: Pachyrhynchus sulphureomaculatus; assembly: GCA_019049505.1. Classification (NCBI taxonomy): domain Eukaryota; kingdom Metazoa; phylum Arthropoda; class Insecta; order Coleoptera; family Curculionidae; genus Pachyrhynchus; species Pachyrhynchus sulphureomaculatus. Next base: position 175,408,864 of record CM032456.1, read on the forward strand.
ACCGATTTCACACATTCCATCACTTATGAGAAGAGCCTACTTCGGCTACTCCATGTAGAAAACACACACAAACCCCACTACGGCTTTACGTTAAAAACTCGTACTTAATTTGGCTCTCGAAAATATTGTCAGAAGCCTCTACTGCGGCTTGATGGGCAAAGCCTGGCTGCGGCTTGATGAGAATAAGCCTCTACTGCGGCTCGATGGAAATAAGCCTCTACTGCGGCTCGGTGGAAATAAGCCCTCTCGGCGGCTTGATGGTACTAAGCCAAGATCCGCGCTCTCCGGACCCTTAAATAAGCTGTGAGAACTCTGTCTCTAAAATGGCGACGCCAGAACCAAACTCCGGAAACAAACATTTGACCAATCCCGGCGTACTACGAATTCGATAGTTCGGTCGGAAACCCGCACTGCACCTGTACCATGAGCGGCTAGACGTTCCAGTGTAATACACTGCTCGATACAAAGATGAAAAGAAGTACAATATAAAGCGAAAAATCGGTAACATTACATACTTTTAAAATCTAGGAAAAAATGAATGTTACAATACATATATATATATATATATATATATATATATATATATATATATATATATATATATATATATATGTATATATATATATATATATATATATATATATATATATATATATATATATATATATATATATATATATATATAGTCTACTCTTGGACATAAACTAGGCCTCTCCCAACTCCATCCATAGTTCCTAGTTCTGAGCTAGTTGGTGCAAATTTTTTCTGGCATTCTGTTTAATGTCGTCTAGCTAATGTCGTTGGTCTGTCAACTTTCCGTTTATTCAGGCGAGGTCTCCAAAGTATAATGTGTTTTGTCCATGGAGCGCTATTTTAACAACAACCCAGGTCTATTTTAATTTGACTATACGAGTTATGTTTTCGACTTTTGTTCTTAGTCTTATCTCTGTGTTTGTGACGTGATCTCTGAGAGCTATTTCTATTATCATCCGTTCCATGGCTCTTTGTGTTACTCTAAGTTTATGTGCTGATTGGTTCGTTAAAGTCTTGGTTTCCATTCCATACGTCATCACCTTAAGTATACAGGTATTAAATATTTTCCTCTTTAAATTGATTGGAATACTGCTGCTTTTAATTATATGTTTCAATTTTTCCGTTGCTGCCCATGTTAGTCGGATACGCCTGTTGATCTCGACGGTTTGATTCTCTCTATCTAGTTCGATGGTATGTCCTGAGTAAATATATTCCTCTACTGTTTCTACAACCTGATCACCCATACGCACTTCTCTATCAATTGATGTTATGATTTTAGTTTTTTCCAGGTTCATAAACAGACCAATTTTTGCTGATTCCCTTTAAAGTTCTTGAAGCATAACTTCGAGCTCGTTTTTGCCTTGGCTGATCAGCACGATGTCGTCCGCAAAACGAAGATGATTCAGATATCTACCGTCAATTCTTATGACTTTCTCGTCCCAATTCAGGTTCTTGAATACGTCTTCAAGTGCAAGAGAACTAGAATTTTGTTTGTGTTGCTGTTTTCATTGATGATTACTTCGATTATTGTATTTTTAAATATGAAGCTAAGGAGATAAGCTCTGAAGATGGCCCACAATCCACACCTTGGTATAGTCAACGGAGGCGAGGTGAAGGATTAGGTTATATTCATTACATTTTTCAATTAGCGTGTGGATGGATTGTATGTATATGTAGTGGTGGGCATAATCGCATTATTGCAATAATCGGATTCTCAGGTTATGAAGGATTTTGACAATCGGATTATAATTCGAATTAAAAATGATCCCATCCCCTACTACCTTTGATGTTGCGTGCGCCGCTTTATTATAAAATTTAATATTCATCGGAATTGCTCGATTTTGCCGATTCGGCGAAACGAAACTCGAACTCCAGGCATGCCGATTAATTCAATTATTTATTATTTTTATTTTTAGTAGTATGGATGAATCGTCGTTCCGTGAGTATTAGTGTTGTCCAATCCGTTAAAAACAGTAAAAATAGTACAAAATATTGCAGACTTACTTTGTTTAAAAACAAAATTTAGGTAAATTTTCCTATTAATGGCAACATTGCGCTGCGGGGAATCCGAATTTGGATGTTTGATTTTCTCGCTTCCGAGAATCCGAGTGTTTTGTTGTTGACTTTTGTTTAGGATTTTAGTGATTTTTAGATTTTATGATGAAGCCAATTCCGATTATATATAATTCGATTCTTAGGTTTTCATAATCGGATGATGCCGATTATTTCAATAATCGGATTAGCGATTATTTTTAATTCGAATTATCCCATCACTATGTATATGCTCCTTTGTGCTATATATATATATATATATATATATATATATATATATATATATATATATACATATATATATATATATATATATATATATATATATATATATATATATATAATTTAATGTAGAACAGACTGAAAACGGACCTATAGTTCATACTTCAGCAGTCTACCCACTGTTCTTTCATTCGTAAAATCCGACGGCTCGTCAGTCGGGCTAGGATCGACGAACAAGAGAACAGAATTTCTGGTATTTAAGTCAGTACTGACGGTCAATAATAGTAAGATGCGCGTATCCCGTGCTTGGCACTCCATCGGAGGCTAACTCGCTGCAGCCATACATGCCGACAGAGTGGTTAGCAGATAGTCAACACTTCACCGCAGGTAGTGCTATTTCTCGAGGAATCCCCTCAAAGGTATATGTGGTTTAATGTAGAACAGACTGAAAACGGATGTAAGGTCCATACTTCAGCAGTCTATATATGTATATTATGTAATATATATATATATATATATATATATATATATATATATATATATATATATATATATATATATATATATATATATATATATATATATATACAGTCCGTGGCCAAATTATTAGACGCACTGTATTTTTTTTAGTAATTTTATGTTTCTTAAGAGTTTTTATGCAATAATGGTATATTTAAACTACAATATTATTGATTTTTATTTAAAAGAATTGTTGTAGACTACATATTTGTATTTATTTTTAACATATGGCAACACTGTGTTGACAAAGTGATACATGAACGTAAACAAGTACAAACCTGTATCAGTCGCGATCGGAATCGAGTCAGGTACGGACGTGTTTCTGTGGCTTTATGGACTGTAATTGTTTGTTTAACAGTTTTATACTCAGTTATTAGTTTATTTTGTATGCAGTGTTTTAAAAAAGTAATTGGACTATTTTCATTATGGGTAGAAAAGGCGATCTTTCACCACGTAAAAAAGCTGAAGTGAAGGCCCTTGTGATTGCGAAAACATTTATAAACCGAGAAATATCACGAAGATTGGAGGTTTCTGAAGCTAGTGTACGACGCATAAAAAAGAAAATTGAGTCAGGGAAGGAATTAAGCCCGAAAAGAAAGAAAAGATGCGGTAGAAAACCAATTTTCACTCCACGGTCAGAGAGATGTTTGAAGAAAATTTGTGTAGAAAACAGATTTGCTACCACAAAGGTAATAAAATCACAACTCCAGGATGCTAGCGTAAATGCTTCTGAGCGCACTGTTCGAAGAAAATTGAAAGAATTAGATTTTAAGGCCTGTCGCCCCGCCAGGAAGCCCAAGTTAACAGCTGCAATGAAAGCAAAGCGCCTGAAGTGGGCCAAACAATGGCAAGACAAAGATGTGGACTTCTGGAGATCGGTAAGATACAGCAATTTAATCAATAATTGATACATTATTATCATTTTCAGTTAAATAAAGCAAATAAACATGGGAGTTTATATATTTTTCCTATTTTTGACAGGTCTGCTTCAGTGACGAAAGCACATTCGAAATTTTGCAGAATAAAGCTCAGTATGTGCGTCGTCGTCATGGAGAAAAGTTTCATCCTGATTGTGTCGTCCCGACGGTTAAACATCCCACCAAAGTGATGATTTGGTCAGTCATCAGCGGCAAGGGCACTGGACGTCTGTACGTCGTCAAAGGAATAATGAGGCAAGATCAGTACAAAGAAGTATTACAAAATCGGTTGATTCCGCAGCTCAGAGAATGGTTTGCAAATGGGGAACCATTCACTTTCATGCAAGATGGAGCTCCCTGCCACACTGCTCGGTCTGTTAAAGCTTTTTTGGCAGAAAAAAAAATATCCCTCTGTTGGATTGGCCAGGTAATAGCCCCATTGAAAATGTGTGGGAGCTGATGAAAAGAGAAGTGGCTAAAGATGTGATTACCAACAAAACCCAGCTCCTAGAAAAGATTATTCATGTGTGGAATCATCATCCTCAAATGCAGGAGACAGTACAATCTTGCATTGATAGCATGCCGCGCAGAATTAAAGCTTTGATAGCGGCTAAAGGTGGCTCAACTAAATATTGACTTTTACTAACATTAATTTCACTTTTCTTTAAAACTTAATAAACTTATGCTTTTCTAAATTAATGCTGTTTTATTTATGTCAAATAAATAGGTAATTGATTGGATAATATAAAAATAAAAAAAAACAAATCAATTTAAAATAATAAAACGGTACAATATCACTCGGTAATTAATATTTTACATGAAATCTTGCAGTGCGTCTAATAATTTGGCCAGGGACTGTATATATATATATATATATATATATATATATATATATATATATATATATATATATATAATGAAATATTTTCGAAAGCTTGGCGTAGCTAAAAAGGCGTCAAACATTTTTTAGTTCTTTTTCAAAGACCGCTTACGCCAAGAACATAATACTGCTATATATATAGGTACAGGTGTGCAAAGTTATGGACTACCCGGGCGTATCATCTATGAATCACTATACTAGGACATGCATGTTTTACTCCATATCATAGCTCGTCAGCCAGCTTAGGTGAAGAGGCAGATCATAAAGTAACAACAGAAAATATTTAAGGAGCATACATACAAAAATGTCAGGCCCCAATCAAAGTTACTGGTAAACATCCAATAGTGATGTCAATTTTACAGTTTCTGCTATTCATTTAATGGCTGTATTACTACACTAATCGCTTATAATAACAAAGATATTCAATCTCATTTAACGACGTGCTTTGCTCTTGAATTCAAAGTCTTGATGGTTTCACATGGGATGATGCTGAGGTTTGTTGACTACTGGCACTTTTGTGTGTATATCTCTTAAATCTGTCATGCTCTTACTGTATACCAGAAGTGAACTAGAAGATTTGTTTGCTAATAATTCTGAATCATTAACATCAAGGGAAACAAAATTTGACAAGATATAAGATATGTATTTAGATCCGATATAAAACATTCCGAATTTAAATGGTGTAAAAGCGCACAATTAGTAAAAAACAAACGTAACAATAATTAATCAAATATTATAGAACCAAGGAATTATCATTTCCTTAATTTGTTAATATGTAAAAAATAAGTTTTATAATTTTGAATTAATTTTAACTTTTTTTTTTCATATTAAAAATTTGTATCATTAACAATCTTTGCTTCTGGTCAAAAAGTAAGAACAAATTCCATAAAGAAGAAAGTATATGTTTATTTAACATAAATGGTCCTCTCATTTTGTGCTTGATAGTAGTTTGGGTTTTCTTGTAAGCAAACATTGAGATTTCATAATTAGTAACGCGGTAAAAGCAGAAGGTTACTGGGACATGATAATTAATTATGGTTAAAATTTATAGCATTCATAACACCTATACTTATTGACATGGCAAACAGTACAAATAAAAAAGGGCGTTTATCAGATATATGTGTATAAAAATGTTATCTCGTATGTGATTTAGAAATACGGGAGAGTCCATAAATATCTGTTGGGTGTGTTCTAGGAAGTGTCCTAAATAGTAAATATTAGAAATACGTACCGTTACTATATATACATATATATATATATATATATATATATATATATATATATATATATATATATATATATATATATATATATATATACATAGTATATAGTATAGTATATAGTACTGTATAAAGTTTAATGACGCAATATCCATACACGGGCAACAATTGGAAAGGGTATATGTATATTTGGGACCGAAAGTTACAATTCAAAAGTGAATTAAGAACTGGAAGTCAATCGAAGGATATGCCTGGGACAGGCGGCTTATGGTAACATGAAGCCAGTCTTTCAGTCCAAACTGCTTTTAAAACGTAAAAATAAAGTATATAACAACATACGGTAGCGAAACTTGGGTTCTGACAAGGAAAGTTGTTAGAAAATTACAAGTTTACCAGAGAGTAATTGAAAGGAAAATCCTAGGTATATCACTTAGCGACTGCAAACCAAACGGTTGGATCAGGAAAAAAACAGGGGTGCCCGAGATAACTGAAAGGATATCTTCCCTCAGGGCTGGCCATGTGGCTAGAAATATTGAAAACTGGAGCGGAAAAATGACCAGATAGAGACCATGGAGGAAAAAAAGTACTGGCAGACCTTAACAAGCTGGTATGACAATATTAATAAATCGGCGGGGCTCAATTAGTATCAAATTGCTCAAAACAGCGACATATGGAAGCATATAAGAGAGACCTATATCTAAAGGATAGAGAACGGCTAAAGAAAGAAGAATAGTCTTAGAAACTGCCTATTCGTCTATAAAATACAGCTTTCCGATCTTGCAATGTGAAGAACTAATTCAGGCCTAGATCTGCCAATATCATTTTTTAATGTAATGGCCACACATTCAATATAACTTAATAAAGCCGCCCTTATATCTGGCACACAACGCGACGTCCCCTGAAAAAATAAATTTATGACTATTGAACGTAACATATACAGTGTAGAAACCAGAGCAGATAACACCAAATCAAAAAAAACGGTCAAGTGCAAGTTGAACTTGCGCAATTAGTGTTCCGTACGTATTTCTTCTGAAATAAAAATTTTTGTTACAGAGGTATAAAATGATCAGTGACTTCACAAAACATATCCCAAATGAGTTTTCAGCAAAGTTTGTTTCCGATCTTCACTGAAAACTGATGACCTTTAATTTTTTGTTTTTTTTTATATACCCGATAAATTATTAATGATAATTTTCGTTCAATCTACACCCCGTGGAGAATATTCAGTACTTTTCGAGATAAAAGGGGGAGAACGGCGATCTTTCGCGATTTTTTCAAAAGTGTGCGCATGTAAGAGATTATATATATTTTTGAACTCGTGTTTTTATAAGCTTTCATTTGACACCCCACTCCATGACCTAGCAAAAATTTTTTTTTTCACTTCCGATTTCACCCCCAAAACTCCTTAACTCAAAATTTAACTTTCAAAACTATACGGCTCTGATAAGGCCATCAATTTCTATATTAGTACCAAATTTCAACTTTCTACGTCAAATAGTTTCAGAGAAAATCGGCTGTGATAGACGGACGGACAGACAGACGGATACACAGATAGACACCGAAGTGATCTTATAGGAGTTCCGTACGGACCACTAAAAATACTCTAAGATAGGCGAAAATGAAGACACTAAGAGCAATATCAGGAAAGACACTACGAGACCGTATAAGAAACGAAGATCTACGACAATCATGTGGGGTTTATGACGTGGTGAGATGGGCAAGGCAGAGGCGATGACTCTGACGTGACCATGTCAAGAGAATGAATCCAAACAGAATAGAGTGGCTGTGGAAAAAAAACAACCGGGACGACGGTGGATTGATAGCTGGCATTCTGGCTCCCAAGAGAATCCATCAGGCACTGGAAGTTAAACAGACCGATGCACAGTGTGGCTATTGGAGTGGTGTTGTTTCAAAAATATCTACCTAAATAATCCTGATCAAATTTCGAAGAGATCTGCGGAGCCCGAATTAAAAAAAAACCTGACCTAACGTAACCTAATCTAGCCTAATATAAAGTAACACAATAAAAAATTAGGAAATGAAAAGTAATAATCTATGAATTTAAAAGCCTTAAATATAACCCACCATAATCTAATCCAACTTAACAAGATTTAACCAAACCTGATCTAACCTAATCTAATCTGAACTAGCCTAGCTTACCATAGCATAAAAAAATACAAAATCAACATATGTAAAATATATGTAAGGTAGGAAATGAAAAATAATAGTCTCTGAATCTAAAAGCCTTAAAACCTAACCTAACCCTACTAACCATAAGTGTGGTTAATAAGGTTAGGTTAGGTTGTATTTAAGGCTTTTAGATTCACAAATTTTTAATTTCCTACCTTACATATATTTATTTTGTACTTTGTTATGCTAGGCTAGGCTAGTTTAGATTAGGTCAGGTTTCAGGTTAAGGATTAGGTTTGGTTAAGTCGTGTTAGGTTAGACTAGGTTATGTTGGGTTATATTTAAGGCTTTTAGATTCAGAGACTATTACTTTTCATTTCCTAATTTTTCATTATTTAACTTTATAACACGTAGGCTGAAAAGTTTTTTTTTGGTCTGATACACATAGATGTCGCCCTTTTCAAGGAAGTACCAAGCTTTATATAGATATAAATGATGCCGAACGCTCTGGACGCCCAAATGAGATGGTTACACCGGAAAATATCAAAAAATCCACAAAATTGTTTTGAATGACGGTAAACTCAAATTGCATGAGACAGTTGACACCGTAAAGATATCAAAAAAACTTGTTCGTCATATTTTGCATAAACATTTGGGCATGAGAATACTCTGTTCGAAATGAGTACCGCGTTTGCTCACAGTGGACCAAAACCTGAGTGCTGTTTGGACTTGTTTAACCGCAATAAAAAGGATTTTTTCATGCGATATGTGACAATGGATATAACATGGATCCACCACTACACACCAGAATCAAATCGGCAGTCAGCTGAGTGGACAGCACCAGGTGAAAGCCGCCCGAAGTGACCAAAGACACAACAGTCGGCTGGGAAGGTTTTGGCCTCTATATTTTGGGATGCGCACGGAATAATTTTCATCGACTATGTTGAGAAGAGAAAAACCATCAATAGCAAACATTATATAAAGTTACTGGTGCGCTTGAACGCAGAAATCGCAAAGAAACGGCCCCAAATAAACAAGAAAAAAGAGCTCTTTCATCAAGACAATGCACCGTGTCACAAGTCAGTGGTTACGATGGCAAAATTGCATGAATTGAAGTTGAATTGCTTCCTCATCCACCGTATTCTCCAGATTTGTCCCCCAGCGACTATTATTTATTCGCAGACCTCAAAAAAATGCTCGCGGAAAAGACATTGAGCTCCAATGAAGAAATTATCGCCGAAACTGAGACCTATTTTAAAAGCAAAGACAAATCCTTCTACAAGAACGGTACAGAAATGTTAGAAAAGCATTGGACTGATTGTATCGCTCTTAAAGGAGACTATATCCATGAATAATGTTGCATTTTGCAAAAAAAAATTGTTTTAAATATCTAGACAACAGAAAAACATTTTAGCCTATGTATTATTAGGCTAGATTAGGTTACGTTAGGTTAAGTTAGGTTAGGCTTTTTTTAAAATCGGGCTCCAAAGATCTCTCTCGAAATTTGATCAGGATTCTTTAAAAAAAAAAATATTTAAAATGGATGAATACTGAGACGTGACCTTTGAAACAACACAACTCGAATGGCCACACTGTGCGATGGTCTATAATAAGAATGAAGAAGAAAAATATATTCAATGAATAATACTTTTACATTCAAATCCGCTATCATATAATTAATTATTATTTAGACTACAAAACTATAACAGTAAAACCACATCTATAGTATACTAAAATAGAGGCAATATTTTCAAAAATTGGATAGGTGACAAACTGACGTGATGAATGTTCCGCACCATATGTTTTGTCGCTGAATTTTATTTGCCCGTTAATGACTTGCTGACTGCTAAGACAAATCCTGTTAAAAAAACTCCAGTATATAAACCATGTAGAATCAGCATGCTGCCATTTCAACACCCTGTCAGAGTAATCCCCTGCCAATCCAAAAAAATCTTTAAATTTATTATATTCCAAGGTTGTCAATACAATGAGATAAATCTTAAGAATTTCGGTTGAAAATTACCTCAAGAAGATCTTTATTTTTTCAAATTAAAATACTAAAAACTGCCGGTTTTTGTAATGTTAAATTCCACTTGGTTACTGTTACCCCAAGATAAAATTTCTTCCAGGTCTTTGTTAAGTTGAAAGACCTCCTGCTGTCTGCGGATATTCGCCTGAGTAGCCGATGTCCGAGCGTTCAAAGTGAATGAAGAGATAAGCGTACTGTCATCTGCAAAGCTGTAGATTGAATTCCCAGTCTTTTCCAGCAGATCGTTAATGTAAATGAAAAAGAGAGTAGGAGACAGTATGGAGGTCTGGGGCACACCGGCGTTGATAGTGAAGGTGTTAGAAAGAAATCCGTCGACCGCCACTCGTAAAGAACGCTCTCTGAAGAAACATAAGAGCCACAAACAGAACTTTTCAGACATACCATAAGAGCGTAGCTTAGCCAACAGTCCATTGTGCCAAACGCGGTCGAATGCCTTGAAAACCAAGGAAAGCTACTCCAGACTTAACACAATCTAACCCCAATGTCTTCACAGAAAGGCTTTGTAAACAAATTGTTTATTACGTTTCTTTAAGTTTAGTTTTACCAAAATTCACCTCTTCACGTATTTGGGAACAAAAAATCACTATGCCAGACAAACGAACGAACAGGTAGACACTCCAAAAACGTCGTTTCTTATGTGAAAATTATTATACCCACAAAATGATTATAGCATTTTTTGTTCACTCTACAAACTCAAAAAGTCTTTTTTAATTTACAATATTATTTATTCAAATATTCCATATCTCACTTTCTTACTGGCACATTTTTTAAATATTATTTATTACCACACAACAAGTAAATAGCGTGTCAACAATCTAGGCAACTGTTGCTTCAGATATGCATGCCGACCGTCCTTTGTTGCTTGTTGATTCAAACGTCCTTGTAGCTTGTTGCTTCAACAAATTGTTGCTCTTCAGATTTTAGTTAACCGTACTGATTCATGGGCGGACTATACTTTCACGGCCTGAAACACGGTAATTTAAATAAATGATCAGCAACAGATAGAAAGATAACTAACGAATTTATAAGTATCCTTAAATTTTGTTTTAGCAACAAGTCCTATTATTTATCTGAAATAACACGAAGGTTTGCGTGTCGCTGTAAAACAAACTGTTGAACATATAGGTCGTCGCGACGCCGACGCTGGTCCTGTTGCTTCCCAATGCCGCCGTCACGTCCGCAGGCAACAGATTGCGGCGCCCGACGACGGTATCGATAAATACGCTGATGCCATAGATCCTATACTTAGGCTATTTGATTAGAATATAAGGACACAGAAAAGATATAGCTTAAAATGTATTGTTTCATGTCGATAAAGTTGTTAGCACAATGTCTTGTGGAAAAACTAGGGAGGGTAATTCCCCTTGCCATTGTTCAAATTTACGAGAAGAAAAGGGTTAATTCCAGTGGGTATTTTTTTAGTCACCTTGTGGATAGCAATGGTTGACTACGAAAAAGTATTACTTCGGTAGAGATATGAGCAGTCCTTAACGCCTCAAGGAACAGCAGAGTCGATGAAACGTACACAAATCTTCCTGAATACGTATATAAAAATGCCACATCACAAATAATGCTTGAAGAAAAAACAAATAAAATCAAAATTAAAAGAGGAATTAGACAAGGGGGCTCAATATCCCCAAAACTGTTTACTCTGACTCTAGAAGACATGTACAAATCGCTAAAGTGGGAAAATAAAGGAACACTAATAGACTGAACGATTAAATCACTTCAGGTTCGCAGATGATAGCACTCTGATCGCCAACACAAAAGAAGAATTACAAGAAATGCTGATGGAAATAAATAAGTCTCGAGAAATAGGTCTAAAAATAAACTTCACCAAAACCAAATATTTGAATAATGAGAATAAAGATAACAGCCAGGAACTATTATTAGAAGGTGAAAGAATAGGAAAGATACAAACATTCATATATTTGAGACAAAAAATGGAAATATCAAAAAGTAGCTTAAAGGCTGACTTGGATAGAAGAGTCTCGTTAGCTTGATATGCGTTCGTAAGGTCACAATCTACATGTAAATTAGACATCTGTACAGTAAAAGCCAGAGTATTCCATCAATATGTACTGCCGGTATTAACATATGGCACTGAAACGTGGGCTTTAAATAAAAGTATAAAAAATAAACTCCAGGTAACCCAAAGAGCAAGGAAGAGGAGCATGCTAAATATTAGAATCAAAGATCGTTTTCCTAACACCGAGATACGAAGAAGATCAAAAGTTACAGATGTAATACAACGAATATGTATATTAAGGTGGAATTGGGCGAGGCATATCGCAAAGTTGAATGATAACAGATGGACACGCCGTATAGTTGAATGGAAGCCTAGAGAACACAAAAGATGCAGAGGTAGACCACAGACAAGATGGACAGAGGACATAAAAAGATTAACAGGATACGATTGGATGCAAAAAGCAACAACAAAGCTCATTGGAGACAACTTTGGGGAGGTTCACATCTGACTATGGATGGAATAAGCTAACGATGATGATTTTTTTAGACCCACCATTACCACCGGCTATTGTTATGATAATGAAGTCGTAAATTGAGGCAACACAGCTTTATAGTATTCCGTAAGAAACACTAATGGGATCACTTTTGTGTCCGTCTGTCACACCCGAATTGATGGCCCTATCAGAGCCGTGTAGTTTTGAAAGTTAAATTTTGACTTAAGCGGTTAGCTTGTAGGATAAAATTTTTAAGGTCATCGATTAGGGTGGAAAACACGAGTTCAAAAATATATATGATGTCATATTTTCTTTATATTATTTCTAAAAAAGTCTCTCTCCCCCCACTGTACCTCGAAAAGTACTAATCAAAAAATTTTGAAAAAATTCCCGAATATTCTTTATAAAAGTGAAATTGAGCGAAAATTATCACAGTGAATACGTTTGATAATTTACTTGGTATATGGGGGGGGGGGGGGTGAAATCGGAAGTGAAAAAAAAAATTACCAGGTCATCGAGTGGGTGTCAAATGAAAGCTTGTAAAAACACGAGTTCAAAAATATGTATGACGTAATAATTTCGAGAAATAGGTCTAAAAATAAACTTCACCTAATATTTGAACAACGAAAGTGAAGATAACGGCCAGGAACTAATAACAGAAGGTGAAAGAATAGGAAAGGTACAAACATTCAAATATTTAGGACAAAAAATCGAAATAATTTAAAGGCTGACTTGGATAGAAGAGTCTCGTTAGCTCGGTCTGCGTTCGGAAGGTTACAATCTACATTTAAATTGGACATCATAAATACAATAATAGCCAGAGTATTCAATCAATATGTACTGCCGGTATTAACATATGGCACTGAAACGTGGACTTTAAAAAAAGTATAATAAATGTAATGAAAGACTAATATTGTCAAATTTCCACTTTATTTAGTTTCACTGAAACTGTATGACGCGTTTCGCTATACTATAGCTTCTTCTGTTACAAAATGATATTTGAGTATTAGTGTTGTTACATTTATATAAATACCCTAAGGTAGATAGGTAATAAAATTAATACTATATGCTAATGAATATTGCTGGGAAATCCATTCTGAATATTAATTGTATAAATTGAGTAAAGGGGAGTTACCATGGGCCAGACAGGTACCTTTTTGTTCGTTTAAGATGATGTCTGAATTTTTAATTCTATTTACTTCTAAATATTCTAATAGGTTTAATTTTATGCCTTTGTTTTGTATGTGTAGAATTTTAAATTTATCGTCAAAAAGATGATTTGATTCTGTTAAATGATTACTGTACGCTGAGTCAGTTTTGTTTTTTAAATATCTTCTTTTATGTTCTAAAATCGGAGTTTCGAATGAGCGACCTGTCTGACCTATGTAACTTTTATGACAAGAACCACAATTTAACTGATACACTCCAGATTTTTTTGATCTATTTTGTTTTCCCTTTGCGTTTTTAATGAATTTTCCTAAGGAGTTGTTTGTTCTAAAAGCTATGTTAATATTATATTTGTTTAAGTGGTTTTTAATTTTCTCTAACGTGTTACCAAAATAGATTAAAACATTATATTTTTTCACTGTTTTTCTTCCTTGGGGTATACTAAAGAGATAGCTTTATTTTTTAATTTTTTGTTCAGAATTGAGTCTAATGTGTCAGGAGAATATCCGTTGTTAACAGCAATTTGTTTTATTAGATTTAATTCTTTATTAAAATTACCTACAGATAAAGGGACACTTACAAGTCTATGCAACATACTGTGGTAAGCTGCCAATTTGTGTTGTTATGTTTATTGTAGTATCTGTATGTGAAGGTTTGTGAAAAATAGAAAATTTGTGTTTGTTGTAATATCTGGTTATAATTAAGTCAACAAAATTAATTTTATTGTCTACTTCTAGTTCCATAGTGAATTTAATATTTTTATATATTGAGTTTATATAGTTAAAAACATTGTCAAGTTGACGCTCTGTACCATTAAAACAAGCAAAGATGTCGTCTACATATCGGTACCAATACAAAAATGATTTGCTAAATTCTTGTCGATGTATTTGTTTTTCTAGGTTATCCATAAATATTTCTGCTAAAAGCGGGCTAAGTGGACTACCCATTATGAGACCCTCAGAACTATTATAAAACGTATTATTAAAGTAAAAATAATTTTGATTGAGGCTCTTGTTTAATAAATTTAGTATGTCTTGTATAACGATATTAACTTCATGTTTAATTAGAAATGTTTTTATGATTTTTACTGTTTCATTCGGAGGTATGCTAGGGAAAAGGTTTTGGACGTCAAATGATACTAGTTTTGAATTATCTGGTAGAAAGACGTTGGAAATTTTTTCCGTTAATTCTAACGAATTTTTTATTGTGTAAGTTGGGGTGAAGTTAATGTTAGTTTTAATGATATCTATGAGAAATTTTGAGAGTTTGTAAGCTGGGGCCGATATGTAGGAGGCTACAGGTCTAATAGGATGATTTTCTTTAAGTAATTTGACAATTTATACAATTAATATTCAGAATGGATATCCCAGCAATATTCATTAGCATATAGAATTAATTTTATTACCTATCTACCTTAGGGTATTTATATAAATGTAACAACACTAATTCTCAAATATCATTTTGTATCAGAAGAAGCTATAGTATAGCGAAACGCGTCATACAGTTTCAGTGAAACTAAATAAAGTGGAAATTTGACAATATTAGTCTTTCATTACATTCGTTATGAATTGCCATCAAGTAACAGCCACAACAATTCAAAGTTTAAAAGTATAATAAATAAACTCCAGGTAACCCAAAGAACAATGCAGAGGAGAATGCTAAATATTAGACTCCAAGATTGTATTCCTAACATCGAGATATGAAGAAGATCAAAAGTGACAGATGTAACACAACGAATATGTCGATTAAGGTGGAATTGGGCGGGGCATATCGCAAGGCTAAATGATAACAGATGGACACGCCGTATAGTTGAATGGATGCCTAGAGAATACAAAAGATACAGAGGCAGACCACAGACAAGATGGACGGACGACATAAAAAGATTAGCAGGACACGATTGGATGCAAAAAGGAAACAACAAAGCTCATTGGAGAGAAGTTGGGTAGGTTTACATCGGACTATGGATGGAATAAGTTAATGATGATGATGATGATGAATACTTGCAAACACTTTTGTTTGTATTATTTAAAAAAAAATCTGTCCCCCCACTCTATCTCGAAAAGTAATGATCATCATTAGGTTTGATAATTCTGGTATAAAAAAATAGCTATATGCCTTGATAATATCGAGGAGGTTTCAAGACAGTATGCTGAAGATAAATATATTTTCAGTACTGCTCCTTTAGTGACAAAATAATTTTATTTTATTTGTTTATAATTAAACAAATATTTTGGTAGTAAATATTTGTTTTACACTTTTATTACTAAATTCTAGATTGAGCTAAATTGATTTATTGGCAATTATGATATAACTATTATACATTAATGACTAAGAAAAAACGGGAAAATACATATTCGATCTTAAGATATATACATGTCAGGGACCTAATTAACTTAACCTAAGTAAGGATTTTTATTTATATTTTTTACGGAACACTAATTGCGCAAGTCCAAACTTGCACTTGACCGGTTTTTAGGATTATATTATGCTAAAATGCCTGTTAGTAAAGGGAACTGCTTTACTTATTTTTTCCATAAAAATAGTTCAACTGCGGAGGTTTATCTTTTTTATACGATTAACTTCTCGTGTCATCGCAAATATAACCTAGTCTAAGAAATTATTGGTCTTGATACATTTTTAGAAGAATAAGAAATCAATCAGACTGGGAGTTTTTTAAATTGTGCGTACTTCTTTTAACATAATGTAGCAGTAACTAAAGTAAATATTCTTCCAAAAAAATCTTTCATATAAAATTTAAATAACAAATCAACTTGAACCATCTTGAAGTTTTTTAGATATTTGGACCTAAAATGTCAATATCCTAGCCAGTTTAATGAGTAATTAACTGTCACAAATTCTCGGTACTATTAAGACACTTAATCATTAAATTGTTTTTACCGTTACTTAAAAAAAAAAAACCTTGTTCTTCACAGACATTGAGTGTGTGTGCGCTAACATGTCAATTAAAGAAGATGAGAGAGTAATAAGTGACATTTTTAAATACTGTGCCTGGAACCTACACTTTCAATGTAGATTTGTTTAAAATAGCTTTTTGAGAACTTTTAATAGGTTATATTAAACAATGTTATTTATTATATTCATAAATTGTAAACCTTTTCCACGACTAAAATAAGTATTGAATTATATAAGGTGTCCATTCTTATAAATGAAATAAACCTCTATTATATATCAAAATACAGCCCTTAATAAATTATTTCTTGAAAATAATGACAGATCTGAGTGCGGTAAAATTATTGATCACTGTTCTGCACGTTTCCATAATGTCTGTTTTTGTTGATTTTCTTTTTAATCACGCCAGGCAGGGAGTATTGTTACGAGACTAAGGCTCCGCTTGGTTACATCTAAAAGTGGACTCAGGGAAGGGGTACAGGAAACGATGAGTTAGGATTTGGGTATGGGGAATGACAAAATTCCTAACTTACGGCTAAATCGGGAATAGAAGATTGATGCTGCTGGTCGATAAACTTACCTTAGAGTACAGAGCGAGTACATGAGGTTTATTTGATTGCAGGTGTTGGTGCACTGAATTCATGTTCGAGTTTAAACCTCGTATATTACAAAAATCTACTTTAAAATTGCAATCTCCGCATGTCAACGGCCACGAATCAGCCCCCACTCTAAGATCCAAACGGGGAGCTGTTTTCCCTAAGGAATTTTTTTGATGCTGGGAGCTTCACTACAGCGAAATCCGGAAAGTTATTGTTTCAACGTGTAAGTTCTCAAAAATTTAAATGCCGTAAAAAAAATTAGCAATAGATAAACAAATAAAGGCAATAATTGATTGAAACCAATCTATTAGGATATAATAAACGTCTTTATTTTGTACTCGGCGAAATGCAGCAGTGCTGTTATTAACTGAGTTTCCAAAAATACACGAAAGAAATAAAAAAAATAAAATAAAAATACAAACTCAAATACAACTTAAGAAGTCACCATTAGTACTTAAACTCTACTTACTCTAAACTAAAAAAGGAGAACATTGTAATTCTACATGAATTGATACTGATAGCCATATACCAACCATGATCTCGACTTTACCCTATAAAAGAGACATAATAATAACAGTAAATAAGTCTGAAATAAAATCTCCTTTAGCTGCCTTCTGAAAGATAGTTCAGATTGAGCAAGCAAACCTTCAGTCGAAAGACTGTTCAAACACACTTGTACGATGCATAGGTATTTGAAAGCCGTCGTTGTACCTAGTATTACGCTGATGTACCGAACTTCGATGATGCAGCCTTCCATACAGATGCGGGGGCACTCCGGTCCTCAATAGCCTATGCAGAAAGCAACCCAGATGTAGGCTTTTTCTATCCATAATACGCAACCATTTCAGCTCCTCCAACCAGCCACCCACATGAACCAAAAATAAAACGTACACAGGAGTTTTAAATTGTTTTCAACTTATTCTTCGACATAAGGTCCAGACATGGACCGTAAACAAAATTACAATAGCTAGAGGGAGAAAGGACAAGATTTTCGCACAAATATTTTTTTTTAAGCTTAAGTTGAGGACATGCCGATTCTTATAAAAATTTGAGCTACCAAAGAAACTTGCTTTCTAAACCTGAGTTTACTATCAAATAATATTCCCAAATTTTTATATTCAGTAACAAACGGAATTCTCTCCTAGGTCATATTTAAATTGAGATTTGCCGAAGCCCATTCGCTGTTTGTTCCAAAATACAGTACTGCCGACTTTCTCCGATTTATCCTCAAACCACTGTTATCAGAGAAAGATCGAATTTAAACAGTAATTAATTTCCTGTTCAGCCCGTAATGCGTTAAGCCTATTAAAACTCCATAAAATTTGACAGTCATTTGCATATTGCCTTAGCCTACAATTGTTAACATAACAATGCATATCCATTGTATAAATGACAAACAACAATGGTCACAAAATTGACCCCTGAGGGACGCCTCTATCTAAAGCCAAACTTTGTGACACTCGGCGATTAATCAGCACACCTTGTGATCCATCCGCCAAGTAGTCCTTTAATAAATTTATTGTTCGTTTTTTAAAACTATAATAATGAAGTTTGGCACACAGCAAACGAGGGCCCAGCGTGTCAAATGCCTTGCTCTAATCGAGAAGAACTAAGGCAGTTGTCTTTCCTCCTTCCAAAATGTTTAGCAAGGCTGTTGGAGTGACAAAATCCCCGCGAAAACCCGACTGACCTTCAAAGAATAATCTTTGACAGAATACTCAAAAGACTAATCGGACGTAGTTCAGAGTAATCCTTAGGGCTTGACACCTTGGGCAAAGGCAATACTAAGGCCGGACGGAAACTTACTCTCTAATATAGATATATTGAATATATGAGTGAGAAATGGTACGATGAGAGGAATATTACCTAAAATAAGGCTTAAACATTCTACTTTAACGCTCATTAGCAACTGCATAGAATATAAAATCAGGAAAATAAAAAAAAAATTCTTATACATATTACTAATAATTAATTTATTACTTTACACCTCGATTCGATACAGTTACCATAAAATCCAATGAATTAAATGATTTTTTATTTTCTGCCTGACTATACATCAGAGGTAATTCAACTATCGTAATTAGATTTAAATTTACTATTGTTATTTTGTTGATTGTATTTTTGATCTGGATAGTGTTAAAATAGACTTTACGGGGCATTTTGTTTAGTAAATCTATTGGTCTATTAGCCTTAAAATATCTTTAAAATACAAATTGAAAAAGTTTATATATATTTATCCACAGTAATAAAATGTACAGAAATAAAACAAAGCCATGTGAATGGAGAAAAAAATGTATACATAGTGTCCCATAAATAGGTTGACTTTTACTTGGCTTATAGAGCGCCAGAGCGGAGCATATCCTTATGTGGGAGAGTTTTACGAAAAAGAAAAATTTAATGTGTTTCATTTACGCAAGGTAGATGACGCACCGAGTGCTCAACTGTTAGAAAAATGGGAGTAGGGCCAGCGTCAATAATTTTGGTGAGATAGTAAAGGGTCTTCCATTTGGGACTTGACAACTTTGAAATTTCACTGTGAACGCACCCTTAAGCCAATCACCGAACTGTCAACGTCAAAACATTCAGTAAAGTCAACATTTTCATCACGGTGAAGTACACGAACGAACAACGTTTACAAATAATTAAAATTTACTACCAAAATTTGGAGTCGGTGACTGCAACTTCGTAATTCTCGTCCCAGTAGACAAGCAATTCATAGTCTAGTAAAAAAATTTGAGTTAACATATTCGCTGCTGGATGTTCCCGTGCCAGTGAGACAACGGGTTGGTCGAAGTAGCCAGAATATTGCTGCGTCTCAAACGAACCAAAACAGTCGATATCACGGCGTTCTCAAGAATTGGGCATCGCTCAGACCACACTATGGCGAATTTTGCGAAAGGATCTTGGCCTGCACCCTTATAAGTTAAACTTAACTAAAGCCACTGGATCATATGAAGCGACGTACGTTCTCGAATTGGGTTGTAGAAATGTTGGAAGAAGATGACCAATTTCATCGCAAAATCATCTTTAGTGATGAAGCGCATTTTTAGATAAACGGCTTCGTCAACAAACAGAATATGCGTTATTGGTCAGGTGAAAACCCTTATGTGCTTGAAGAAACATCACTTCATCCACAAAAAATTACTGTTTGGTGCGGTTTTCATGCCGGTGGTGTCATTGGGCCGTTCTTTTTCGTTGATGAAAATAACCGTCACGTTACAGTCAATGGAGATCACTACAGAGGCATGTTGCAACGTTATTTCTTTGATCAATTGCATGGGCTAGACATTAATGATATATGGTTTCAACAAGACGGCGCCACAAGCCACACAGCGGGTGTAACAATCGACTTACTGCAATCTAAATTCGGTGAACGTGTTATATCGAGAAATGGTCCCGTCGAATGGCCGCCTAGATCGTGTGATTTAACACCTCTAGACTTCTTTTTATGGGGGTACGTTAAATCATTGGTCTATGCTAACAAGCCTGCGTCGTTAGAGGAGCTCAGAGCCAATATTGAAAGAGAGATAGCGGCCGTTTCCATCGAAATGTGTGGCCGAGTCATCGAAAATTAGGTTCAACGAATCGACCGCTGCAAACGTGCCCGTGGTGGACATATGAATGAAGTCGAATTCCATACATAAATGTTTTGATTGTACTTCAAGCCGATAGTAAAATTTTCGAAATGTCTCAAATGGGTTGCGTTTTATTTCAAAAAAAAGTTGTCAAGTCCTTAATGGAAGACCCGATATTGTCGCGATCCTCTTTTGAATGGTATGGGGTTAGTGACAGTTGTTTCGTCAATTTTAATGTGTATAGATGCTTCTTTATTGTATATTCTCTATTATTTTTATATATCCGACATTCTTGCATTCGCCAGGAATTTTTGCGTTATAAGCTTCACTAATTGCTTAATAATTAACATTTACAAAAACTTTAATCTCTTCTTTACCAAATATTATTCACTCATTGATTTAGCCACGAGCCATAATCCTACATATTAATTTCTGAATATACCATATACATATTACATAAACTAAATTACGATGTTACATAACTTTGAATATCATAGTTTGATTGATGATTTATAACATGACAATATACAAACGCATATAATACAGTCGGCTTTTTGCTAAACCATCAAAATAAATAAAACAATGACATGAATAGTTATTTCATTGTTATGATGTTGTTTTTACCCAATTTAATGGTGTAACTTTATCAGACCCTCAAACTGATTTATATAATTTTAGATAAAATAGGCTAATATGTTAATTTTTTTTTTATTTTTTTTGGAAAACAAAAGTTTTCAGCAAGAATTGCAAATTTTTTCCATTTATTAACAAAAGTTTATTTAGCTGTTTAATTTTAACTTATCAAACTGTGGTGGTTCATACTGATGTCAATTATACGAAAATAGTATAGTACTACGTTACTTCCTTAAGGAGTTACATAAACCTCGAATTTTCAAAAATTCGATTTTTTTTCGGATTTTTTTATTTCTCTATACTTCTAGAAATATTAAAAAAAAATTATGACAATGCCATTCTATTACAAAGTTATAGCATTAACTGTAACCTGGCGCCGGATTGGGACCGCTACCTGTTTTCAGACACCTTATGCAATATTATTCTTTTTTTTTTTTATGGGTCTAGCACACGTGCTCTGCAGGGAAGTCCCTAAAGCGCTCCAGGAGCGGCACGAGTGCGGAGCGTCAATTTTCAATGTTTTTTATTATTATTTTTTTAAATATTAATAATTACCTTTTCTACAAAATGTCGAGAGGTTTTTTTAATTTTTCTACTAGACAATTTTTTACAAATAATTAACATAAATTTTATGGTCAAAAATTGCATACTAGAGTTAAAACAACGTAAATTTTTTATTTTTGAAAAAAAAAAAACCCTTCGACAATTTTTAACTACTACATTTCTACTAATAGAGCAAGTGTGGGAACAGGAGGTAATGCCAAAACAATGGTTCAAGGCCCTTATAAGTCCACTACACAAAAAAGGTGATAAAATGCTATGCAAAAATTATAGAGGAATAGCTCTTCTAGATACATGCCATAAAATTCTGGCAAAGGTATTGCGGAAGAGATTGAACGGGTTTGCAGAAGAAAAAATGGGGGAATACCAAGCGGGGTTCCAAAGTAACATTCACTGTTAAAGAAATTCAAGCTACATGTTATGAGCATAAAATAGCGTTACATATCCTGTTTACAGACCTCCGGCAGGCTTATGATTATAAGAGACAGAATGTATCAAGCATTGTTCCATTTAGAAATACCAACAAAACTAATCAGATTAGTTACAATGACTCTACAAAAAACGACCAATAAAATAGTGTGGAATGGCCTGGAATCAAAGGATTTTATAGTGGAAAGGGGCCTACGACAGGGTGACCCACTGTTAGCGACGTTACTTAACTTAGTTTTGGAGAGGATAATAAGAGAGAGCAGCCTAGAGGCTAACGGTACAATTTTTAATAAGGAGCACCAGTGTATAGCATATGCGGTGATTTGACGTTGATAGCAAAGCCTAGTAGAGAATTGGTAAAGAGAACGAAAAGTCTAATAAGAGAGGCAAGTAAGTATGGATTAGAAATCAACTCTGAGAAAGCGAAATATATGATAGCAGGAAGCACAGAAACTAAGAAAGAAAAAGAACTTAATGTAGTGACCTATGATGGAAGGGAATATAAAATTGAGAGAGTGGATAGATTTATATATTTGGGGGTACTGCTGGGAAGAAAACGGGCATGAGGGGAGCGAATTGAAGGCGCGAATAGCAAAGGGAAACCCAAAATGTGGGAGCCAGAACGCTCTAATAAAATCAAAGTACGTGTCTAGAGAGACAAAAACTGAGGATTTATACATCGGTCATAAGACCTACTGTCACCTATGGACGTGAAACATGGGTAATGAATAAATTGGAGGAAGAGACGCTAGAGAGGTGGGAAAGAAGGATGTTAAGAGTGATCTACGGAGGAAGAAATACACCGGACTAGGCGGACAAATCAGGAACTGGAAGACTTATATGACGGCCCTAGAATCACATCTTTTATAAGAGCGCAAAGAATGAGATGGTTAGGACACGTACAACGTATGACAAGAGAGAGACTGCCGAAAATGGTGCTGGCGATGAAGCCTGTGGGTGCGAGAAGGAGGGGAAGGCCGAGGAGGAGATGGTTGCAAGATGTTGAGGAGGATTTAAGGGCCACAGGGGTCAGAGACTGGAGGACGAAGGCGCAGAACCGAATGGAATGGAGACATATGATCCAACAATGCTTGGACGCCGGATGATGGAAGAGGGAAGGAGGGAAAAGGACACAAGTTTTACTAAGCCCTAGGCCTTCATGGCCTGTAATGCTTTTATATTATTATTATTACATTATTTTACAAAATTAATATTTATTTTTATACATTAGATTATTTTTTGTGAAGTTATCCTGCCGACAACGAGGCGCCATAGTTTTCATCAGTGGTCCATTTAACCCGATAAAAAATAATGTTAACATTTAAAACATATTAAAAAAAAAAATTCCTATAATTGAAAGTACAGAGTGAGTCAACGATAGAGTAAAGTTCATTATCGCATTTGTTTCGGGAATGACGAAAAAATGTTAAGTAAAATAGTTTTAGGGAATGTTAAGGTGCACAGTTTAAAATTATTGAGTATACAGGGTACTTCAAGAAAGTGTGGCCGATATAACATGTTTTTTTAAATTCTGTGTAAAATTTTATAACTTTTTTAATATTACTGTTATATACCTAAACCTAGTAGTTTTTCTAATATTTCAATTTTTTTTAAAAAAATACTAGTTTTCAGTTTTGTAAAAATTTGCCAGTAACGCCATTGTTTCTGAAGGTGGAATACTTATAACTAGTACAAGCGCTCTATAGAGATGAAAAAAAAAATATATGTAAATAAATTTGAATTAGATGCTGCAGGGTGTTCAAAATAAATTTATACATTTCGACTATTTTAAATTGAAAAATCTCAGATTTTTTAAATGGCATACTCTGTATATTATTATTTTTTCTGATAGATTTTACAAAGCCCTCCAAGTTTTATTAAGTATGTCATATACCTATTTCTAATAGTTTTCGATTTATTTTGAATTTTTCAATTTTTACCCTTGTTTTTAATACACTTACGCTATTGTGAAAACATACGAATCCAAAAATAATTGTTAGCAAATCTAATTAATGTCTCTTGGAATTAACTCATCATTAACGCACAGTATCATTTTTTCTTGGTTATTACCTATATTTTATTTTATGGCTAATAAATCTCGAAATAAACAGATTTAATGCACATAAACGGGTAACTCAAACATATAAAAAAGTTTAAATTTTCGAATTTATTCAATTTTTATGGTATCGATTAATAAAATTTATTATATTAACATCTGACTTTTCGAGAGTTATTTTTTTTATATTATTATTTTTCAAACATGCATTTTATTTATGTTACATGTTTATTCAAAATAAATATTGAATTCTAAATGGTTTAAAAATTCTAAAAGATAATTTGGAAATAAAAAACAAAGATATTAATTAAATAAAGCTTGGCAAACAAAAGGTTTTGTATTGTTTTTATAACGAAATAAAACCAATATACAAACCTAATTCAACGATGACTTAAATAATAAGTCGCAATTTAATTTAACCGAATTCATAAATAATATTCACAAAGCAATTCTGACAGTTTAAAATAGACAATTCTAATATTAAATGCTTATTGCAAATGATTATTGAACATATGTAGATTTTTATTCCTATTTTTTGATCTATTTGCCGAAATATACCTACTGCAAAGAGTATCATTTCAATATGCATTCCCCCACGATAATCTACATGGGCTGCTATATATATATATATATATATATATATATATATATATATATATATATATATATATATATATATATATATATATATATATTTATATTTATATATATATATATATATATATATATATATATATATATATATATATATATATATATATATATATATATATATATATATATATATATATATATATATATATATATATATATATATTTATATTTATATTTATATATATATATATATATATATATATATATATATATATATATATATATATATATTTATATTATATATATATATATATATATATATATATATATATATATATATATATATATATATATATAACACATGGGCTGAAAAGTCCCGGGCCTAACACATAGATGGCGCTAGTTTTATTGCAATCACCTTTTTTTCAGTTAATACTAACCTTCAAAAGACAGCTGTTAAAATTTCATGATATTCTATTCATTAGTTTGTGAGTTATTGTGCTAAGAGTGACGCTACTTTTGTTATTTTCAAAACAATGGATCAAAAACAATTTCGTGTTTTAATTTTACACTGCTTCTTGATGGGAAAAAAATACCGTTCAAGCGAAGCAATGGCTTGAAAAGTGTTATGGGGACTCCGCTCCATCAGAAACAACAATAAAACGTTGGTTTGCTGACTTCAAACGTGGTCGTAGAGACACCGATGATGCAGAACGCAGTGGACGTCCAAATGAGGCGGTAACACCAGAAAACATCAAAAAAATCCATAAAATCGTTTTGAATGATCGAAAAGTGAAGTTGCGTGAGTTAGCTGACATCGTAAAAATATCAAAAGAACGTGTTGGCTTTATATTGCATGAGCATTTGACTATGAGAAAGCTCTGTTCAAAGTGGGTGCCGCGTTTGCTCACTGTTGATCAAAAACAAGAACGTGTTGATGATTCTGAGCAGTGTTTGGCCATGTTTAAACGTAACAAACCGGAATTTTTGCGTCGATATGTGACAATGGATGAAACATGGATCCATCACTTCACTCCGGAATCAAAACGATCGTCATCTGAGTGGACAGCAACTGGTGAACCTCGTCCAAAGCGCCCGAAAGCACAACAATCGGCTGGAAAGGTTATGGCCTCGGTATTTTGGGATGTGCGTGGTGTAATATTCATCGACTATCTTGAGAAAGGAAATACCATCAACAGTGAATATTATATAGCGTTATTGGAGCGTTTGAAGGCCGAAATTGCAAAGAAACGACCGCATATGGCAAAGAAAAAAATTTTGTTTCATCAAGACAACGCACCGTGTCACAAGTCAATCAAAACAATGGCAAAACTACATGAATTGAACTTCGAATTGCTCCCACATCCACCATATTCGCCAGATTTGGCTCCCAGCGACTACTGGCTGTTCGCAGACCTGAAAAAAATGCTCGCCGGTAAGAAATTTCGCACGAATGAAGAGGTTATCGCTGAAACTGAGGCCTATTTTGAGGCAAAAGATAAATCGTTCTACAAAAGTGGTATTGAAATGTTAGAGCGGCGCTGGAATGATTGCGTTGCTCTTGATGGAGATTACGTTGATGAATAAAGCTAATTTTGAACCAAAAAAACCGTGTTTTCTTTGATAGGCCCGGGATTTTTCAGCCCATGTGTTATATATATATATATATATATATATATATATATATATATATATATATATATATATATATATATATATATATATATATTTAAATATAAAATTAGTTGGGGAACTCGGCAAAGGGCGTGATAAATGTTCACACAATGTTCATTTAGCCAATATTTCGGTCCTTGGTTGGGACCTTCTTCAGGGCAAAAACTTACTCTGGAAGCGCTGGATCCTACTGTTGTCATTCGGTATATCTGACATCAAATTGTTCATACATCCAAAGTTTTGTACAATATGTTTAGTCCCGTTGAACGGCATTTCAATAAAAAAATTTCTCCTACTGGTTATTCTAGCATTTTATATTTAAGAATTTTGTTAGATATTTGCTTTCTTTCTCTATTTGTTATAGAAATGGGGTTTTTTCAAGAGTTACATAGAATATATGGAGCGGAAACTACTACCCTTTTCCGGAATTGGGCTTAGTATAACCATAAGTTAGCTAGAATGACCAGTAGGAGAAATTTTTTATTGAAATGCCGTTCAACGGGACTTGTCCCTAAACATATTGTAAAAAACTTTGGATGCATGAACAATTTGATGTTAGATAGTCCAGCGCTTCCAGAGTAAGTTTTTGCCCTGAAGAAGGTCCCAACCAGGGACCGAAATAATGGCTAAATGAACATTGTGTGAACATTTATCACATCCTTTGCCGAGTTTCCCAACTAATTTTATATTTAAGAATTTTGTTAGATACGGCAACTTTTGCTTTCTTTCTTTATTTATTATAGAAATGAGGTTTTTTCCAGAGTTATATATAATATATGGAGCGGAAACTACTACCCTTTTCCGGAACTTTGGATGCATGAACAATTTGATGTCAGATAGACCGAATGACAACAGTAGGATCCAGCACTTCCAGAGTAAGTTTTTGCCCTGAAGAAGGTGCCAACCAAGGACCGAAATAACACATGGGCTGAAAAGTCCCGGGCCTAACACATAGATGGCGCTAGTTTTATTGCAGTCACCTTTTTTTCAGTTAATACTAACCTTCAAAAGACAGCTGTTAAAATTTCATGATATTCTATTCATTAGTTTGTGAGTTATTGTGCTAAGAGTGACGCTACTTTTGTTATTTTCAAAACAATGGATCAAAAACAATTTCGTGTTTTAATTTTACACTGCTTCTTGATGGGAAAAAATACCGTTCAAGCGAAGCAATGGGGACTCCGCTCCATCAGAAACAACAATAAAACGTTGGTTTGCTGACTTCAAACGTGGTCGTAGAGACACCGATGATGCAGAACGCAGTGGACGTCCAAATGAGGCGGTAACACCAGAAAACATCAAAAAAATCCATAAAATCGTTTTGAATGATCGAAAAGTGAAGTTGCGTGAGTTAGCTGACATCGTAAAGATATCAAAAGAACGTGTTGGCTTTATATTGCATGAGCATTTGACTATGAGAAAGCTCTGTTCAAAGTGGGTGCCGCGTTTGCTCACTGTTGATCAAAAACAAGAACGTGTTGATGATTCTGAGCAGTGTTTGGCCATGTTTAAACGTAACAAACCGGAATTTTTGCGTCGATATGTGACAATGGATGAAACATGGATCCATCACTTCACTCCGGAATCAAAACGATCGTCATCTGAGTGGACAGCAACTGGTGAACCTCGTCCAAAGCGCCCGAAAGCACAACAATCGGCTGGAAAGGTTATGGCCTCGGTATTTTGGGATGTGCGTGGTGTAATATTCATCGACTATCTTGAGAAAGGAAATACCATCAACAGTGAATATTATATAGCGTTATTGGAGCGTTTGAAGGCCGAAATTGCAAAGAAACGACCGCATATGGCAAAGAAAAAAATTTTGTTTCATCAAGACAACGCACCGTGTCACAAGTCAATCAAAACAATGGCAAAACTACATGAATTGAACTTCGAATTGCTCCCACATCCACCGTATTCGCCAGATTTGGCTCCCAGCGACTACTGGCTGTTCGCAGACCTGAAAAAAATGCTCGCCGGTAAGAAATTTCGCACGAATGAAGAGGTTATCGCTGAAACTGAGGCCTATTTTGAGGCAAAAGATAAATCGTTCTACAAAAGTGGTATTGAAATGTTAGAGCGGCGCTGGAATGATTGCGTTGCTCTTGATGGAGATTATGTTGATGAATAAAGCTAATTTTGAACCAAAAAAACCGTGTTTTCTTTGTTAGGCCCGGGACTTTTCAGCCCATGTGTTATTAGCTGAATGAACATTGTGTGAACATTTATCACGCCCTTTGCCGAGTTCTCCAACTAATTTTATAGTTATATTTAAGAATTTTGTTAGATACGGCAACTTTTGCTTTCTTTCTTTATTTGTTCAGGTTAGTTCAGGTATTACAAAAAAATGTATTCTTGATAAAAAGTTCTGCATCCATTCATAATCGAGCATCAAAAGTTTGAAATATTTTTTGTACACCGGGAAACTAAAAAATAATAATTTATAATGAAGAGTAAAGTGTATTTAAATTTAAATACAGAACAAACTATTAACTGAAAATGTTAATAGAAACTCAAAAATTATGTTCACATTTAGATTTGTGACCTTCCTAGTTAAAAATTCAAAAAAAAACTCCAGTAAACACGTCAGTACTTGTCGGATTATTTAATGAATAAAGAAAAACGAAATTAATCAAAAACCAATGCACTAATTTTGATTGTATCATATTTTTGTTAAAGATTTGATAACCTTTTTATCTGCTTTACAACAATTACATCCATAATAAATTTGTGCTAATATCATTTTATTCTGAAATTGCAACATTACTTAATTAATACGTACATAACATAACAACTAAACATATGGATTAATGCTAACTTTACTGCACAAGTGATTCAATGTATTCACCATCCCTTTCTAAACAGGTGAGTGTTCTTCGAGAAAAATCTTTTATTACATCTCTAATTACGTCAGGAGTTATAGCTTCACATGTTTCTCTAATGACTCTCTCAAGATGATCAACATCTTGAAATGGCCTTTTAAGATAAACCTTTTCTTTTAAATAGCCCCATAAAAAAAAGTCTAGAGGGGTGATGTCCGGAGACCTTGGGGGCCAAGTAAACTGCACATACCTCCCTATTAGTCTACCATTAAAAATGTGGAGGAGATAATTTCGAACATTTCTCGTATTGTGACATGATGCACCATGATTTTGGTACCATATACGTTGTCTTTCAATTACTGGCAGGCGATTAAGAAACTCTAGGAACTCATTATTTCAAATTTTAGGTAACGTTCAGCATTCATATTATTTCCAAAAAAGAATGGGCCAACTATTCTATCTTTAAAACTTCCACACCGTACAGTAGACGTAAATGTCGCTTCGTCAGAGAAAAGTATATGTCTTGCCATAAATGTTCTCTTACAACTCTCCTTGAAACCAAGTATAAAATTCAAATCTTCGTTGAAAATCTCCTGCTTTTAAAGTATGGGTAAATTGGGGTTTGTACTGTTTAAATTTATTTGATCTTAAAATTCTCGCAACTGTAGTTTTACACACATTCAATTAAGCTGATCTTTTCCGAAGTGAATCTTTTGGCTTTTCTACTACCTACAGCATTACTTGATTTTGATTATCTTCATTTGAAACCCATACCCGATGTTTCTTGTTAAAATAATTTTCAACACTTTCGTAGGTCTTGAATTTATTTATTAGATATTCTACAGTTGTAAAGTGTACAGTTTTATCAGGGTGTCTATTATTAAAGTTTTCTGCTGCTTCTCTAAAAGTTTTATAACTATCTCCAACTATGAGAACAATTTCAATTTTATCGTCAACACTCAATTTTACTGACATTTCTAATTATTGCAAATACAGACTGACGTTAGCTTTGAAGTTTATTGACAGTTGTTAGGTATTACCAGAGATATGTTTATTTATTTTCGGCCTAAAATTTGTAGCGATTTCGTTTTTTTTTATTCAATAAACAATCCAATAATTAGTGACGTGTTTACTGGAGTTTTTTGAATTTGTAATTAGGAAGGCCACAAATCTAAACGTGAGCATAATCTTTTAGTTCCTATTAACATTTCCAATTAATATTTTGCTCTGTATTTAAATTTGAACACACTTTACTCTTCATCAAATTCATTATTTTTTATTTTCCCTGTCTACCAACAAATATTTTAAACTTTTAATGCTTGATTATGGATTTCCATGTGATTTATGATTGACTTTTTATCAAGAATAAATTTGTTTATATATATATATATATATATATATATATATATATATATATATATATATATATATATATATATATATATATATGTGTATATGTTAGCTTTTATTTAAAAAAAAATAATAATTTAAACACTTTTCTGCAATTTCGACAACAATAACTTTTATTAACAATTGCATTCAGACATCTAACAAAGCTTCGGCTCTTTAAACTATAATTCATAGTGCGCACCAAAATATCTCTGTTACCTAAATCTCATTAGGGTTACATAAACACTTTTATAAGCTATGGTCATATCTGTCGTAATAACTAAAATTAATAGTTTTGGGACAAATCAATAACAGTAACTTAAGTATAGTTAAATCTACGTAACGTAAACAAGTCAGTTTGCCTGAAAACAATTATAAATAATTCATATTGTCCTTCTCATATTACATCGTTCGGCCTATCCTAATTTTTTTTTAACCAGGCCTGAAACGAGGGTTTTTCCATATAGAAAATGCTGTCAGCTAACATATATATATATATATATTATATATATATATATATATATATATATATATATATATATATATATATATATATATATATAATGAGAACGAAATCGTTACAGACAAAAAAGGAATAGCCGAAGTCTGGAGGATATATTGTATCTAACACATGGGCTGAAAAGTCCCGGGCCTAACACATAGATGGCGCTAGTTTTATTGCAGTCACCTTTTTTTCAGTTAATACTAACCTTCAAAAGACAGCTGTTAAAATTTCATGATATTCTATTCATTAGTTTTGTGAGTTATTGTGCTAAGAGTGACGCTACTTTTGTTATTTTCAAAACAATGGATCAAAAACAATTTCGTGTTTTAATTTTACACTGCTTCTTGATGGGAAAAAATACCGTTCAAGCGAAGCAATGGCTTGAAAAGTGTTATGGGGACTCCGCTCCATCAGAAACAACAATAAAACGTTGGTTTGCTGACTTCAAACGTGGTCGTAGAGACACCGATGATGCAGAACGCAGTGGACGTCCAAATGAGGCGGTAACACCAGAAAACATAAAAAAAAATCCATAAAATCGTTTTGAATGATCGAAAAGTGAAGTTGCGTGAGTTAGCTGACATCGTAAAGATATCAAAAGAACGTGTTGGCTTTATATTGCATGAGCATTTGACTATGAGAAAGCTCTGTTCAAAGTGGGTGCCGCGTTTGCTCACTGTTTATCAAAAACAAGAACGTGTTGATGATTCTGAGCAGTGTTTGGCCATTGTTAGAGCGGCGCTGGAATGATTGCGTTGCTCTTGATGGAGATTACGTTGATGAATAAAGCTAATTTTGAACCAAAAAAACCGTGTTTTCTTTGTTAGGCCCGGGACTTTTCAGCCCATGTGTTAATTAATGTTCATTCTACTTTTTAAAAAAGGATCACCTACAAAATGCAGCAATTACAGGACACTTTCTCTAATTAGCTACGCTAGTAAAGTAATGCTGCAGATAATCAACAACCGGTTAAAATCAATTAAACTACCAGAACAGACAAGTTCCATTCCAGGCAAGGGCACACGAGAAAACATTATTAATGTACGATAGATCATAGAAAAGATATATGAATTTAACACTAAAAATTACTCATGCTCCGTAGATTACACTAAAGCGTTTGATTGTGTAAAATGATACAAATTATGGCCAATACTGAAGATTATAGCCAGAGTAGAGTAGCTCAAAATCACGCTCATTCAAAACGGAAGCTGGTGTGCGTCTTATCTCCGTTGACTGAGGAGGATGACATATATATATATATATATATATATATATATATATATATATATATATATATATATATATATATATATATATATAAGAAAATACAGTCGCTTGAATTTTTTAGCTTCGGACCTATGTTAATGAATCAATTATTCTTAAACCCCCTGCTGCTAGAAATTTCCCCCTTTGTGTTTTGTTTATTTTTCTCCTGAGCTCGAAGCTAAATTACGCTCAAAGAGGTTCCTATTTATTCACATCTAACGAAGAAAATACGCAATTTTTACTGTGCGACTGCAAAGTACACTGAAGCACTAAGGTAAATATTATTTTAAGTTAAATATAAATATTTAAAACTATATTCATATATTACGGAGCCTAAAATCTTTTTTTGTAAAATTTTCAACTTTTTAGTTATCTTACAGATTTACTGTTATATATATATATATATATATATATATATATATATATATATATATATATATATATATATATATATATATATATACATATATATATATATATATATATATATATATATATATATACATATATATATATATATATATATATATATATATATATATATATATATATATATATATATATATATATATATATATATATATATATATATATATACATATATATATATATATATATATATATATATATATATACATATATATATATATATATATATATATATATATATATATATATATATATATATATATATATATACATACATATATATATATATATATATATATATATATATATATATATATATATATATATATATACATAGTGAAACCCGTGTTAACGGCCATCTGTCATAAGCGGCCGCCTGTGGTCACGGACAGTATTAAGTTTCCCGAAACCTATTGCATATAAATTCCCGTATGCAAAAATCTGTTAATTACGTTTAGCATTAGTTCAATGCATTTGTTGTTGAAGTCGTAAAATTTGTAACACGTCTCTCAACGTACCCTGTCGAATGCATTTTTTAGATCAACTAAGCACATAAATAGAGGTTTATTGAATTCTAATGATTTCTCAATCAATTGTCGGATTGTAAATATAGCATCCACTGTCGATCTATTTTCTCTAAATCCTTGCTGTTCCTCGTTTATTTAGATCTTTTTGTTATTTTTGCAGTCACAACCTTGGTTAATAATTTACTAGTGCTATTTAGCAGAGTAATGACTCTATAATTGTAGGGGTCGCTTTTATCTCCTTTTTTGAATATTGGGATCGTAATACCATCTTCAGGAATTTTCTGGCTTAAGATTATCTGTTAAAGTAAGGTTGTAAAGATTTTTTTCTATTCGAATACCTCCATAATTGAGCATTTCGTTGGTGATGTCATGGGGCCCTGGAGCTTTTCTGTTCTTTCTATTCCATTACTTGTCATCAATAAATAATACTTAATAATAACATATAACTGAAATTTTAGGTTTAATACGGCTCAATAATATAGCTTAATAACAATAAGTTAAATTTAGCTCTTTAATGGTCGTGATGCCACTGGAAAATTTGCAAATGCAGTTATAAAATTAGCCGTTTTATTGCAAGCATATAGGCATAAAATTTATGAATCACTTCGGGCACTAAGAACATATGTTTAGTATTTTCAGCAAACATAACCATGAAACAATATACATTGTACCGATTCTAACGACAACATTTTTTAAGTTTTTGAGTGGTAAAGTAAATCCCAAAATATAAGATCCTGCCTTTTTGCTTTTTCAATGGGGCAATAAACGACCCTATTAAGGTTCTGTGCATAGTTGCCAGGTGTTACGATAAACGTATTTTTACTTTACCTGCTTTGTATACCGCCCTCACTTGCATCTGTAATCACATTGGATCTATTTTTACCTATATATTTACTACCTGGCAACCCGGTTTGGAGCCCTTTTAAGCATTTGATAATATAGGCCTAATGACCACAGGTCCCCATTAAGATTCGAAAGATACTTTTTATTATTTTTATTTTTAATTTTACTTACAACTTACAACGTAACGGTTTTATTTTAATTATGTGGCCTCCGTGGGTAAATTGCAATAGTGGCCATCGCAAGAAAAAACATTTATCACTTGACGCTAAACAAATAGTGAAAAATGTTTACGACAGTTTGGGAAAAAGAAATTTGAATAAACAAAGTGCTTTGCAAGAAACCAGTGAACTAACAAAACCCCAATTTCTACGATTAAGGGTATTGTAGGAAAACTATCACTCAGGAACAGGAAAAAACGGAAAGATTTTCAAATTCATCATGTACACGATTGTGAAAAAGACGTCTTTAGGAGAAAAATGTATTCTATGTATGAAGAGCAGTTGGTGCCGACACTACACAAAATAAAATTAAGACCTGTGCAGGACGGGACCAATATACATTGTGGCCGATCAACCCTTCACAGAATTCTCTTAAGAATGGAATTCACGTTCCGAAAAATCAACAAAAGGCAAGTAGTGATGGAGTCACAAAGATTACGAATATTGAGACATACTTATTTACAAGAAATTAAAAAGAGAGAAAAGTATCGATTAGAGAATTAGCCAATAATTTACCTTGACGAAACATGATTCGATACCCATGACACTGTGCAAAAAGGGTGGGTTGACAGCAGTACAAAATGCCAGACTAACGCACCTTCAAATAAAGGTAAACGAATAACCATTTTGCTGGATCTGAAAAGGGTTGGGTTTCAAATTGTCTACTATTATCTGCGAAAAAATATAGAAGATTCTAGTTTGGACTATCACGAAGACACGAGCGCAGAACTTTTTGAAAATTGGTTTCAAAATTCTCTTTTGCCAAATGTTCCCGAACAGAGTGTTATAGTTGTGGACAAAGCAAGTTACCATAGTCGCCTACTAAATGAGGTTCCTAATGCAGCCAATACCAAATCAAAAATACAGGAATATATGTTAGAAAATTACATTTATTTTGACTTTAGTCATAAAAAAGTGATCTTTTGGAAGTTTTGAAAGACTGTAAATTGAAAAAGAAACATGTTTGTGATAGTATGGCTGAGAAAATGGGATACACTGTTTTGCGGCTTCCTCCGTTTATTGTGTGTTTAATCCAATTGAACATATTTGGCATCCAGTTAAATCAAAAATAAGAGCACGAAATGTTTCTCCTACGTTAAGCGTGTCAGTGGTTGAATTAGTAAAAAAGTTATAAATGATATACCTTGTGAAAGCTGGAAGAATTCCATTCAGCACGTTGTTAAAGTTGAAGAATCATATATTTATGTAAATAATATAAAACCACTGATAATTACCAGCTGATGACAGTGATAGTGAAACCGAATTAGGCTTAAGTTAAAATATATTTTTATTTATACAATATGTCTCCTCTTGTAAACCCCATTCATATAAATTGTGTATTTGTACTTCTTATCCATTTGTTTTTACATGCATCTATAAATAAACATCTCCAAAAACACTTATAATTTTATTTATTTGCATTAATGAATAAAATTCTTAAGTCGATCTCTGCAACCTATCATCAACAAAAGGTCAGAATTTTTATATTGCCCACTTAATACGACAAAAATCAGGATCTTATATTTTGGGACAGGCTATACTTTAAAAGACATATTAATAACTTGGCCGGCCAAGTGCAAGTCATACCTGCACAATTACTGTTCCGTACGGTGATTGCTTTTAAAATAAAAATTTTGTTACGGAGGTATAAAATGATCAGTGACTTCACTAAACACACCCTAAATGAGTTTTCAACAAAGTTTGTTTCCGGTCTTTGTTGAAAACTTATGACCTTGAAAAATTTGTTTTTTTTATATACCAGATAAATTATATCAAAGGTAACGCACTCGTGATAATTTTCATTCAATCTACACTTTATGGAGAATATTCTAGAATTTTTCTAAAATTGTTTGATCAGTACTTTCCGAGATAAGAGGGGTCGACAGCGATTTTTGGCGGTTTTTTAAAATATTATAAAGAAAAATTTGCGCAAGTACTACATCATATATATTTTCGAACTCGTGTTTTCACAGGCTTCCATTTGACACCGCAACACATATACGTGCTTCAAACAATCAAGATTTCTGACTGCATATTGGATCAGACTTTTCTTGTTTGGAAATTGACAGTAGGGTATGAAACAAAGAGTTCAGCTAACAAGTTAGTTTTTCAACAGATGTTGCTGAATAAGTAATATCAGTTCTTATAACCACGAATAGGCTAGCGACGTAATGTATCGTCGTTATTACAAAATATCGTTTACTCTTCACAAGGAAATAACTATTTTATGAATATATTGATTTAAACAAATGTAATTGTAAGATGGCTTGTGCAAACTAGTGGAAAAAATGTTGTTTCTAGCTCTAAATGAAAACTATCTCATTGGCACTTGACTGCCTGACAGCAATTAAAGTAGTATGCTTTCAGCACTTAACAAAAACACTATATAAGAATGTTGTTTTTAAGGGGCCATCCTACTCGCAGAATTTTTAAAGAATCGATTTTTTGAAAACTCTTTATAGTTTGAACCTTCAAGAATATGTGTGCGAGAGGATTTTTCGATATCTTATTTATTTTTGAAGATATTACGTGTCTTAGGAGGGCGCGAGTAATGCCCGATTTCAGGTATACGCAGTCGGCGCACGCATGCAGAGCGAAGAACTCAAGCTCAGTCAAAAGAAGCAGGAATAGCTCGGCGAAGGCTTAATACTGAACAAAATGAGTTTTATGAAGAATTCAAAGGGTTACTTTATGACCCTGGAATAGCGGATTAGCTGTAAGTATGAATTTTTTAATTTTATCATGTCGGAAACGTGATCGAAATCTTTAAACGTTTATACAGTCCCTGGCCAAATTATTAGACGCACTGCAAGATTTCATGTAAAATATTAATTACCGAGTGATATTGTACCGTTTTATTATTTTAAATTGATTTGTTTTTTATTTTTATATTATCCAATCAATTACCTATTTATTTGACATAAATAAAACGGCATTAATTTAGAAAAGCATAAGTTTATTAAGTTTTAAAGAAAAGTGAAATTAATGTTAGTAAAAGTCAATATTTAGTTGAGCCACCTTTAGCCGCTATCAAAGCTTTAATTCTGCGCGGCATGCTATCAATGCAAGATTGTACTGTCTCCTGCATTTGAGGATGATGATTCCACACATGAATAATCTTTTCTAGGAGCTGGGTTTTGTTGGTAATCACATCTTTAGCCACTTCTCTTTTCATCAGCTCCCACACATTTCCAATGGGGCCAATCCAACAGAGGGATATTTTTTTCTGCCAAAAAAGCTTTAACAGACCGAGCAGTGTGGCAGGGAGCTCCATCTTGCATGAAAGTGAATGGTTCCCCATTTGGAAACCATTCTCTGAGCTGCGGAATCAACCGATTTTGTAATACTTCTTTGTACTGATCTTGCCTCATTATTCCTTTGACGACGTACAGACGTCCAGTGCCCTTGCCGCTGATGACTGACCAAATCATCACTTTGGTGGGATGTTTAACCGTCGGGACGACACAATCAGGATGAAACTTTTCTCCATGACGACGACGCACATACTGAGCTTTATTCTGCAAAATTTCGAATGTGCTTTCGTCACTGAAGCAGACCTGTCAAAAATAGGAAAAAATATATAAACTTCCATGTTTATTTGCTTTATTTAACTGAAAATGATAATAATGTATCAATTATTGATTAAATTGCTGTATCTTACCGATCTCCAGAAGTTCACATCTTTGTCTTGCCATTGTTTGGCCCACTTCAGGCGCTTTGCTTTCATTGCAGCTGTTAACTTGGGCTTCCTGGCGGGGCGACAGGCCTTAAAATCTAATTCTTTCAATTTTTTTCGAACAGTGCGCTCAGAAGCATTTACGCTAGCATCCTGGAGTTGTGATTTTATTACCTTTGTGGTAGCAAATCTGTTTTCTACACAAATTTTCTTCAAACATCTCTCTGACCGTGGAGTGAAAATTGGTTTTCTACCGCATCTTTTCTTTCTTTTCGGGCTTAATTCCTTCCCTGACTCAATTTTCTTTTTTATGCGTCGTACACTAGCTTCAGAAACCTCCAATCTTCGTGATATTTCTCGGTTTGTAAATGTTTTCGCAATCACAAGGGCCTTCACTTCAGCTTTTTTACGTGGTGAAAGATCGCCTTTTCTACCCATAATGAAAATAGTCCAATTACTTTTTTAAAACACTGCATACAAAATAAACTAATAACTGAGTAGTATAAAACTGTTAAACAAACAATCACAGTCCATAAAGCCACAGAAACACGTCCGTACCTGACTCGATTCCGATCGCGACTGATATAGGTTTGTACTTGTTTACGTTCATGTATCACTTTGTCAACACAGTGTTGCCATATGTTAAAAATAAATACAAATATGTAGTCTACAACAATTCTTTTAAATAAAAATCAATAATATTGTAGTTTAAATATACCATTATTGCATAAAAACTCTTAAGAAACATAAAATTACTAAAAAAAATACAGTGCGTCTAATAATTTGGCCAGGGACTATACAGTAGAAACCCGATTAACCGAGTCGCGATTATCCGAGCTCCGGATTAACCGAGCCAATCTAAAAACCTGATTATGCGAGGTACGCGCGTCTATGCTGCGTATTAACCGAGCTTCTAAAATATGTATGTACATATTTCCATTTAAAATCGTCGCGGCCGTCGGGGAATTCTCCTGGCTCGTGTGAGGGGTTCCCCTATTTATGTTTTGTGAACTCTTTCAGCATGTAAATTTACGTGAATGCAGTGCATTCTAGCGTTTACTACGGAGAAGTACGAGTATACTCACATTATTTATTTGGTTGAAGTTCTGGTAGTTAAGTGTAATTATTACGAACTGCTTTGTTTGAATTTTTGTTTGTCGTATTATAATGGAGCAAAACAAGCGTAAAAGAATCGTCATTCCTATAGAAGAAAAATTAAAAGCCATCAGAAGAATTGAAGCAGGAGAGACAATTAAAGTTGTTACACGAGATTATGGAGTAGGTGAGATAACAGTTGGAGATTGGAAAAGAAACCGCACAAAAATAGAAGAGTGGTGTATAAATCAAGCCTCCTCGTCCTCAGGAAGAAAATCAATGAAAACCGGCGACTATGAAAAGGTAGACGAAGCTTTATTCATGTGGTTTAACCAACAGAGATCAAAAGGTGTGCCTTTGTCAGGTCCAATTTTACAACAGAAAGCAATAATGATTAGTAGGCAATTCCCAGAGATAGATCAGTTTACGGCCAGTTCTGGATGGCTTGACCGCTGGAAAAAAAAAACGGTACGGTGTACGACAACTGACTGTATGTGGTGAAAAACTTTCTGCTGATGTGTCATCAATTGAGAAGTTTAAGCAGAACTTTAAAAAGCAAATCGAAGATTGTGGATACACGTGTGATCAAATTTACAACTGTGACGAAACTGGTCTGAATTATAAAATGCTTCCACCAAAAACATTGGCATCTCGACAGGAAAAATCAGCTCCTGGGCACAAACGAAGTAAAGAAAGATTAACTATAATGGTATGTTCCAATGCATCTGGCAAGCACAAAATCCCACTGATGGTGATTGGCAAGTCTGCACGTCCAAGAGCTTTAAAAGACATCTCACCCAAAGCCCTACCAGTCTATTACAAAAGTCAGAAGAGCGCATGGATGGATGGATGCGACCTTATTTATTAACTGGTTTGAAGAAGAGTTCGTGCCATCTGTGACTAAATTTTTGAACAGAAACCGTCTTCCTATTAAAGCAATTTTGTTAATGGATAATGGCCCCTCTCACCCTGGAGAAGGACTTCATGTGGGCGAAATTGTTGTAAAATTTTTTCCTCCAAATATAGCCAGCATAATGCAACCAATGAATCAAGGCATCCTCGAAAACATTTAAAAAAATTATAGGCGTTTATATCTTACATCAGGATATTATCAATGGGATGAGAAAGGTTACACTGAAAAATGTTATTTACTGGGTAAGTCAAGCTTGGGATTCTGTGCGTACTACCACTATTCAAAATTCTTGGTCAAAAGTTATTAAGTTTGAGGACTATAATGACAGTGAAGATGATACTCCATAAATGAATTAGCTTTGAAATTGAGAAGCCAGTGAGAAATGTCCTATTCAAATTTTGACAGCGAGATAGAAGAAAAAGAAAAAAGTTTATTTGAATTAATGCAAAAATTAAAAGGTTGCGAAAATGTGACAAGAGAAGATGTTGTTGAATGGATTATAGCAGATGATTTAAAAGAAGAAATGGGTATTGAAGAAATAACGAATGCCTTTCAGGAAACTGAAAAATGACGATGACGAAGCGGCGGTGGCTGAACAGTCTCCCACTAAGATCTCTCATCAAGAAGGTGTTGCTTCTTTGGAAAAAGCTTTGAGGTATATCGAACAACAACCAGAGTCAACCCCAGCGGATTTACTTCTTCTTAATAGATGGAGAAACATTGCAGCGAGAAAAAGAAGATGCAATATGAAACAGAAGCGCATATATACCTATTTCACTGTTTTATAATGTATGTACCTATTTATATGTTAAAAACGTTAATACATCGGTTTAAAGTATTGGTGTTTATTTTTTGAATGAATAAAAAACAAATCCGGATTATCCGAGTTTTCAGTTATCCGAGG
Organism: Pachyrhynchus sulphureomaculatus; assembly: GCA_019049505.1. NCBI lineage: Eukaryota > Metazoa > Arthropoda > Insecta > Coleoptera > Curculionidae > Pachyrhynchus > Pachyrhynchus sulphureomaculatus. Next base: position 175,450,134 of record CM032456.1, read on the forward strand.
AGGGTGCCCCCCCACGTTACCTCGGATAATCGGGGTTTTACTGTATTTCCAAACTACTTTTTTCGACCTTAGCTTCATAATCCCGTCATTACCGTTTATCCAATATCTTAGAAATTTTGACACAGAAATTCTGTTATTTTCGACTGAAAACCTCCCAAAATTAAGTCAAAATTTAACTTTCAAACCTTCACGGCTCTTATTGGGCCATGAATGCCTATATTTGTGCTAAATTTCAAATAGTTTCGGAGAAAAAAACGGTGTGCCAGTGAAGTGATCCCATAAGTGTTCCGTACTGATACCTAACATTTTTCTCTAAATATTATTTCTGTTAAAATTGGATATATTGAAAAAATAACATAATTTGCATAATCCTCGAATTCAAGAACCCTGAAAGGACACGGTATACACCAAGTAAGCCCTTTTGTTCATAAACTCACACAAGTGCATAAACATGAGTTAAAACAAAATAACTGCACACTATTTTGGTTAAAAGCTTCAATAACAGAGTATTGTACAGCCCGGTATACGATAATTAAAAATTCTTATTTAAGCTTCTTATGCCGATTACGTTATATCCTATATACATAACTCTACTCTATAATATGTTACCCAGCAATTATACATGAACTTTAAATCGTCTTTAAAATAATGACTTGGAAAATGTCGCGTGAAGTGTAAGTGATTTATTTTTACTGTTATGTCTAATATTTAAATTGGTGTTTTGAAAGATTAATAATAAAGAGGCATTAAAATGTTATATGGCAGGTGGACTAGAGTTTAAGATGCCAAGGTGGATCGGTTTATTTTTAATTTTGAAGAGTATTATCCAAGTAAAATTTTTTTAAAGATTTTGATAGTAATTTGTACACTCTCATAAAACTGTTTTGTTTATTTTGTAAGACATCCGGCATTAATGGTTAATCTTTTTAATCTAGGCAGTAATATACCCCAGAGTGTCCCTAATTGTTTAATAAGAGTATACAATTTTAAACGGGCCGATTTCTTGCCTTTATATGACTCTCTGCTGTCTACAGATTGGACCAATCTGGGTAAGTGTACTGACGTTAATATCGCAGTTACCGAGTTATATAACAGACTCTATGAGCAACTAGATACTTATGTTCCACTTCGCAAAAATTTCAAGCGAAAATTTCCTGTTTGGTATACATCAGAAATAATTACGGATATTAAATATAAATCCCTAATGAGATCAAAATATAAAAAAAAAACCGGTGATCAATGGTATAATATCGAATTTACAAATATTAGAACATTGATTAAGGTTAAGTGCAAGTCAGCTTTTGATAGGTACATTCTTGGTGTCCAGGAAGCAATTAACAGTGCTTCAGGAAAGTTTTGGTCCTTTATTAATCAGAAGAATCGAGAATCAAGGATTCCCGGAGCAATTCATTTGCGCGGTGCTTGGTATGAAAAGCCGCAAGACATAGTAAATGTGTTCGCTTCTTATTTTGAAAGTGTATTCTTGCCTAACGAGAATGAAATCGATTTTGTTCCGGAGAGTGCTTGTCAGCTTCTCGGTAGTGTTGACATTTCATTAGCTTCTGTAACAGACAGTGAGATTCAACACGCTGCTAAAAAATTAAAGAATAGGCTGACCGCAGGACCTGATGGTATTCCATCTTTTATGGTTAAAGATTGTAAGCACTTATGGTGCCTCTAAAATACATATTTAATCTGGCGTTAAGGACGTTAACATTTCCGGGGGTGTGCTCCATTTTCAACTCCGGCGAACGTAGCGAAGTAAACAATTATCGACCTATTTCTATTCTGAACAATTTTTCGAAGCTATTTGAATTCTGTATAATCGTATTTATACTCTGGTTAGAGGTATTCTGTCAACCCATCAACATGGATTTATTGATGGTAGATCCACTGTAACAAACTTGGGAGTTTATACAAACTTTACAGAGAACATATTAGACGCAGGAGAGCAGGTTGACGTAATATACACTGACTTTTCTAAAGCCTTTGATAGAATATCTCATTTCGTTTTGCTGCAGATGCTTTGGCGTATGGGTTTTGGTGTGGATGCGTGCAGTTTGTTTTCTTCATATTTGGGCGGCCGCTCTCAGTCAGTACACTATAATGGATATATTTCCGATTCCTATACCGCAACCTCGGGCGTACCACAGGGATCCAATCTTGGTCCCCTACTATTTTTGTTATATATTAATGACCTCTGTGATACTCTGAATTGTGGCAGGCTGCTTTTCGCTGATGATCTCAAGCTGTATGCGCCCGTATCATGTATTCAGGACGGTAAAGTGCTTCAAACTGAGCTTTGCGTGCTTGAGGACTAGTGTAAACACAATAAATTAGACTTGAATATTTCTAAATGTAAAATTATGTCGGTGAACCATATAATAACATATCAATATTCACTAGGAACATCAACTCTCGGGCGCACCAACAGTGTAAGGGACTTGGGAGTAGTATTCGATAACAAAATGAATTTTTCTAATCACATTAATAACGTAACGATGGAAGCCAATCGTCTATAGGGTTTTATAGTGCGCAACTGTAGAAGCTTTAATAGTGAACGATCTTTAATACTGCTATATGGGTCTTATGTGAGATCCAAACTAGAGTATGCCTCTCTTATTTGGACCCCTTATTATTTATGCTTCAAACTAATGCGAGAACGAGAGGAATAGAGTACTCTTTGTTATTGGAGAGATTTAATTTTTAATCACTTGAGGTTCGCAGAGAGTGTTCGTCTCTAATTTTCTTGCATAGATTGTTGCACGGAGTCATCGACTGTCCTCAGCTGCTATCGGAGGTGGCTATATTGGTGCCTAGAATTAATTCACGAAATACTGCTACTTTTGTTTGTTCACGTACTAGGACTAATCGCAGGTTAACTGAACCAATCAATGTTATGTGCAATAAATTTAACTTAATTATTAATGAATGTGACATTTTTGCAGACACCGAAAATAAGATTCGGTCAATATGTTTAGATCATTTCACTTGATAGGACATTTATAAAAATTCTTTTAGAAGCTTGTTTTGCTTGTTGGATGTATGTAACTAATATTTGTTTTATTTCACTTTTATTCTAATTTGTACTGCACTGATTCATTTAATTTCTTTATGCATTTTTATTTCTTTCTTTCTCTTTTTTTTGTTGTTTTTGTCTATTTTTGTTGTTACTTTAGTTCTTGTTTTTCCCTGTAAATGGTTCTTACTGTTGGGAAAAAAGCTATTATTATTATGATTATTATAAGACAGTAACGTTTAATAAAGAACTTCAATAAAAGAGGTGTGGGTAATAATACATGGAACTAATAATTGCTAAATTTCAGTAAGTTGATATTTACAGTTATAGTACAACTTATAAAAATCTGTATTATTTCCTAATTAAAATTATACTTTTCTACTTGCAGTGCATCGACGGCAAATTCTCAGTAAAAATATGGTTCAATTTTAACAACCAAAATTTACTAAAAGTTTGCCACCAAATATTCTCCTGAATTAAAGTTTCGCGTTCAAAACTGATTCCTCGGGGGTTTCTGGGGTCGCTGAATCTATTTTCCAACTCCCATTTTCACCCCCTCAAAAGGGTTCGTATGATCGAAATGACCCCGAAAATAGATTCAGTCACCCCTGAAACTCCCAAAGAACTAGTTTTAAACGCGAAACTCTAATGCTTTTTTTTATGTGTCTAGCATACGTGCTGTAGGGAAGTTCCTAAAGCTCTACAGGAGCGACATGAGTGCGGAAAACGCGATTCAGCTTGTTCTTGAATCGTTGTATTTGGTGGAAAACACAGTCCTGGGCAATGATTCCAAAGGGATAATGTTCTCCATATAAATAATTCAGGAGAATATTGTAATTTCTCTCCCTCCAATCCCCATTTTTACACCTCAAAAGGGTGAATATGATAAAAATGATCCCGAAAATAGATTCAGCGACCCCAGATGAACCAGACCGCGTAAACTTCAAATCACGTGAACTTTGAAATTTCACCTCCCGGTTCTGCACTGATTTCTGGAATTTTAAAAAATTCTGAGGTTATATGTTGCAAATCGGCTTGCATACGTTTGTTCGAAATTCGCTTATGAGTATTTAAAACATTTCGGTAATAATTGAGGGCTCTAGACAATTTTGAACGAAAAATCAAATTCCTGGCCCACAGTGCGTCGTGCTGCTTGGAAGCATTGATTTCGATGTTTAACACCTTGTGGCACTTTTAAAAACATTTTTTCAGGAGTTGTTTTTATAGTATTCGTCCAAAATGGTACGAAACAGGAACGATAACTTTTTAGATTAGACATTTTCAATAAATTTTTCAATACACTGATGATAATAACAAGAATTAATTGATTGAAAACTAAATTACTCGTATCAGCTGTGTGTGATGCTGGGGAAAAATAAACACACGCTCGGGTTTTTCAGCGCGTCATCGGTAATAAGTTTAAAAATTTATTTTCAATTTAATATAACTTTAAAAAAATAAAAATAGTTTTGTTATAAAACTTCTGTATGATCTTTCCATTTATGACAAACAAATTTTTTGTTCAAAACCCCAATTTAGATAGGTTCAGACGTATTTCTGCCCTATAACCAACTTTCTTATTTTAGCAGTATTTCTGTACTGTAATTTGCCTACCTTTATAAACATAGCAGTTTATAAATAAGCTCCTATTTTAATGGAGTATGTAAATAAATTGGTTATGCAATAGCTAAAAACAGGAAAATTTAATATTTATGCATTAAATTGGAAAAGGCAATTTAGTTAGTTAATTTTATCATATTCTGGACCACCCAGTAGTTTATTATCAACATAAGTTTCTGTGTGCTAAGAATGTTTTAGTAATAAATAGTTGTGGATATATTTTCATGCGAATCAGTGGCAAGGTGCCATAATAAATAAGAATCGTTCATCAAAAACATTTACAACTGTTGTCTAATTATATATATATATATATATATATATATATATATATATATATATATATATATATATATATGTGTGTATGTATATGTATATGTATGTATATATATATATATATATATATATATATATATATATATATATATATATATATATATATATATAGTGCTACCTTGATAATCCGGATCTCCATTAAACCGGATTCTTTAATAATCGGATAAACATTTCTATTGCATTGTGTACTAGGTAATCCGGACCTGCGTTTTTAGGCATCTACTTAATTTAAACTACATGGGAAAACTGAAATCGATAGTGAGGGGATTCCCCTAACTTCCAGTCTAATACATCTGGTATTCACACAAACTGTAGGTGCCTTTGATTTGCCTACAACGCATCGAGTATCGCGTCTAAAGGTTAAGGACTTCATATAAGTAAGTAAACGTTTTTTTTTACGTATATGTACCTACATATTAAAATGCCTTCTAAAAGAAAATATATTACACTAACAATAAAACAAAAGTCCAATATATTAGAAAGACTAGTTCTTGGTGAAACCGGAAAAGTGTTGGCAACTGAATACGGAATAGGAACATCCACAATTTCGGATATAAAAAATAAGCAAGGGAAAATCAAAAGGTAATATGATTTATTTTAAAGATAATTTTGGACACTCACTATGGACGTGTAACTTCTTTTAGATTTATTTCCAAATGTGATTCCGGTCCTAGCGTCAGAAAAACCTTACGAAAAGCCGAATATCCAGAAATGGAAACTCGTTTGTATACATGGTTTTGTACGCAACGATCAAGGCACGTCCCAATTTCCTACGAAATTTTATCAGGTAAAGCAAAACAGTTTTACACTGAAACCTACGGAAATGATAATTTTAGAGCTAGCAGAGGCTGGATTTCTAACTTCAGAAAAAGACATGGTCTGCGTGCTTTAAAAGTTTGTGGCGAAAAACTATCCAATGATGAAAGTGCCGTCGATCCTTTCCTAACTTTATTCGCAGATAAGATAAAAGAATTAAACCTTGGACCTACTCAAATATACAATGCAGATGAATCAGCTCTGTATTGGAAAATGTTGCCTGAAAAAACGCTGGTTCGTTCTCAGGAAAAGACCGCACCAGGTCGAAAAATAAACAAAGAACGCGTTACCTTTCTAGCATCTTGCGATGCTGATGAATCACAAAAATTAAAGTTGTTAGTGATAGGAAAGGCAAAAAATCCGAGGGCTTTTAAAAATGTGAACATATCTGTTGAATACAAATCATCTGCCAATGCATGGATGATTACAGCAATTTTCTTAAACTGGTTTCATCATTCTTTTATTCGTCAAGTCAAAAGTCATTTAAGAAGTCTCAACTTGCCTGAAAGAGCCCTGCTAATCGTTGATAACGCTTTGAGCCATGGAACTATAGAAGAGCTGACTAGTGAGGATGGACAGTTTACAACATTATTTCTTCCACCAAATTGTACTGCACTTTTGCAGTCTATGGACCAGAATACAATCGGACTGACAAAATTATTTTATCGGAAAAGTCTTTAAGCCCATATTTTATCAAATAATGAAGAGAACCTTGTTAGGTTATTAAAAAGCATTAACCTAAAAGATGCTGTATGTCTACTATGCAATTCATGAGGAAAAGTCTCCCCTGAAGTCTTGAAAAAGTGCTGGCACAAAATTATGGCTTATGTGGCAGATACCAACCCAGACACTGAATATGATGCTGAAGATCTGATTCCTCTGAGTGTATTGCGGCACAATTTGCTTTCCACGAATGAAGAAATGAAAGGTAAAGCCTGAAATTTTTCTTTTAGTATTTTTTTGGTTAATTCGTAAATATTTAACAGATGTTTCAGATATGCTGAATGTTCTCACTGAACAGAATCTCACGAACGTGGAAATACGTAATTGGCTTGAAAATGATGAAGATTTGTTACCACTGGAAGATAAAGATGATACAGATGAACAACACGATAGTGATAATGAAGGTTCAGAGTTAAATACTAATACAAACCAGACTGTTAAGAACACTGTGAAGAATGATGAGGCAGTTAAAAGTTTCGATGTGTGCATGAGATGGGCCGAAGAAAATGATATGCCTCTAAGTGATGTTCTTGTACTTCGAAGATTAAAAGAAATTGCTTTTATGATGAACCAGAGAAGAGTCAAGCAAACAAAAATTACAATTTTTTTTTACAAAATAAGATAAAACTTGATAAGATATGCTTCTATTTTAAATATTATTCTATGTATGTACTATTTTTTAGTTGTTTCATATTAAATGATTCATTTTTTAATATAAATAATGTCCTGCTTCAGTAATTCGAATTATTTACTAATTCGGATCACCGCGATGTTAATTAGTCCGGATTATCGAGGTCGCACTGTATATATATATATATATATATATATATATATATATATATATATATATATATATATATATATATATATATATATATATATTTACATATTTATATATTTATATATTTATATATTTATATATTTATATATATTTATATATTTATATATTTATATATTTATATATTTATATATTTATATATTTATATATTTATATATTTATATATTTATATATTTATATATTTATATATTTATATATTTTATATATTTATATATTTATATATTTATATATTTATATATTTTATATATTTATATATTTTTATATATTTATATATTTATATATTTATATATTTATATATTTATATATTTATATATTTATATATTTATATATTTATATATTTATATATTTATATATTTATATATTTATATATTTATATATTTATATATTTATATATTTATATATTTATATATATTTATATATTTATATATTTATATATTTTATATATTTATATATTTATATATTTATATATTTATATATTTATATATTTATATATTTATATATTTATATATTTATATATTTATATATTTATATATTTATATATTTATATATTTATATTTATTTATTTATATATTTATATTTATATATTTATATATTTATATATTTATATATTAATTATATATTTATATATTTATATATTTATATATTTATTTATATATTTATATATTTATATATTTATATATTTTATATATTTATATATTTATATATTTATATATTTATTATATTTATATATTTATATATTTATATATTTATATATTTATATATTTATATATTTATATATTTATATATTTATATATTTATATATTTATATATTTTATATATTTATATATTTATATATTTATATATTTATATATTTATATATTTATATATTTATATATTTATATATTTATATATTTATATATTTATATATTTATATATTTATATATTTATATATTTATATATTTATATATATTTATATATTTATATATTTATATATTTATATATTTATATTATTTATATATTTATATATTTTATATATTTATATATTTATATATTTATATATTTATATATATATTTATATATTTATATATTTATATATTTTTATATTTATATATTTATATATTTATATATTTATATATTTATATATTTATATATTTATATATTTATATATTTATATATTATATATTTATATATTTATATATTTATATATTTTATATATTTATATATTTATATATTTATATATTTATATATTTATATATTTATATATTTATATATTTATATATTTATATATTTATATATTTATATATTTATATATTTATATATTTATATATTTATATATTTATATATTTATATATTTATATATTTATATATTTATATATTTATATATTTATATATTTATATATTTATATATTTATATATTTATATATTTATTTATATTTATATATTTATATATTTATATATTTATATATTTATATATTTATATATTTATATATTTATATATTTATATATTTATATATTTATATATTTATATATTTATATATTTATATATTTATATATTTATATATTTATATATTTATATATTTATATATTTATATATTTATATATTTATATATTTATATATTTATATATTTATATATTTATATATTTATATATTTATATATTTATATATTTATATATTTATATATTTATATATTTATATATTTATATATTTATATATTTATATATTTATATATTTATATATTTATATATTTATATATTTATATATTTATATATTTATATATTTATATATTTATATATTTATATATTTATATATTTATATATTTATATATTTATATATTTATATATTTATATATTTATATATTTATATATTTATATATTTATATATTTATATATTTATATATTTATATATTTATATATTTATATATTTATATATTTATATATTTATATATTTATATATTTATATATTTATATATTTATATATTTATATATTTATATATTTATATATTTATATATTTATATATTTATATATTTATATATTTATATATTTATATATTTATATATTTATATATTTATATATTTATATATTTATATATTTATATATTTATATATTTATATATTTATATATTTATATATTTATATATTTATATATTTATATATTTATATATTTATTTATTTATTTATATATTTATATATTTATATATTTATATATTTATATATTTATATATTTTTATATTTTTATATTTATATATTTATTTATATATTTATATATTTATATATTTATATATTTATATATTTATATATTTATATATTTATATATTTATATATTTATATATTTATATATTTATATATTTATATATTTATATATTTATATATTTATATATTTATATATTTATATATTTATATATTTATATATTTATATATTTATATATTTATATATTTATATATTTATATATTTATATATTTATATATTTATATATATTTATATATTTATATATTTATATATTTATATATTTATATATTTATATATTTATATATTTATATATTTATATATTTATATATTTATATATTTATATATTTATATATTTATATATTTATATATTTATATATTTATATATTTATATATTTATATATTTATATATTTATATATTTATATATTTATATATTTATATATTTATATATTTATATATATTATTTATATTTATATATTTATATATTTATATATTTATATATTTATATATTTATATATTTATATATTTATATATTTATATATTTATATATTTATATATTTATTTATATATTTATATATTTATATATTTATATATTTATATATTTATATATTTATATATTTATATATTTATATATTTATATATTTATATATTTATATATTTATATATTTATATATTTATTTATTTATTTATTTATTTCACCCTCCCGCCTGAGCACGGATTTTCACCCTTTTTCATATCCTAAGATATCGACGAGGATGTTGTAATATACCCAACGTTGTTCAAGTGCTGAAGCATACATTTTTTGTATTTCACAGCACTTTTTAGACAACGCGGACGTTATCGCATTTCTACAACAACTACTACCTATGTATGTGGCGAAGCTAAATATATTTAAATAAATTAATAAAAAAAAGTATACCGGCGTGCCGAGATTGGAAGCAGAGACCTTTTGGCCGTAATCAAATTCAAAACGTTCTTTATTATTTGAAAAAAAATGGTTTTACATGTTCTCCTTACATTATATAGTATACATAAGCTTTAGTGAAGACAATAAAATCTAAGATATCATTCATCCACTGCTAGAACACCTTTCGGTGTAACTCGGTCTTAGAGTTATAAGGTAAGATAGCTAGCATATTTTAGTTAATTAATATGGTTAGGCCTTTTCCGTAGCATTTAGAGGCCATTTGATTTTGTTGGTTGTTAACTAACTGCTTTGCTAGTTTTTTTTTTTATGTTAGTTATCATTTTTTAGTTATGTCTTCGCTGGAAAAAATATTACTAAAAAAAATCAGCCACAGGCCGCCACACTATATATATATATATATATATATATATATATATATATATATATATATATATATATATACATACATATATATATATACATATATATATATATATATATATGTATATATATATATAATGTATATATACAGTGGCGTGCAAAAGTTTCCGGCCTCATAATATACATTGACGCAACAGGATGTTCAAAGATCTATTTACGAATAATAGCGCGTCGAATGTTCACATTTAGTTCATAAAAGGTCGTGGGAGCATAAACATGGCTCGGCATATGCAAATCCAAATTCATGAAAGAGTAATAAAATTTTCAAAAGAAGGAAAGTCTTCTCGTGAGATTGCTTCATTATTATCGATAGATATATCAACTGTGAACGATATTATTGTAAAATACCGTTGTGGATATGGTTTAAAAGATCGTCCGCGTATTGGAAGACCAAGAAAAACGTCTAAAAAAGTAGATCGTATCATTAAACGCAAATCAACCACGGATGTCCAGAAAACTGCTGCCGAAATTGCACGCGAGCTAAAGGATGAAAACCTAGCTAATGTTAGTCGTAGTACTGTGACACGAAGACTACATGATGTGGGACTTTTTGGCCGTATAGGTACTAAAAAAACCATTAATCAGTAAAAAGAATAAGAAGGACCGATTACAATTTGCCAAAGATCACCTAAATTGGACAATCAAAGATTGGAAAAAAGTAGCTTTCTCAGACAAATCTAAATTTAATCTTTTTGGAAGCGATGGTAGACAACATGTACGACGTCCTATTGGTACGAGACATGATGTTCGGTACCAAATTCCTGCTGTAAAACACGGTGGAGGAAGTGTGATGGTTTGGGTTGGTTTCTCTGCACAAGAAGTCGGTCCATTGATCGAGATCAACGGAAATATGAACGCTAATATTTACAAGGACATTTTAGAAAACAATTTGTTATCATATGCTGAACAAACATTGCCGCAGAATTGGATATTTCAGCAGGATAATGACCCAAGTTGTTAAAACAGTGGTTTTCTGCTTCAAATGTGAGAGTTTTAAGCTGGCCATCTCAATCACCGGACTTGAATCCAATAGAACACTTATGGTTAACGCTAGATCGTCAAGTTCGAAAGCGTACATATTCAAATAAAGCGGCATTATTCAAATCATTGAAGAAAGAATGGGATAAAATTTCACCTGCTTGTATTAATCGATTAATTGCCAATGCCACATCGTTGTGCGGCTGTTTTCGCTGCAAAGGGTATGGCTACAAAATATTAACATAAAAATATAATTTAAGTCTATTATAGAGCATATGGACTAATAATTTTTCTCGTAGTACAAAGTGGCCGGTAACTTTTGCACATATAAATATAAGAATAATAATAATAAATATATTCACAAACATTAATAATATTCTTTTACTATATTATTTTGTTTCCTATATCTCATACTCACATCTCATAATGATTAAAAATCATTATATATTATTATATGAAACTTTTGCACGCCACTGTATATATATATATATATATATATATATATATATATATATATATATATATATATATATATATATATATATAAAATTTTAATTGGAGGTTAATTATCAAAAAAAACACCAAATAGAGATATTCTCTCTCTCTATGACTCAACCCTAAATCCGTAAGGAGCAGTATTCATTAAGAAATTGCAAATGACTTACCGACCAAAAGAAACAAAAAAATCTTGTCAATATTAAAATGTATTATGATAATTTATCCTATGTTTACTAAACTGAAACAAAATCATAAAAAATAGCCAAAATAGTGTTAAATTATTAAGTAAATAATATTTGGTGGATATAACTTATATATTTTGAATTGTTGTGGCTGTTACTTGATGGAAATTCGTAACGATTACATTCGTCTGATACAAAAAGACGAAGCTATAGTATAGCGAAACGCGTCATACAGTTTCAGTGAAACTAAATAAAGTGGAAATTTGACAAAATCAGTCTTTCATTACATATGTTATACATCTTTTTTTTCTTTGTTTGTTGTTTGCCATCTGAAAAACTGATTTTATCTATAAACCTATCACCTTAAATGTTTGTGTTCCGTCCAAAGGTCGTAATTCAATAAACATGCAGATACGAAATTATTTAAATCGGGTAATAAAATTCATCCTTATTCCTGCCACTAGCAGCTCGAAATATTTGTTTTTAAACAAAAATATATAACTAATATGCAACGTAGATCCCTGTGCCGTGTAATTAATTCTTTAGCCATCTGTGCACGGCTATCTTCAGTTTCTCATTTTTCACCACAAATTTATGTGGCTTCAAGATTCTTAGATACCAATTTTTAATGGAACTGAAAAAAATTTGTTATATAAAGGTCTGAACATACATTGTCACTCAAAGTCTATAAGTCCGCCAAATTTTATCTTAATACCTTAATTTGGAATTAGGTTAAATTAAAGTTAAAAATGTGTGATACAGATTTTAAAACACTCTTACATATACATAAATCTACATAAATGTTATAGGTTAATAGTTAATTTTAGATATACAAATTCATCATCGACCCTTATAAATTAACTGTGATATCTATTTATGGCCGTTTGTAATTACGAAAAGACGCCATTTTATAATACTGTAAAGAAAATAGCACAGGGAAGATGTTTATAGCAACGAGAATTTGGCTGAAAAAAAACACCAATCACAACAGATAATAGAATTTGGCGGTATTAATTGTTTGTTTTGATTGTTATTGTTAATCCCGCCTCATTTTCGTTGTGATAAACATCTTCCCCGCGTTCTTTTGTTTACAGTGTTGCAAAACGAAGTTTTTCCTTTATTTCAAACTAATAAAAACTCAATTTTCGAAGTGTCTCATCTGCCTTCTACATATTTTTGTAGTTTCTCAGGTAATTGTAGGATCTCAAATCGGAAAAATGATGGCTGTCTGAATGTGCCTTGAGGCTTTTCTCGATATAATAAACTGAAAAATAAACAGGTAGTGTTGTTTAGAGATCGGAATTTTTCAGCCTAAATCTAAAATGATGTCCGGGATCTTTTTGTCGTGTGTTGTCAGGCGTTAGGGCGTTTTTACATCTACCAGTAGCGGCACCGACACGGTACCGACACGACACCGACCCGAACCTGACACCGGGGAAATGTTTTGACACTTGGACGGCACCACCCCGACACGATACCAACAAAGTGATATAAAACCAGGGAAAAACATTTTTTACTAGGTTTCGTTGAGTGCCATGGCGTTATTTCTTACATCTTAGACGTAAAAGGCTAAAATGTAGTGAAAGACTGCCAACTTTTTTCTCGTAAAATTTTATTTTTATAATTTTCATTGGTTTTATCCCAAAGACAGGATTTACTTTCCACAAGTTCAAATCATGTGATAATATTAAAATTGAAGGCCATGGTACCAGCTTGACGAGCACCAGTACTTTTATTAAATTTATAAAACTCGGGACGACTTGAGTGGAGAGACTGCTCCTCGACGACAGCCGGTGACTGCAATGACACGGCACCGACATGTCGTTGAGTGTGAAATCACTCCTATTTATTTAAATGTTATTCTTAGTCTACCGGTGTCGTTGTCTCTGCCGTGTCGTTGTCGTATCAGTAGATGTGAAAACGCCCTTATCCTGCAGCCAATCACTTCGTTCCACTGCCAGTAAAGAATCTCGTTTCTTCAAGTATGTCACTCATAGCTTAAAAGTGGCGTTCTAACCAGATCGCAGCACCTCACAATGGATTAGGGCCAATAATAATACCAACACTTTTTATTGCATTGAACTTAGATTTGGTACTGCTTGTTAACGACCCACCTGAAAAAACCTATGATTCTCACCTTTTACAATTATCGCATAATATTCACTCTTAATTATAAATAACAATTTTATGCAAAGAATTTTTTTCCTGAACCTGCCCGGCATGACGACAGTAGTATTGTAGCATCTGATTGTGTTCTTGAGAGTGAGCTCATGACCGGGACTGTGGTGAATCTTCCCCAGCTACTGTAAACGATGGAAAATAGGTTGCTAAATAACTTCGAGTGCATTTGCAAGTTATAGTTAAGTTAGACAAGAATTGTTGCCCAAACTTGCGCCAACATGCTCACACATTTTTTGATTGATCAGAGCTGTTCATCATCTTCAAGGTTGAAATTTTCCTTAGGAAACAGCTGCAGCCATCTTTTATACATGCTGTAGGATACCTCATTTTTCGCCAAAGCGAACGAACCATTTCTTTCGCCTCGTTCATGTTTAAAGCATTATACGTTGTTTTAAAGCTAAAAGAAGCTGTGTGTGTAAACAGGATGGAGAGATTCTGCAGTCGATGAATGGTAGAGGCAGAAAATTAATTTGTATACCTAAAAATAGTTTATAATTACCAAAATTGAACAAAGTCCGGCAATAACTTATTGCTCTCTACGACTGTAGAAATGTCCAGAATCTAGAATCCTTTACTGACTTACTAGGTAGCTTACAGCTATACTATTATACAATGACTGATTAAAAAGTGTGTTTACATATTGGGTCTTAAGATTTATACATGTTAGGGACCTTACTAACTTAGCCTAAGTAAGGATTTTATATTAGGATAATTCATGAACATAAAACTTAAAATCAATTAATATTAACTTAAGTTCATCCTGGGGTAGGGGGTCTCAGAGAAGTTGGTGTCGAGCATGTCGTGGGGGAGGGGAGCGGTAGGCGTTCCTGACGGTGGAGTTGGGGTGGTGTGTGACTTTGTCCAGGAATTTGAGCTGGGCGCTGCTCATGAATTCCCAGATTGTCGGGGCCTCTGTGTTCCGTACGAACTATGGAGCTTTGGCGATGATCCGGAGGGCCTTGTTTTAGACGGTCTGGAAGGTGGATCTGTGTGAACGTAACGTTTGGCACCATGCTGAGCAAGAGTAGGTCAAACCAGCTCTGATGATCATTTTGTAAATTGTCAACTTGTGAGTTGATAATTTACTGGTCTTATTGAGGAGTGGGTACATTTTGCCAAGGAGTTGGTTGCCTTTTTTGGCGGAGGTTCATCCATACTAGCCGCTTTTCTTGGTGGAGAAGTCTGGTGCCTTGAAGAGTGAGGCTTGCCGGTATGGTGATCCTAGTCGACTTGGTGGTAGCGGTGATGGCGGTGTCCACGACATACATGAGCAGGGAGGTATGATCCGACTTGGAAATGTCGGCGGTGAAGATGTTGAATAAATGGAGGGAGAGGACGGAGCCTTGGGGGACTCCGGCTTGAATGGGCTTGACGTTGGAGTCTGGTCTAGTGGACTCGAACTTGGAGAGGAAGAAGAGGATCAGTCGCGTGATATTTGTAGGATAGCCGTGACGGTGAACTTGAGGATAAGATCTTTGTTCCGACTTTGGTCGAAAGCCTTGGAAAAGTCAAGAAAGACACCGGGTGTTTACGATTGAAGCTGTTGACGATGTGTTCGGAGAGAGCTGTAGCGTGGTGTACGGTGCCGTCGGAGAGTCGAAACCTAAACTGTTCGTTTGAGATGACTCTGAGCTTTGAATGTAGAAAGGTATGCTTTATTTGAGAAATAACCATAAGGAAGTTTTATCTTATTCCTGCCACACCAATATATATATATATATATATATATATATATATATATATATATATATATATATATATATATATATATATACAGTAATACCCCGCTTTACGCGAGGGATACGTTCCGAAAAAAATCGCGTTAACTGAAATTCGCGTATATCGAGGTTTATGATTAAACATAGTCAAAATTTAATACAAAAAAATACAAATCATTTTAATCAATCACTTTAATTCTAAGAACACTTTATGCAATACATACTCTTATTTTTTACGGAAAAATACATCTATTGTCTTTTGGGTAACGTTTTGTTTACGTTCTTGTAAAATACGTTCATAACACCCAACACTGTTTTTAATTGTTTGACACACGGTCAAGACACGGTCATCATTATTGTCTATACTCTGCAATATGTCCAAACCTGAATAAATTTTTGAAAGTGCATTTTGTATTTCCCCTGAAGATAAAACTTTCTCTTCTACTTGTTCTTCCTCATCGTAGATAGGATTATTCTGTAACTCGATCAGATCTTCATTGCTAATAGGATCGTCGTGCGTTGCTACAAGTTCTACGAGATCTTCTACCGTGACATCTTCAAGTTCAGACCCCTCAATCATTGCAGCAATGTCTTCAAGCACTTGTCTCTGCATCTGGACAATTCTTCTAGGTGCTTCCACTACATCTGGCCAAAGATTACGCCACACCCCATTCATACAACTCATTTTAACTTCCTTCCAAGCCTCTTCTATGTTGTGAATAGACTTCATAATGTTGTATGACTTCCACCACTCTCGCATAGACTGTCTTCCTTCCCCGTCAGTTTCATGAATTAGTTGGCTAAAAGTGCGGCGATGGTAATAAGCTTTGAAGTTTGCTATTGCTCCCTGGTCCATAGGTTGTAATATTGACGTAGTGTTTGGTGGAAGGAACTTTACGTACACTTTTAAGTCTCTGGGCGTATCAAGTGAGGTTGGATGTCCTGGGGCATTGTCTAAGAGTAATATAACTTTAGGTTCAAGCCCATTTCTGTCACAGTATGATTTGACTGATGGGCAAAAAACTATTAGAATACCATTCTTGAAAAATTTCCCGTGTAACCCACGCCTTTCTGTTTGATCGCCACACAACTGGTAGACTTGTCTTGTCTGTGCCTCGCATTGCACGGGGTGTTTCTGAATGGTACACTAGTAAAGGTTTCAGTTTGAAATCACCAGTGGCATTACCACCCAGCAGAAGTGTTAGTCGATCTTTCGCAGCTTTGAAACCACTGGCTTGACGTTCTTCCTTAGAAATGAATGTTCGAGATGGCATTTTTTTCCAGTAAAGTGCGGTCTCATCAACATTGAAGATGAGACAAGCAGGAATTTTCTCTCGTCTAACGAAGTCTTGAAACTTGTCTGGAAACTCAGCTGCAGCTTGAATGTCCGCCCTGGCCGCCTCGCCTGTTATGTGGATATTGTGAAGATTAGAACGCTGCTTGAACCGATGGAACCAGCCTCTGCTGGCAGCAAAAGTCGGAGTGGCACTCCCTTCTCCTTCTTTTGTTTTCAGCATCTCATACAAAGATTTTGCTTTTGTGCATATGAGATCTTGACTTAGTGGTGTGTTCTTCTTATTCAAATCTTCGATCCAGACTGACAGTAATTTCTCCATTCTTTCTAAGATAGATGATCTCGAACGAGAAAGTTTTGTTGCACTTATAGGTGTTGAACCTTCGCTGGAGATTTTAATTTTTTCCCGATTTTTTTATAAATCGTTCTCACAGTCGATTCTGAGAGTCCAAAATCTCTCCCAACAATTGTTGCTTTGCCTCCATTTTCCATTCTTCTTAACACTTTCATCTTCAATTCCAAAGTGACGCTTTTACGCTCTTTTTTCTTTACAGGCGGCATTTTTAACGTAGGGTTAAATTATGTATGTATGTATCTCCAATAAATATTAAAACAAAACTGCCAGCCGACCGAACTAACATTACGGAACAAATGAACACACGAAACGAACGAGGAAATCCCCATAGAACAAAGTCGAAGGACAGGGAATTCCCAATTCTTCAAAGAGAATATTCAGAGAAAGCGGGGATCCCCCCGCGACCATAGAGAAGTTAATGACTACATGAGCGCGAAATTTGAAATTCGCGTTATAGTGAAACCGCGCGTAACGGGGGGGGTCGCGCTAAGCGGGGTATTACTGTATATATATATATATATATATATATATATATATATATATATATATATATATATATATATATATATATATATATATACCTGCCTATCTCGTGATTTCTTAAATAAGTTTTACTCTTACTACTTATAAGTTACTGTACAAAAAAAAAATAAATTTTAAAGCTTTTTTATGTTCATGTTGCCTTAAAGGAAAAAAATATTTCCTTATATATTTAATTTTAAATTTAAGCAATAAATCTAATACTTTTTTTTGTTTCAGTATAACTTAAAGGGTATATGTTTCAATCTTGAAAAGCAGATACATGCACTAAGGAATATCGCTGAAAATATCTACGTTGCCGACTACGACATAAACCAAATGTCGCCTGTCGCACGCACATCACATGCATCTCATAAAACCTTTCGAGATAATTAATTTATTCTCGCCTAACCAGACGAAACCGCCTAAAAATGAAACATACATAAACCGACCATCCATAATTTGCCTGTACGCGCAGTGATTAGTTTGACATGTTATAATTACAGTAATATTTCAGGCAACTAGTTATTTTTATTATAAATGATGCTGCCTAAATTAGTTTTCGAAACTTTGAAATAAATAGCTCGAATTATGAAGTTCCTTCTTTAAACTTTATTGTATCAATATACTGTAAGTTAGGTATGTTATAAATCCTAATAGCTTTTCATCAAGAATTAAATTGTACGTACAACGACATCAAATTAAATAGATATTTATTGAAACATGTGTTGTGTACACATGTATTAGGTACACGTGCAAGTCTAATCAAAACAAAAAAATTATAAAAATGCGTTTATAGCAAAAGTTAACAAATCTAAAGTTACATATAGAAAAGCTCTTAAACCTCATATGTAATAAACATTTATCGGCTTAAAAAATCCATAATTTTGATTAGTTTCTGGTTGACTTTCAGCTTGTGGTACAAATAACGTATTAAATTATAAAGACTAGATATTGTAATTTTTATATCATCCTCGTAATTAGTATATACAAAGACATTTAGAATTTCTGCAGCTTTCAGGGCCTCGACGCCGCTCGATTGTATCTCTCGATCTCACCATCGGCGTAGTCGCCACTCTCGTTTCCGTCGGTGATAATATTCTGCACAAAGAACTCATCGGAGGAATCCTCACATGTGAACGGAAATAAAAAGCGACTTCGTCGTCGAAGTCTACAGAAGAGCTGTTGAAACTTTAATCGATTCCTGCTGTAAATCCGGCGTGTCTAAAATAAGTCTTTATTTTACTTTGTGTAGGTTTATTCATAAATCATCAGGATGGCGTCGTGTAAAGTAACCTTAGTAACAATATTATTGGCATTCGTATTTGCTTCAAGGTTTTCGTCGTCAACTTATGATCGCAGGAATGTTCTCATTTTGTGAAAATATCAGATGTCCAAGCTTCCTTATTATTCTCGTAATCTACTGGTCATGACTGCACACCTCTGAAACATCTTAGGTGTTGAGATTTACCGATCACCAACATTTGTTTTAATTGTGCCACTCATGTTGGCTACAACCATAACAGTTATCCTCTGTTTCCTCCAGCACACGTATAGTTTCATCTGGCGTTAGTCTATAAATCAACCCTGTTTCATCAGCATTAAAAATCTGACCATCTGTACATCGATAATGATTCTTTACTTATCTTAACGGCAACAATATTGGGTCTAGTTTTGAATCGGTAGATCTAATTTGATGTACATGTGAAATTCGGAACATTAAACTGCAAAGTAAAAAAAGGAACTTTTTCCTATAAAATATGACCATTTACGGGTATTCCTCGATTTAGTTACACATTAAACCACTGTAACAATGCTTGTTCTCCTTTTTCCTGAGTAGATTTCTTAATCCGTTTATAATTAAACATCAACATTAAATAAGTCTTCAATTGTGCTTAAACAGCAATTTACAATTACAGCAACATAATCGATACTTATTAATCATACAACATTAATAATAATTAAAGATTTGGTATCTCTTGGTATGAAATAAGTAAATAAAGTCCTTTTTTTGTTGTTATTTCCGTTCCTTTGGAATTTACATCAATACATATGCATCGAGGCTATTTACTTTTAGGTTGTGTAGAAAAATCGAGATGTTGAGTTTTAATTCCGAGGACTAACTCGCATTTTCGTACGTTGTGTATGTGCATTGTTTTTTAATGGATCTAATCCGTGTGTTAATACTGTGGTTACTCCTGAAGAAGTTATCAAACGATAACAAAATATTGAATATTAAAGAAGTAAAGAGTTATATTTATAGTCCAGACCGATTCCCGATAATCAAACACGCATCTATATATACAGTGTGTCCCAAAAAATTTTATACAAATGGAGAAAAAGTTTATCTTATATACTACAAAAAAATTTATTCTTGATAAAAAGTTCTGCATTACATGTAAATCCATAATCAAGCAGTAAGTTTAAAATATTTGATAGTATACAGGGAAAACAAAAAATAATTTTCGAAATTAAATGCTATTAGCACAAATTTATTATGGATGTAATTGTTGCAAAGCAGATAAGAAGGTTATCAAATTTTCAACAAAAATATGATACAATCAAAATCAGTGTACTAATTTTTAATTAATTTCGTTTTCCTTTATTCAATAAATAATCCGACAATTACCATACGGTCGTCTTTACTGGAGTTTTTTTGAATCTTAAACTAGAAAGGCCACAAATCTAAACGTGAGCATAACTTTTTAGTCCCTATTAACATTTTCAATTAATATTTTGCTCTATATTTAAAATTAAACATACTTTGCTCTTCATTATAAATCATTATTTTTTATTTTCCCTGTATACCATCAAATATTTTAAACTTTTGATGCTTGATTATGGATTTCCATGTGATGCAGAACTTTTTATCAAGAATAAATTTTTTTGTAATATGTACGATAAACTTTTTCTCCATTTGTGTAAAACTTTTTGGGACACACTGTGTATATATATATATATATATATATATATATATATATGTTAGCTTTTATTTAAAATCAACTTATTTTTTGATAATTTCGGAACTACTACTAACAATTTGCAATTCAACATCTAACCCCTAAATAACAGAATAGTGAGTTCCAAAATATCGGTTACAAAAACATCATTTAAGTAATATATGGCCATATATCAATAACAATAAAATAAACTCAATGGTTCCTCATTTGATACGGTATAAACTGCAAGCCAGCCTGCCTGAAAGCAATTATCAATAAGGTATATTCTACTTCCTATGTTATCTCTTCGGCCTATCCTGCAAATTCGTACACCTTGCTTTTTTTAACCATGCCAGGAACGGGGTTTTTTCCATACAGTAAATGCTGACAGCTAACATTTATTACCATTATCCCTTGCAATATGTCCTGCCCAACTCCATTTCATTTCTGTAATTCATGCGATAATATCTTTTGTACACGTCCTGCGTCTTTTCTCTTCGTTTTTGATCTTATCCCGTAGGAAACTCCCAGCATTGTTCTCTCCATGGGTCTTTGCATTATTCTTAACCTATTTGCACTTTTCTGTGTCAGAACCATACTTTCGAGTCTGTAGATGGCCACAGGTAGGCAGATTTTGTGGGAATTTCTCCATCCTTTAATATACAGTTCAATCTCCCGAAGGCAGCCCAAGATAGTCCAATTCTGCGAGAAATTTCTAATGTTTGGTTTTCTTTCCCGATTGTAATATTGTGTCTCAGGTATGTATATTCGTTTACGGTTTCTATGTTGTTACCATCTATCTTGATCTGGGGACTGTCCTTGCTCATAATCTTTGTCTTATTAAAGTTCATCCCAAATGGATAGGGATGTTGTATCTATTTGCCTTTTTAATTATTTGTCTCACAGCATGGAGATTGTCGATGCTGCTGTATCCCTTTCGAAATCCGGCCTGTTCTACGGGTTGGTAGATCCGAGTTTCCTTGTTAGCCGGTTAGTTAGTATCCTTGTAATTACCACTGATATCGACACCCAGCCGAAAAACACCGATGCCCGGACGAACCCTCCCGACCCACCCACTTACAATCTGAGTAGACGCCGATCTATAAAAGACGGCTACCGCACTTCGGGCTCTCAATTAGCTTCGAGTGGCAGCAGCAGCAAGATCACAGTATCGAGTAGCAGCAACAAGAGGACTTGAAAATGCCAAATCAGATTTTTGCGAAACGTAGTGCAAATTCATTGTTAGACGAATGGATTGAAACCCGGAATTTTGATGTATTTATATATATATATATATATATATATATATATATATATATATATATATATGCATAATTTCTGTCAATAAACTGGTTTCCTTCGATTTGAGTGGTTTGGAGTAGCGTACCTTTAAATTTTGTTTTAATATTTCCAGAAGTAAAAAAAATAATTTAATCTAACGGGGTTAACTAAAGCATTGACACTTATAAACGAATATTACCTGCTTCTATAAAATATTAAACTAAAACTATTTTTTTCTCTATCCCAGTGAATATAAGTTAGCCATACATCCACTTAAAGGTTTTAAAAAATTCTCTCATAAGAATTTATCTCACTGTTGTTAACACTTTTTTTTAAATCAATGTCAAGTCCTGAGTGTTGTTTTCTAGTGACGATTTTTTCTGAAAATGTTTTCATTCTGATTGAACTTTGTAGGTTTTTAAAGCCACTTCATACAAAACTCTTATATATCTTTTCAGTATTAACCAGGAAAGAATTTTAATGAAACTAATTACAAATAACGCATAAAACCCAAATATATTTATTAGAAGTATCGTTGCATAGTTTTATTTTGGCAGTAGCAATGTGCTCTAAAAATGGAGATCTTTTTGAATATTGTATAAAAAAACCCTAAAGGAATTTTACACTAAGAACCAAGTTTCACATGGTAGAAATTCAAAAGATTTCAAATGATTGCGACTTTGGGCAATATGAGAATTTTTCCTGGGTTTTGGTTGGGACAATACACAAACTGTAGTTAATATAATTTATAGTCAAACATTAGAGGTTAAAGGGGTGGAGGAGTAAGTTAGCGGGATTCCTTCAAATACAATGTCTAATAGGTCTTTTTTAAGATTCGTAAAATCGAGGAAAAAATAATATTATTGTTTCATGATTAACAAACAAATCAAATATGTCTTTTTATTAAAAAAGTTTTTAAATGAAAATTTCATTGTTTCTAGAATACAATGGTAATATTACATATCTTTTTACACGAAGGGTCTTTCAAATTGATCAGTTTTTTTTTTAATTCTTGAATAAGACAGATGGCGTTGCGAAATACCCTGGGTCTTGTAACATTTGAAAAGTATAATGTATGACATTATAAAAATGGAGTCGTATAATATACAACAACGCGTTCAAATTGTTGAATTATTTTATGAAAATGGGCGTTCAGTGAAAAAAGTTTTAGAAAATTACGTAATATTTACGGTTTGCATAATCGTCCATCTGAAAGCCCTAACAATTGAATTGTTTAAAACTTCCAAGAAACTGGTTCGATGGAATATAAAAGAAGAGAAAGATATAGTCGTAGCGGTCATTCACAAGAGCATATTCATTTGGTTCGTAAAAGCGATGCTGAAGACCCAGAAATATCCTTTAGTCGACGTTCAGGATTCATCCAACTCACCAGAACATGACGTATTTTACAAAATGACTTAGCTCTGAAGGCATATAAGGTGCAAATAACACAGGAACTAAAGCCATTGGATCATTTAAAACGTCGTGCATTTATCAATTGAATCAAAGAACAACCAGGTAATTTTTCTCAAAAAATCATCTTTTCCGATGAAGCACATTTCAAATTGGGGTTAATAAACAAAATTTAGGGCGAGGAAAATCCACGATTGATTCATCAGAAAACCTTATATCCTAAACGAGTCTCTGTTTGGTGTGTGTTATGGTTAGGAAGTGTCATTGGTCCATTCTTTTTCGAAAATGAAGCTGGTGAAGCTGTAACTGTGAATAGTCTTCGATATCGTAAGATGATAACTGAATTTTTGTGATCTGAATTGAATAATATTACTCTGGAGGACATTTTTATTCAGCAGGAAGGCGCAACCTGTCACACTGCTCGTGAAACTATTGAGTTATTGCAGGGAAAATTTTCTGGACGTGTAATCTCCAGAAACGGCGATGTTAATTGGTCACCCAGATCATATGATCTATTCCGTTAGAAAAAAAAAGTGGACATGCACGAGGTAAACATTTGACGAATATTGTTTTTCGTGTTTAAATGTCATATATTATATACTTCATTTACCAATAAAAAGTTTTTTGAAATCAACGCCATCCGTGTTTTATTCAAGAGTTTAAAAAACCGCTTAATTTGAAAGGCCCTTTATTATTTATCAAAATTTATACAGGGTAAAGAGTATTGAAGACATTCTTAAAACTGAAAAAAAGAACTGAAACGATTTTACTACTACATCACTTCCTTCCATTAAACTATAATATACGAATTAAGCCCTATGGTTTGTTTCGAGGTTTTGTTTACTTAGTACTCTGGATAAAATCTCGGTTTAGATAAACCCTTAATACCTGTATCATATATATCTGTAGCTACGGTAATGTGGTTTATGTCTTTGTTGTTGTCTGAAGCCCTTTTAATTACGCAACTTAACCCTAAGACCCAAAGGCAAGGGTAAAATTAATCTTTAATAATCTAATTGAAACATTTTAGGGCCGGTACAGTATGTTTATGTTTCGGTTTTGGGGAGAGGAACAACATGCAAGATTAAAAACAATTTTTGTGTGTTATTCCAACCAACGTAATATCGATATACATACATATATATTAAGGTCAAAGTGCCACAAGATAATTGGGGAGTATCAAAGCTCCGCATGTTTACATTACAACGCGTACCACGCATCTAATCTGTCCTGAAAACTGGTTGACTGGATAACGTGCAAATGTAATATGTAATGTTATCATACTTCCAAAATTTAAAAAACTCATTGGCTTTCTCAGTATGATTAAAATTGAAATCTAAAAGAGGACATAATTTTAGCTAACAGAAAAAAGTAATAACATTGTATTTATAAGAAACAGCTGAATATTTTCTAAACTTATATCTAAATACAGTGTGTCAAGTAAGAACGTGACCGCTTGTAATCTTAAAAAAATGTGTTTCAAAAACATTGGGAAAAATTCTCTAAAGAAATGGAACATGACTTTTATGGTATGCAAAAGAAGATTTGGAGAATGATACGTGAACAGCGAAAGGAAATGAAAGAATTAATAGAAGTAAGATACATCAAAAAAGATACATGGATAAATTATATATAATAAGTAATTGTAAAAAAAATAAATGATGAACAGATGGAAGAAGCTCTCAAAAAATTAAAAAACCGAGGATCAGCTGGTAAGGACGAAATACAAAATGAACTCTTAAAGTACGGAGAAGTGAAACTGACTAAAAAATTGGCAAAGCTCATAGATAAAATAATACAGGGATCGCGAATACCAGAAGAATGGAGAACAAGCATAATGATACCATTTTTTAGAAAAGGAGAAAAAATCGATCCGAATAATTATCGAGGAATTAACCTCTTGTGCACAACTTTAAAACTGACGACAAAAATTGTTACCAATAAAATAATTCCATTTATACAACTTTCCGAAGAACAACACGGATTCAGGAGCGGAAGATCTTGTAACGACGCAGTATTTTTAATCAGACAGATTACTGAAAAATCAATTGAGTATAACAGACCAGCATTTTTATGCTTTATATATTTGATAAAAGCTTTTGATAGAGTACAGCTGCAAGACGTAGTGCACACACTTTATGACAAAAATATTCAATTGGATATAATAAAACTAACTGAGAACGTTTACAAAAGAAATAAAATAGAAGCGAGAGTAAATTCGGAGTTAACTGAACCTATAGAGGTAACAACTGGTATTAGAGAAGGAGACTCACTGAGTCCCCTACTTTTTAACATTATATTAGATGAAATAATTAAAAAGGTAAAAACAAAAAAAGGCTATAAAATGGGCAATAAAGAGATACAAATATTGTGTTACGCCGACGATACTGTCCTAGTCGCTGAGAATGAAGATGACTTGCAGAGATTACTACATCAGTTTCATATAACAGTAAAGAAATTTAATATGAAAATATCGGCAGAAAAAACCGAATCAGTAGTTATCTCCAAAGAACCAATTAGGTGCAAGTTGGAAATCGATAATAATGACAATTAAATATTTAGGAATTAAATTATCATATAACAACAACAGAAGAAGAAATAAAAGAACAAATAGTAAAAGCCAACAGAAAAGCAGGATGCTTGAATGACACTATTTGGAAAAATAAATACTTGAAAAAGAAGTCAAATATCGTGTAAATAAATCTGTAGTTCGACCAATTATGACCTACACAGCAGAGACAAGACCAGAAACACGCAAAACTCAGAGATACTTACAAACAAGTGAAATGAAAACATTAAGAAGAACTGCAGGAAGAACACTTTGGGATAGAGAAACAAAATGACAACATAAGGCGCATATGTGAAGTAGAGGACATTAACACGTGGATAAGAAACAGAAAACAAGAATGGAACCAACACATAAATAGAATGTCCGAACGACGATTAGTGAAAATAGGTCGAGATAAATCACCGGTGGGCCGAAGGAGTATAGGAAGCTCACGAACAAGATGGAACGACGACCTGTAGCGACGATACATTAAAGAAAAACAGGCAGGAATGCCTAATATCAGGAAGAAGAACATTTTTTGCCATCAATGTATTCTTTGGTGTGCTAACAACGACGCAATTACTTTAGTACGTTGTCTAATCGCCTCCTGCCTCAATAACCGCCTGGAATCTTCCGAGGTATCCTGTCGAAAGATTTTCTGCATTTTTCGAACCTGGCGAGACAACTTAGTCAAAGTCCTCAGAGTCTTTCCTCTGAGCTTTCTCTTTACAAGGGACTTTTTTCAATAAGGTTGGCGTCCGGTGATTGTGAGGGTCATTCTACTATATTATCGTGGGCCCAAGTGAGCCGCTTCGCGACGTGATTTTTCGCCCAGCAAATATTTCTCCAACGTGCTTCCGAATTTAACATCATGAGCATGAAGATGTTGTCGAATAGTCTCATGGGACACATTCAAACCTGATTTTCTTAATTTTGCCGCTCGTTGACGCAGCGTCAATTTCGGATTCCGTCAAAACAAAAACACGATTCATTTTTCGACTTTCAGGGTGACTCTGCCTACCGAGCCACGTTTTGACAAGTCGTCGACATTTCTCGTCTCGTTAAAACTACTTACCCATTTCTTCACAAACGACATCGACTTTTTAATATATTTAGCGACCGTGGAATGTGGTGGAATGTGTCATTTTAAGCCCCTGTGAATGGGAACAAAGAAAGATTGCCTCGAACTGACGCGTAAACAAGTGACTCATTTTATATTTTACGGTTTCGACGAAAGTTCGGAATCGACTGATACTGTTACTAAAATGCCTCGTAGACAAAGGTTCCGCCTACCGATTTTTTGTTGATTCGCTAGAATCGCATCTACCAAAAATGAATTATCGCGGTCACGTTCTTACGTGACAGACTGTAAGAATGAAAACTTAGAACTCCATAAATATTATTCATGTTGAATTATCATGCAGTACAAAACAACAGCGATATTTTTAATTATTGCTAGAGTCCACTTCTCATTGTCTCAGTTAAAATGGTGGTTTAACATGCTCGATACTCGATGGCGTCACGTTCAAAGTTTATAATTCATGTCAGTGTTAAGAGGATCAACACCTGTTTAAACGTGCTTCATGCGAAAAAATCATATAAACTAACCAAAAATTTATCGATCTATGACGCAGCAAAATTAATTTTAGATCATATTCTAATTAAAAATTCATCTCATATCTATTAAATATGTAAGCTTATACAACAGTACAAATTAGGACTCTGCATATGGTTGGTTGGTTGTAGGCAGGATAGATAGACGATTGTACATGTTTGTGCAAGTCTCTTGGCTTACTTTGCTTCCCTCTCTTCGTTACATAAGTGTCGTCCCTTAAGAACGTTTTTTAGCTTCCTTCCAAGCCCTTCATGTGGTAATTTATAGCAGCGAACAATATATGTCCGTTTCGTGTTAAAGCCGCACATTCATATCCTCTTCACCACACAGACTGCATGTGGTGGGACTATTGTAGATACCCATTTTCTGTAATTGTTTCCTCAAGTGATAGTGGTCTGTTCCAGATATGACAATAAGTTTTTTACTACCTATTTTGGTATACCAAACGCTGGTTCTCGACACACATTTTTGTAGCTCCGAATATTGTTAATTCGTCCATATTTTCATTATCTTTTATCGCCAAATGTTCTGGAACTCGCAGTAGTCCAACTTTCTTGTGCTTGGAGGATAGTTCTAACAACTTACGCTTACACTCCATTGTGGTCTGAGCCTGATGGGCATCTAGGGCTGTTTGCCTGTTTGAGAGAATATATAATTCTTGGTTGCGGAACTCCCGTCTAATATTCTCGTGAAAACATGCTTGTATTGCGTGAATATATAGCCTCATTTTTTATGTCTACATCTAGAGGTATTACTAATAATGTCCACAGCTGTGGTGGGGATCCTACTTATAGCCTCGGGGGAACATAAGCAAGCCAACCTCTGCAGCCATTTTAGGTCCGTGGTTGTAGTTCTCTGCTATATTTTCGTCCATCATACAGCAGCTCTGTGTGTGTGTGTGTAATCAAGTTTAAGTCCCCAGGTTTTTCCAAACAAGCAGGTTGTTGTAATTTCTTTAGATTATTTTTTTTTTTGTGAACGGTATCACAGTAGCGTTAACTTTCAGGTGTACTCCCTCACACCAGCGCTGTACATTGTTAAGTGCTCTTTGCATGAGCTCTGCCACAGTGGCGGGATATTTCCGTTGAATGAGTATAACTATGTCATTAGTATATCCCTGGGCGTCGAAGCCCTGTGAGTTTAGCTGAGTCAGCAACTCATCGACCAACAAGTTTCCGAGGAGGGGCGATAGTACTCCCCCATGTGGGCATCCTTGGGTCACATCTGCTTCTAAGATATGAAAGTATGTTATTATTATCTATCTGCTTGTAATAGCGTCGATACCATGTCTGTCTAAGTCTGTAATTAATGAAACGAAGGATACATTGTCATAAGCCCCCTGTATGTTAATAAAGCGCCCAGCGCCTCCTTGTACAGACCGACATATTTGTCCACACGTTAAAAATAACACTGGTTTACAGCCAAAAAATACCAAGAACGCCACATGCCTAGATAAGTTAATTGGGACCTCCTGAACACGAAAAACGCTATAATTTTTTTTTTTTAAGTACCGTTTTTTAGATAACGGTACTTTTGTGTTTTTCGGTGTATGGTCCCACTCAAACCCTTATGGAGCCCAACCGAAAAGTCCGATCGAGATAAATGTCATACCGTTGGAAAGGCAACTAAATGCCTTTTCCGGCGGTATACTATAAATTTCTATGTGACAAGAAGTGGCTGAGTTATAACACCTCAAAGTTCAAAATTTGCCTATTTTTTACGTTTTTTTCAAAATGTTTCATTTTTATTTGGTTTTTTTTTCTACGTTATTGTAAAGATCTGGAATGTTTTATTTTTTTACCAAGTAGTTTATTTAATAACCAACATTTTAAACGTAATTTGAAAAAAAAAGGATGAAAAATAAAGTTTTTATTAAGGATTTTGTGGAACGACAATATTTTCATTTTCATTGCTCACACGCTATATTCGGCGTAAATTAAAAAAATTTAAATTAAAATGACGAGCGACTTGAATTTTTCCGTTTTTTTTTTCGGATGTATCTTCGCGAATGAGGAACCAACAATAGTCTGCCATCATTTGTTCATCCCACCAGCCCTTGTAACGTCTCTCGATTTCTTGCATTTCCTGGTGAAATCTTTCACCCTGCTCATCACTTTCGGATCCCAAGTTCATGGGGAAAATATCCAAATGACTGAATAAAAAGTGTAGTTTAGGTGTCATATTTGAATCTAAAAGTTAAAAAGAATAAATTTCAAATAATTTTCAAATGATAACGGCCTTTTTGATATACATGCTTTCACTCAACGCTTACCAATGGCATTGAATTTTTGCAGTAATGTATCGATCTTCTCAGCGTAATCAGGACTTCTGTAGTTTCCCAAAAAGTTGTAAACGATGTCCTGGAATGCTTCCCATGCCTCCAAATGAGCTGGACCTAAACACTCATTAAATGCTTGGTCACCGTAGAGAGCCCGAATTTGAGGTCCATCAAATATACCAGCTTCAATTTTGCTCGCTGTGGCTCTCGGAAATTTTTGTTTAAGGTAATTCATGGCAAGACTGTCTTTTGGCAACGTTTTCACAATATTTGTAAATAACCCAAGCTTAATATGTAGTGGAGGAAGTATTATCTTCTCCTGAGGAATGAGTGGGTCATTTTTAATATTGTACTCTCCGTGCGTACGCCCACTTCGTTCGGGCCAAACTTTTCGGATGTAGTGATTCTGACGGTCACGGCTGTCCCATAGACATAGAAAACAGGGAAACTTCGTATTGCCCCCTTGCAATCCAGATAGTATGGCAACTAATTTAAAATCAGAGCAAACTTTCCATTGATGTTGGTCATATTGTATGAGAGCGAGAAGTTCTTTCATTGCTTCATATGTTTCCTTTATGTATTTTCCATATCCGATTGGAATTGATGGTTTCGTATTCCCTTTATGAAGCAAGACTGCCTTCAAACTATCCTTGCCTCCATCCAGAAAAAGACGCCATTCCACTGGGTCATAACTTTGTTGGAGAGCATTGAAAAGACCACGTATGTTGGCACAAAAACAAAAGTTTCCCGTTTTTTTGCGAAAAAAACTGCAAGTTGTTTGCTACGATCACGGTAATATGTAACACGTGTCTCAGGAGCACAATATCCCCACTGTTGCAATCGCGATGCAAGTAATTCAGATTTCGATTTCGGCAAATACAAATCTCGGCACAAATCATTAAGCTCGGCCTGAGTAAGTAAATGGGGTTTCTTATTTGATTGCATTTCTGATTCACTGCACTCATCTGATGAATCACTTATTGTTGTTCTTTTTCGTATTTTTGTGGGCTCTGCTACAATCAGCTGCGGTTTGGGGCACGATACTGAGTGCGGCACTGGCAGCGTCACCGAGCTAACAACTGGATAAACTGGTTCAATTCTACGTCCGACAGTCTTTTCCGTTAAACAGAAATAACAATCTGTTGTATGACTGATCGGGTTTCTCCATTGCATTGGCTTTCCAAATGTGAAGAAACACTCTTGACCCTTACCAATTTTATTTAATATTGTTCGGCAGTTGTTACATGCATTATTCGGTGTCCACGGTTTGTCCAGAGACGCAGGTCGAAAGCCGAAATACTTCTTATACGCTTCAGATAAATTTTTTGTATTCATTTTTCGCATCAAATGCTGTGATTTCTTTTTCACAAGAACTCCACAAACATAACAAAATTCGTTGGGATCGATTGAACACATTTTATTTTTTGCACGTACAAAGCCAAACTGTTTACTGTGATCAGATTCAAATTCTGATGGACGCCGAATATAGCGTGTGTCAGGGCTACCAACGTATACAGTGATTCAAATTCTGATGGACGCCGAATATAGCGTGTGTCAGGGCTACCAACGTATACAGTGATTCAAATTCTGATGGACGCCGAATATAGCGTGTGAGCAATGAAAATGAAAATATTGTCGTTCCACAAAATCCTTAATAAAAACTTTATTTTTCATCCTTTTTTTTTCAAATTACGTTTAAAATGTTGGTTATTAAATAAACTACTTGGTAAAAAAAAATAAAACATTCCAGATCTTTACAATAACGTAAAAAAAAACCAAATAAAAATGAAAAATTTTGAAAAAAAAACGTAAAAAATAGGCAAATTTTGAACTTTGAGGTGTTATAACTCAGCCACTTCTTGTCACATAGAAATTTATAGTATACCGCCGGAAAAGGCATTTAGTTGCCTTTCCAACGGTATGACATTTATCTCGATCGGACTTTTCGGTTGGGCTCCATAAGGGTTTGAGTGGGACCATACACCGAAAAACAAAAAAGTACCGTTATCTAAAAAACGGTACTTAAAAAAAAAAAATTATAGCGTTTTTCGTGTTCAGGAGGTCCCAATTAACTTATCTAGGCATGTGGCGTTCTTGGTATTTTTCCAAATTAAAAATTTGTAAACCTGTGTAATGAAAAACAAACTTTTTCCTCATTGACATATTTCGGACTAATTTCTAATAAAATTGCATATATACTCGCAGACACAAAAATATCGCTTTTAAATCACCCCAAAAACTTTCCTCCCTCTTTTTCAATGTAAAAGACAAAACTGATAAATAAAAAGACTCTGGAGTTTATAATAAACTGTCATGTAATGAATGTAATAGCTGTTATATAGGCCAAACAGGGAAAAATTTCGATTTAAAGATCAGCAAACATCTTTAAGATTAAACAAAGAAAACTCCAACTTTGCTAACCACTTCCATCAAACAAATCATATTTTTCCAGACATAAATAATCTACAAATATTGCACAAAAGGAAGAAAATTAAATATTTTAGAAGCTATAGAGATCTACAAGCACAATAAAAATAAAGATACAATCCTATTAAATAATCAAATAGAATTCAACCCTGTTTGGTGTATTTTAAAGTTTTTTTAGATATATCTTTAAAGAAGGAATTTTTGTAAAAAGTTCTAAGAAAATACTGAAAAGTATTTCTTCGAATTTGAAACAATAATGTCATTTACCCTCTGTAATAAATTAATTTAAGTTCATTGTAATTTAATGATGGGTAATTCCAAAATGTACCCGGAAATTTGTTATAAATCACAAATAAACCACCTTTGTTTTATGTTTGTAGTATCACGCTTGAAAATGTAGAAACCCTAAGAAACTGCAGTAGCAGATAAATAAAAAAATAAGTGACAAACAACGAATTACTTCGTTTCATTTCATTTTGAGATTTAAAATGTACTGTCACAAAGTAACGGACACCTCAATTATACAATCTTCGTAATGAAATTTCCAACAAAGTCGCTCAAGTGCGTACATAACCTACAAAATTGAAAAAATCGTAAAAAAAACTGTTTTTTTTTTCATTTTATTGTACAGGTCCACCAAGTGAACCGATCGGCTTGAAACTTTCAGAAAATATGCCTTTTGTTATAGAAAAAATATCCTGAAATTTTGGTACAAAAATATTAAACCCAGTGGGCACAATTGAATTTGTTATTTAAAATTTCAATTGCCAGCCATTTTATGCCATTTGGTCCAAAATGGATCTTTTTTTTTTCAAAATTTAGGTCTCGATGCCAGCTTTCCGATGGGGTTAATTTTACGGGGTGATATAAATATTAAATATTAGAAAATTTCTTTTAATACATCTTAGCATAAAATAAACTTAAAGCTGGAAAAGGGAAGTTGACAGGTATCCCCGGGTTCTTGTAACCCTACATAAGGGTGGGCATCTCTGGATTATATAGAAAACCCTTTTAGGAATAATGGGGCAAAAGATAATCGAAGGGAAAGTTTTTTTTTCGTACTCGAACAATGTATCTTTTTCGCGGGGGCACCTCCGGGGTACTCTTAAAGGACCGGTGGTGAAGTGGGAGGTGAAACCCCCCTTCGATTATTATTATTATTATTATTATTATTTACGGGGTGAAACTGGAAATAAAAAAAAATTTTTTTGCCCGATCATCGACTGGGGTATCAAATGAAAGCTTGTGAAAACACGAGTTCAAAAATATATATGATGTAATACTTGTGCACACTTTTATTTGTAATATTTTTAAAAAAATTGCCAAAAATCAATGATCCTCTCCCTTATCTCGAAAAGTACTGAACAAAAAATTTTGAAAAAATTGTAGTTTTCTCCATAAAGTGTAGATTGAGCGAAAATTATCATGAGTACATTATGTTTGATAATTTTTCTTTTCTCGTTACAATTGTTTCAATACGACGGTGTCTTCATCAGACGGAAGATATTCTAAACTAGAAGATCCTCCGTCTGACGAAGACACTGTCGTGTTGAAACAATTGTAACGGGAAACAAGTAATAAAGTGGAAATTGTGAAACATATTAGTGTTTAATTTTGTTAATTTAAAACGAATTTCCATTAAGTAACGGCTAACTCAGTAAATGAAAT
Source organism: Pachyrhynchus sulphureomaculatus (assembly GCA_019049505.1). Classification (NCBI taxonomy): domain Eukaryota; kingdom Metazoa; phylum Arthropoda; class Insecta; order Coleoptera; family Curculionidae; genus Pachyrhynchus; species Pachyrhynchus sulphureomaculatus. The sequence goes on from CM032456.1 coordinate 175,484,929, forward strand.
TATTGATTAGGAAAACACGCGAATATCTGTTGGATCTTAAGATATATACATGTCAAGAATTTTTTGTCTTATTTTGGTTGGTCTGGTGAGCCTGCTGAATCAGTACCTGACTAAACATGTTTGTAATCGTGGCTCTTAATTCTTTTATTAAAAACTCATTTCGGGTCTATTCTGTCAAGTCACTGATCATTTTATATCTCCGAAACAAAAAAAAATATTTTAAAAGGAATCACGGTACGGAACACTAATTGCGCAACCACCAACTTGCGCTTGATTCGTTTTTTTGTACTGTAAAATACATGATTTAAATCGTTTGGGTAAAATCTGGATCGTCTTTGACATTTTTTTTTCGATAACTGACCTATAACTAAAAATATCCTATGATAAAAAAAAAACAACAGATTTATAGCGTTGCTAATGTAAAATGCTTATTTATTATGGCACATTGCCATAGATTCACATATAAACACATATATTATCTATTGTTATAACATTTTTATGAAAGTCATAAATTTGCGCTGGGTATTCCAGAATAAAATCAACTGGAACTTTTATTTCTCTTACTGAAAATCATACTATTTTTCATTATTTAGGGTCTTATTAAAACAGCATATATAGTAGAGGAGACTGGGATTTGATTAACAGTGACCTCAAAAAGTATCTAATAATAGCATTATTTTATTTTCTCCTTGTTTTTGTTTTAAAAAAAAATGTCTTCTTCTTCTTCCGATTTCGTTGTTCCCTGCTCTATATATCGTTGTCTTTGCCATCCGTACTATCCTGTCGTTTGTCATTCTTTCTATGTGCTTCACTTTTCTTCCTCTTATCCACTGATTGATATTTTCTATATTACATGTGCGTCTTATGTCTTCGCTCGTTTCTCTATTCCTCGGTGTCTTGTTTGTACATATCCTAAGTATTCTCATTTCAGTTGATTCCAGCATCATCTGTGTTATACTTTAATCGGGTCTTGTTTCAGATGTCTAAGTCATTACTGGTCGTATTACGCTCTTGTATATTTTTGTTTTGGTCTCAACAGAGAGGAATTTATTTCTAAATATGTTATCATTGAGGCATCCCGCCATCCTATTAGCCTTGTTGACTTGATATTTTACTTCTTCCTCGATTTTTCCGATACGAGATATTTTGATGCCCAGGTAATCGACCTCCATGACCTGTTCTACTGGTTTATCTTCCAACCACCAGCTTGCACCTGATCGGCCCTTTTGCTAATACTATTGTCTTGGTTCTTTCAGTTGAGACTGACATATTATATTGTTTTGCTGCTATGTAGAATTCGTATAGCAGCCTTTGCAGATCGGTCTCGGTCTTAGCTATTATTATCGCGTCATCTGCATAACATATAATTTTAAGTTCTCTGTATCCATTCTATATCCCTTGTTTCTTTTGACATTATTTAAAATTTCATCCATGACAATATTAAATAGAAGAGGACTTAAAGAGTCTCCCTGCCTGATTCCAGATTCATAGTTAATGGGTTCTGTCATTCCTTCTGCTAATCTTGCGACTACTTTATTGTCTTTACATGTATTCTCGATAGTTTTGGTTGGTTAGGCCTAATAGAATGTTCCTGTTATATAATAGACTAGCCGTGCCCGCGGCTCCGCTCGCGTGGACTTGATTTACCTTTATCGTCACTGCTTATTCGTTATATTTATATTATTATATAGCTCGAGGGGCCTTAGAGGCTTATTTTGGTTGCATACTTGTCTCCATTTCTTTTTGTCTCCTGTTAGCTTTTCCCAGTGCGGGATTCCCATCAACTCCAGATCTTGCTTTACTGCCTGAATCCATGTAAATATAGGTGTACCCTTGCTTCTTCCTCCAACCACTCCTCTTATTAGGGCTTGCTTTGCCTGTCTCTCTTCCTTTATCCTTGTCACGTGTCCTAACAATCTTAATCGCTGGCTTCTTATGATTTGGCTTATAAGGGATTTCGTATATAGGCATTTTAATTCGTAGTTTGTTCTTCTTCTCCACAGTCCCTCTTCTTTCCTTCCTTCATAGATTCTTCTCAAAGCTTTCCTTTCCCACACCTCCAACGTCTCCTTTTCTCTTGCAGTCAGTTTCCACGTTTCGCATCCATATGTCACCGTGGGCCTGACAACTGTCGCATATATGTTTTCTTTTGCTATTCTTGATACATTCTTTGATTTCAATATTCGATTCATTGCCCCCAAATATATCTGTCCTTTCGCTATTCTTTCTTGTATCTCCGTCCTTTCTTGTCCACTCTCTGTTATTGTTACTCCCAGATAATTAAATTTGTCTACTTTTTCAAACATATATCTTTTCCCTAAGTTGTTTATTATATCTAAACTTTTGTTGTTTTTATTATCCTTCTTCCTTGTAATTTCCATGTACTTTGTTTTTTCCTCATTTATCTTTAGTCCTCTCATCCTGCCCCTTTCTTCTATCCTACTTATGGCTTTTCTGAGGTTCTCTTTTGCTCTTGCAATTACTGCTACATCATCCGCATATGCCAAGCATTGGCAAGTTTGTTTGTATTTCTGACTCTCGGATAATCTAATTAAATAGACATGTCGACACTGTATCCCCCTGTCTTAATCCTCTCTTCACCTTAAACTTGTCTGATACTTTGCCCTCAACCAAGACTCTATTTTCTGTGTCATTCAGGGTCATTCTCATCATGCGAATCAATTTACTTGGAATTTTTAGTTCTTTCATTATCTTGTAATGTCTTTATCTATTTACAGAGTCATATAATTCTCTGAAATCCACAAAGACCAAGTGTAGTGCCAAATTTTGTTCTAAGGTATTATCTTGGATTTGCTTAATCGAAAATATCTGGCCTATAACCGAACTATTTTTCCTCAATCCACACGGGTACTCTCCCAGAATAGACTCGGCTTTCTCTTCTAGTCTGTTTTTGATAGTCACCACCACTACTATCTTGTACACGACATCCAGTAAGGCTATTGGTATATAATTAGCACATATAGTTTTTTTCTCCTTTTTTGTATATTGGACAAATGAGCAACTCTCTCCAGCTCACTGGCATCTTTTCTGTTTCCCATATTTCTTGCACCAACCGGCATTTCATTTTCCAGATCTACTCCTCCAGCTTTTATCATTTCTACTGTTATACAATTTTCACCCGGGGCCTTATTTTTTTGGGTTCTGAGTATTTCTCTTATTTTTTCCCTCCTGCCCTTCAGTTAATTTTGCTTCCTATTTCTCATTCAACTCTTCATTTTTATCTCCATTTAATATTTCTTTAAAGTATTCCGCCCATCTATTTAGTCTTTCTGCCAAGCTTACTGCTAAACTTCCATCTTTTTTCCTACATATTAGCATTTTGTCTCTGTTTATTCCCTTTGTATTTTATAAAAAAAAAACATGTAAATCAGATAAGTGGTTCTTGAGTGCTAAGCGCACTAATGGCCAGACCGACAGACAGAGAGACGTTGTGTTTAATATATATTACATAGATTATTATTATTATTATATAACCTGGCCATAGAACATAGGTATGAATTAAAAAAAAAAAAACACGTAAATCGGATAAATGGTTCTCGAGTGATAAGCGCACTAACGAACAGACAGACAGACAAACAGACAGAGATACGATGTATTTTTATATTTATTATAGATGTAATAAAATATATATCTATAACTTGGTCGGAGAACATATGTATGAGTTTAAAAAATCACGTAAATCGGATAAGTGGTTCTCGAGGGATAAGCGCACTAACGGCCAGACAGACAGACAGAGAGACGTTGCATTTTATATATATTATAGGTATAAATTATTATTATTATTACATAACCTGGCCAAAGAATATATGTATAAATTTAAAAAAAAGACACGTAAATCGGATAAATGGTTCTCGCGTGATAAACGCACTAATGGACAGGCAGACAGACAGAAGACATTGCATTTTATATATATTATAGATTATAGATATTCTCTGTGACATAATATTGTTCCATATTTAATGGTTTAAGCTGTGTAGTGCAAGGGAACGCGCTAGCGGCAAACTTTTTTCCGACTTCATTCATTATTATCGTCACTGCTCATTCCTTATGCTACCTATCGTAATAAAATATAGCCTATAACCTGGCCAGAGAACATATGTACGTTTTAAAAAAGAAAGTACGTAAATCGGATAAGTGGTTCTCCAGTGATAAGCGCACTAACGGACAGACAGACAGACAGACAGACAGACAGACAGAGAGACGTTGCATTTTATATATATTATAGATGAATAACGTCTTCTAACTGCACATTGTCAAAAAGTTTTTTTAAGTCTATCAGGCACAACTAGGCTGGAATTTTGTATTCTATGGATTTCTTTTACCTGTCGCAAAATGAATACGGCATCGGTGCATGAGCGCCCACTTCTGAATCAATGCTGTTCTCTTCTTCCAGTTGTACTCTCGCGTCTATTTTTGTTGTAATAATATTTGTTGTTAATTTCAGTATACAGGGTGAGTCAACTATAAAGTTCATTATCTCATTTGTTTGGGGAATGACCAAAAAATGTTAAATACAATAGTTTTAGAGAATGTTAAGGTGCACAGTTTAAAATAATTTTTGAGTATACAGGGTACTTCAAAAAAGTGTCGCCGATATGACATACTTTTTTTAAATGGAACATCCTATTTTCTAATTTATTTTTAAATTCTGCGTAAAATTTTATAACTTTTTTATTAATAATGTTATATACCTAAACCTAGTAGTTTTTCTAATACCTCAATTTTTTTAAAAAAATACTAGTTTTCAGTTTTGTAAAAAATTGCCAGTAGTGCCATTGTTTATGAAGGAGGAATACTCATAATTGGTACGAGCGTTCTATAGAGATGAAAAAAAAGATATATATCAGACAAAATAATAACAAACAGGGTGTGCCTTTTAAAAAATTTGATATTTTTCAATCCAAAATAGTCAAAATGTATAATTTATTTTGAACACCCTATAGCATCTAACTCAAATTTCTTTACATATATCTTTTTTCATCTCTATAGAACGCTCGTACCAATTATGAGTATTTATCCTTCAGAAACAATGGCGCTACTAACAATTTTTCACAAAACTGAAAATTAGTATTTTTTTAAAAAAGTTGAGGTATTAGAAAAACTACTAGCCATTCGGCTTGTCAGGCATTTCCATTCATGGACTCTCACTTATTTAACCGATGCAATTCTGCACTAAAATATATTTGTTTGGGGTTGATAGCAGAATTCTCTCATGTAGATAAAGGTTCGCCATATTTTAGGCAGAAAACCTCTGCTACACAATAGAGTCATAAAAAGTAACTGAGGGTTCATCGGTAGCATAGCCGTCCGAGCGTAACCTGCTTTTTGTTCTTAAGAATAAAGTTACAGAAATATAAGATTTATTACCAAAAATTTTTTAATCTATAGAAATATGTATATACACAAATTCACAATTCACGATATATAAGTATCTTATTTACAATCAAAAACATCTTCAAAGTCTGAAGACTCGACTTCTCTTAAATTGATGATTAAAGGTTCTATTTCCACAGTTTCTTCGATGTATTCGTCAGGTCTACATTTCATTTTCTTCCTCTATAACGTGTCGAATGGCATTTTTCCAATTATCCTTTTTGATCCTCTCTATTCCGGCGAGTAATAATTGCCTTTCAACTTGAAGTCTGAACGTAGTGTTTTCCCTTGCAACGAAATCTTTCATTTATGCCCAAATTGGCTCTATGGGATTCAATTCGCTATGATATGAAAGTAATCTAAGCACTGTGATATTCCGTTCCTCTGCCATTTTATCGACTATGTATTTCTTGAACTGTGCCTTATTTTGTTTGGCAATTTTGTTCCGTTTTTAACATACCATCTTTATATTGTTGAGAGTTCTTCTAATAATCGAGAATGGTATGGTACATTGTCTAATACTATAACTGATTCTGCTGGTATACATTCAATCATTTGTTGGAAGTACTCCTCAAAAACATCGGCCGTCATCTCCTCATGGTAATCTTTAGTTGACTTTGATTCGAATTCCAACAAGTCATATAATTAGCCTGCGACCTTTTCCTGAAGGGGATTGTAATCTAGTTGACTGACTGAATTTTTTTCACTGTGTCTTCCTTATCAACTCGAGTCTCATCTAAATAAAAAATATTTCTTTCTTCGACTCGAAATTTTCTGATTGCTCGTAGATATTCTCTTCGCCAACAAATTATTTCTGTTTTATCGAGAAGAATAGATTTTCTGTTTTTTTCCAACGAAAATTCAGGTTATGAAAGATTTTCCATAATTTCCATTTTTTTAAAATCAGGTAAGTCCTGGTCTTCTCTGATTTCTTGCAAAACTGTATGTAGTGTAGGTATTTCTTTCTTAATAAAAAAATGATATGATACTTTTCTTCTTATTACGTTTTTAAAGTCTTCATCGATCTCTAAGAGCTCCTTTCCTTTGTGATTTTTGAGGTTCGTTGCAAGGACCGCGTTTTCTTTCTTTTAGAGATCTATAAATAGTTGCTGATCCAACTCCCGTCATGTTTGCATAGGTTTCCACAATTTCACGGACTTGGCTTGTTGGCTGTTGATGCACTAGGGCATCGTGGACGTTAAGTATCATTGTTTTTTCTCGCAGGAAAAATGCAGATTTACAGACTCGGGCGAAGTTTGACCGGGACAAAACTGAAAGTTGAAGCCATCGCTTTTCTGATTTGAACTAAGCATATTATATGTTTTTGCTCTATTTTTATACTTACACAGAATATTTTTATTGCATACTTAAGTACTTAGGCACCTACCTACCGATTAGTACTTTGGTTAATTATATTCCAATAACTGCTAAAGTGCCAAATAATTTTTTTGTACCTATTATCATTAAGCCTTATGACACTGTAGATTTCTAGTTCTTAAGAATTGTTAATTGTACTCGTTTAGGCCTTTATCATACAAATAAGATTTTTAGTTTCATCATTTACTCATAAAATAAACTCTGAAATGCGTTGATTTATATAGCGTTTAGAAGGCATCTAACAAAATATTTTTTTGGAAAAAAAGTCGCATTGCTGTATAGAGATAGAAAATAAAAGTGATTAAACTGAACTAACCTGAACTAAAAATGCAAATAATTGGAAGAGAAATTTCGAACGCTTATGGTTTATGACATTTTAATGTCTATAACCCATAATGTGTGCTATCAACTCCACACAAACGGACTATAACTTACTTATTCCTATTATTGTAGGTGCCGTCACACTATTGGCGTACGACGACAGAATGTTTATATATTATCTCATTTGGAATTTAATGTTATGCCTCTAAAACATTTGTTACCCGACCATAAAAAAACATTTATTATGTAACAGTAAGTGTTGTCCAACAAATCGAAAAATTTTCAAAAATAAAATTCATACAGCAAAATAAACATAAAGTTTTTAAAATATGTGCGAAAAGTGGAACTTGGTAACGAGTTTTTTTCGGAGTTATATTTGCTAATAAAATATTTAAAATTCCATAATGAAAATTTGGTGAAGCGTTTGCTTGCGCATGTAAACGTAATAATATTTAATCAATTTTAAATAGGATACAATTAAATTTGGCTCGAAAATTGTGTAAAATCATATCTAAAAAAATACAAATTATCGAAAATATTTCGCTCAGTATGTTCAATGGTTATTAAATGAATTTATTAATTACTGGTCTACATTGTTACATTTCAGTGTGCCGCAAATTAGAATAAATAATTTTAAACATAATTGCGGAGAATAAAAATAACGGCTTTACTTTTACCAGGTAATTTATAAAATAACAAGCCATAGTACAGGGAAATTCTATCAAAGAGCGTAATCTATAATTAATAACTATGAAATCTGAATAAAGTTTATATTTCAGCAATTATTCGTTGCTCTTCCATACGTATAATCATCTTGCGATCCTAGTTTCGTAGTAAAGCGATTCGTCGAGTAAGGATCGACAAAATGCCCTCAAAATTAGTACTTTAGCGACGCACTCGCGTAATATGGTATAGTATTTTTCAAGATCTAAGAAAGTGATTTGGCAAATTGACGCAATAAAAACATTAAACGACCGTTAGGATCTTCACACGTACTTGGCGGTAACAGGGTCCTAATTGATTTATATATATATATATATATATATATATATATATATATATATATATATATATATATATATATATATATATATGTATATATATATATATATATATATATATATATATATATATATATATATATATACGAGGCTGGTTTGAAAAGTCCGTCTAAAGTCCGAGAGATGGCACCACCGGCGCGTATCGAGGTCATGTTTAGTTAGTAGCATCTCTTGAATGAACGCACACCAAGTTTCAGCCATATTGGTCTATTTCTTTGTGTTTGGCATTCGTGTGAATCAAGGAAGTCGAGTGATTTTCAAGAAATGGACGAAAAAGAATTTCGTGTGGTGATTAAACATTACTTTATGAAAGGCAAAACGCCTCAGGAGACTAAAGAGAAGCTTGATAAACATTATGGTGACTCTGCACCTTCGATTAGAACAGTTTATAAGTGGTTTCAAAATTTTCGGACTGGCCATATGGGCACAAGTGACGCTGAACGTTCTGGACGGCCTGTGGAGGTTACGACTCCAGAAATCATTGATCAAATCCATGATATGGTGATGGATGACAGAAGAGTTAAGGTGCGTGAGATTGCTAGTGCTGTGGGCATCTCGACTGAACGGGTACATAATATTTTGCATAAACATTTGGACATGAGAAAGCTATCCGCAAGATGGGTGCCGCAATTGCTCTCGCTTGACCAAAAACGGAATCGTGTGAAGTGTTGCAAGGATGGTTTGCAGCTGTTCCAGAAGAATCCGGAGGACTTTAAGCGTCGTTTCGTCACTGTGGATGAAACATGGATACATTACTATACTCCTGAGACCAAACAACAATTTAAACAATGGGTTACCAAGGGGGAATCTGCACCAAAAAAGGCGAAGACCGATCCTTCGGCCGGAAAGGTTATGGCGACTGTCTTTTGAGATTCGCAAGGGATAATCCTCATCGACTATCTGGAAAAGGGTAAAACTATTACAGGTGAATATTATTCATCGTTATTGGACCGTTTGAAAACCGAGCTGCAAGAAAAACGCCCGCGATTGGCCCACAAGAAAGTCCTTTTCCATCACGACAACGCACCAGCACACACCTCAGCAGTTGTGGTCGCAAAATTAATGGAAATAGGATTCCAACTCGTTTCACAACCCCCCTATTCTCCAGACTTGGCTCCCTCGGACTACTATTTGTTCCCCAATTTGAAGAAATGGCTGGCGGAACAAAGATTTTATTCAAACGAGGAGGTGATTGCAGACACTAATGGATATTTTGCAGACTTGGACAAATCCTATTATTCGGAAGGGATCAACAAACTAGAACATCGTTGGACGAAGTGTATAAGCCTAAAAGGAGACTATGTCGAAAAATAAAAAAGGTTTACCCCAAATACATAAGTAATTTATATTTTTGCACGAACTTTTCAAACCAGCCTCGTATATATATATATATATATATATATATATATATATATATATATATATATATATATATATATATATATATACCTCCCTTTCAATCTAACATTTTATTGGCGCCTTCGTGTTTATAAATATAAAGAATATTCTTCATTGTATCTGCAGTATTATACCGAAATAGTGTGTATTATAAAGTTCAGTAGTGTCTTAAAATGTCCGAAGCCTTTTCCATCAGAAGCTGCAAATGTTTGCCCGTTGAGGCAAAAGTGATAGTTAAAAGTGTTTATTTAAAGTTAGTGGAGCGAGGCCACTAAAAGTACTTTTCATTGATGGAGACATCAGCTTTAATAAGCAACCCAGAAAGTACAGTTTGGAAAATTGTAAATAATTCGATAGCGCCTAAAAAAACACGAAAAAGACAAAGGAGTGTCGAAATCCATTGATTTCTGTTAAGAAGACTTAATCCGCCGCAAAATTTATGAAATGTATGCAGAACAAAAAGTTCCTACGTTATTGTCACTTTCACGGAGGCTATCCGAAGAAAGTTGTGAGATAAAATGTTCCACTACAACTTTATGGAGTATTCTACGTCGTTTGGGGTTTTTGTTCAAAAAAAAAAATAGACAAAAGGCAAGTTATAATGGAATCACGGCGCTTACAACAACTCAGAACGGAATATCTTTAAAAAATAAATACAGCTCGGAAAATCGAACGATAATCTACGTAGATGAGACTTGGTATGACACTACCGACACACCCAGTAAAGGATGGATTGATAAATACAAAAAATGCCACACCAAAGCTCCATCGAAGGTAGAAGAATAACTATTTTATATGCGGAGTCAGAAGAAGGCTATACATGTACCAGAATGTCTGTTTCTAGCAGCCAAGAATATTTCAGATTCCAGCTTGGATTATCATTGTGATACAACCGCTGAAGTTTTTGAAGATTGGCTTCAAAACAAATTAATGCCGAATATACCACCGAATAGCTGTATTGTGATGGATAATGCATCCTATCATAGTCGCCAAATGAATAAGGTACCGAGTTCCACCGGTAGAAAAAGGGAAATACTAGCCTTTTTGTGCGAACGTGACACATATTTCCATGAAAGTTATACAGTTAAACAATTGTTAGAAGTTTTAAAAAGTTACAATTTTTCACAGGAATGTGTTTGTGATAAAATTGCAAAGGAAGCAGGACACGAAATAATTCGGCTTCCACCATATTATTGTATCTTTAATGCGATCGAGTTGATATGGCATAAAATAAAGTCTAATATACGTGCTCACAATAATACACCCACTTTAAACAGTAGGTGATTGAGTTGATAAAGACAAAAGTAAAAAATGTAACCGCTGAATACTGGGAGAAACTGTATTCAACACGTCAAAAAATTGAAAACTCATATAGATGTATGTACATAAATATAAATAGTTTAGAACCTGTAAAAAACTTACTATTGATTTGCAAGATAGTAGCGATAGCGAAATTAAACTAGATATTAAATCGTGAAAAATACTATACTATAATATAAATTGCAGTTGCAGCATTAATGAAATATTGGCTGCAATATACAGAATGAGTAAATCTGCCAAAATATTTAATCAGCAAAAGAAAAGTTTTTTTACCAAATTAGTAGAATATCTAAGAGATAATTTAAGAAAATTTTCAAAACTTCAGTGTGTCTTAAAAAGGTACACATTTCACCCAAAACTTATCGTAGACATGTAGAGAAGTATGAACCTGCGCCACAATCAGAGTTTGTGACCTCTACAACTTTGGGGAGAGTGACTCTCCCGCTTTATTAATTTTTTTTAGCAAGACTAGCAGGTAAATTAAAGTAAAGCGCAACTACATAATATTATATAGAGTAAGAAAAAATAGGACAAAAATGTGCAATACCATATACGCTTAAAGGTATAATTTTTCTGGATTTCCCCTGTGTCGATTGGAAAAGTGATGCTAACGTTTCACCGGTCATCCTGCCGGCTTCTTCAGCGCTTTATCTGAGAACTGCCTTTTTCGGAATCTTGCCCGAAACTGATAAATTCCGAGAACTACAAGAAGTTATTGACTAATGAGTTAGCTTTACGCTATTACGATTATACAATGATTTGATTATAAAAACGGAGAATCCACAATGGATCTTAAGATATATACATATCAGGGACCTAATTAACTTAGCCCGGGTAAGGATTTTATATGAATGTGTGGAGAGAACTTAAGATATTTGAACTTAAGATATTTCATGAACATAAAGCTTAAATTTAAACTTAAAATTAATCAGGACTAACTTAAGATAAACCAGGGGTCGCTGGGTCTTAGAAGTCGGCATCGAGCATGGGGTGATGGGGCAGTAAGCGTTCCTGACTGTGGGGGACCGTTGGCATCTGGAAGTTTCTGTCAAGCTGGGTGTTGTGTACGAACCATGGGACTTTGGCAATGATGCGAAGGGCCTTGTTTTAGACGGTGTTATTATTTTATGTTTCCGTAGAATTTTCAAAATGCGATCTGTGGCTTTCTGAATGTATGGAAGGACTACAATCCCAATCGCTTAACTTCTAGTCTTCGGAAGCACCTAGGAAGATGTATGTTTCTAAATTTAAATGGAGCGTCTTATGTCTCGGTACTAGAAATTATTCGAGGCAAAACATATGTAGTAGAATTAAAGAACATCAAAGGACGGTACATCTTCGTAACATTTCCACTTTCGCATGTGCAGAATACCAGCATGCGACAGGACACCAGATTTTCTTGGACCAATCAAAGATCATTCAAACTTCCGGAGTCCGTCGAAATATTTCACCATGCCAACAACCTTAATCGTGACACCTGTCACCGATTTGGAAACAAACCATCCATGAAGCGCTACTAATATAAGAAGGAGTGAGAAAGCGGAATTAATCAGTTTCATGTTAGATTTAGAAGAAGTCAATTCTCGGAACAAGCTCTGAAGGTACTGGCGGGATGACCGGCGAAACGTCAGCATTACTTATTCAATCGACACAGGATAAATCTAGAACAATTATGCCTATAGCCTCTATAACGTGTGGAAGTTTTCTGTTTAACACATATCAACAAGGTATCCAACAAGTTGTTTCAAAGAATAACTGGCAGATTGTAAATTCTAAATACGAGGATGAACTGAACAGTTCGCGGCCTCACCAAAAAATAATTATAATATTTTTATTACAGTACCCACAATAAGTTCATATTTTCTTTGGTTGTCACAGTGTAAAATTTTGTTGCTGTAAAATTTGTGGTTTTTAGATTAGAATGAGTTTAGTGAGACCAAGTGCAGCGTTTTTGGAAAAACGGAAAAAATTGAACAACGTGCGGTCATCAAGTACCTGTTTAAAAAAAGATTAACACCAGAGGAGATCCACGTTGATATGAAAACAATACTAGAGGAATCTGCTCCGTCATATACCACTGTGGAAAAATGGGTTGCAGAATTAAAACGTGGATGAGAGAGCATCGAAGATGACCCTCGCTCCGGCCGGTCCACGACGTTTACGACTAAAGAAAACATCGGCAAAGTGTGTGATCTTATATTGAAAGACTGTAGATTAACTATCAGGGAAATTGCAGACACTATAGGCATCTCATATGAACGAACACAAAACATCATTGCCAACGAACTCGGATTTTCTAAGGTTTCCGCTAGGTGAGTACCCGATTGCTTTCAGTTGAACGAAAACGAATTCGACTCACGATTTCTCGCGACTGTTTGGAGATGTTTGAGGCTGATCAGGTCACAGATTTGTGACGATAGACGAAACCTGGGTTCACCACTATACTTCAGAGTCAAAACACCACTCCAAGCAGTGGAAAAAATCTGGTTAACCGATCCCAAAGAAAGCGAAGCCAATTCTGTCGGCTGGAAAAGTGATGGCGTCAGTTTTTTGGGATGCTAAAGGTATTATTATGGTGGATTATCTTCCGAAAGGCGAAACAATAAACTCGACTTACTATGGCGCCCTTTTGCGTCGTTTACATCAAGAAATTAAAGAGAAACACCCAGGATTACTGAGAAAGAAAGTTTTGTCTCAACAGGACAGCTTCTTTTTGTTCCCAAATGTCGAAGAAAGATGCGTGGACAGAGACTTTCATCACCTCAAGAAGCTGTTGAATTCTGCCAAAACCATGTTTTTGAGGTTCCAACTTCAGAGTGGAAAAAATGTTTCAAAAATTGGTTCGAGCACATGCTAAATTGTATAAGTAATAAAGGCGAATATTTCGAGAAACAAAAAAAAAACGATATGTACCAAAAAATATTTTTAGTCTTCCGTACGGAACACTTATAAGATGATTTCGGTGTCTGTCTGTCTGTCACACCCGATTTTCTCCGAAACTATTTGTCGTAGAAAGTTCAAATTTGTTAATAATATAGGAATTGATGGCCTCATCAGAGCCACGTAGTTTTAAAAGTTAAATTTTGACTTAAGGGGTTAGTTTTGGGGGGTGAAATCGGAAGTTAAAAAAAAGTTACTAGGTCATCGAGTGTGGTGTCAAATGAAAGCTTGTGAAAACACGAGAAATATATATATATATATATATATATATATATATATATATATATATATATATATATATATAATGTAATACTTGCGCACACTTTTCTTTGTATTATTTTTAAAAAATCGCGAAAAATCGTTGTCCTCCCACCTTATCTCGAAAAGAAGTGATCAAAAAATTTTGAAAAAATTTTAGAATATTCTCGACGGGGTATAGATTGAACGAAAAATATCACGTGTGCATTACCTTTAATAATTTGTGGCATATAAAAAAAAAATTCAAGGTCATCACTTTTCAGTAAAGATAGTAAACAAACTTTGTTGAAAACACATTTGGGGTGTATTCTGTGAAGTCACTGATCATTTTATACCTCCATAACATTTTTTATTTTAAAAGCAATCAACGTACGGGACACTAATTGAGCAAGTTCAACTTGCACTTGACCGGTTATTTCTTTCATTTCTTAAAAGGTAGCCCTCGTATCACGTAAATATTGTCTTATTTTCTATTTCAACAGAACGGAAAGTTTCCCTTGCTCTACTTTTTCTTGTGATTGATATATTACCATAAGGAACCTATCGTCAAATCCATTACTTATTTTAGAACTATCTATTTGCCACGAAAGTACCGTTTTTCGTGTTCCGTATGAAACACTTATGGGATCACTTCGGTGTCCGTCCGTCCGTCTGTCTCTCTGCCACGTCCGATTTTCTCCGAAACTATTTGACATAGAGGTTAGTTTTGGGGAGTTAAAAAAATATGTATTTTTTTAAGGTCATCGACTGGGGTGTCAAGTGAAAGCTTGTGAAAACATGAGCTCAAAAATATATATGAATTTGCGCACACTTTTCTTTGTATTATTTTTAGAAAATTGCCAAAAATCGCTGTCCTCCACCTTATTTCGAAAAGTACTAATCAAAAAATTTTGAAAAATTATGGAATATTCTCAATAAAGTGTAGATTGAATGAAAATTATCACGAGTGCATTACCTTTGATAATTTATCTGGTATTTAAACAAAAAAAATTCGACGTCATCGAATGGGGTGTCAAATGTAATCCTATCTCTTAAGAATTTCGAAGAAATCCTAGAATATTCTCCATAAGGTGTAGACTGATAATTTATATGGTATATAAAAACAAAAATCGGAAACAAATTTTGCTGAAAACTCATCTGGTATGTGTTTGGTGAAGTCACTGCTCATTTTATATCTCTATACGAAAAATTTTTATTTTAAAAACCAACGTACCGAACACTAATTGCGCAGGTCCGACTTACACTTGACCGTTTTTTTTTTATGAGCACGACACACGTGCTTCAGGGAAATCCTACAAACTTTACGGAATCAACTCGTGTGCGGAAAAAACAAACCACGTTGGTCTTGTATCGATGCAAATTGTACTTGGTGGGAAACAAAATCTTAGCCAATTTACTCCAAAGATATGACGTTCTCTATATAAAACAGGGTTATGAGGAGTATAAACTAAACCTCAGAAGAATGTGATGTATTAGGGTGACATCCATCAAACACTTCCCATAAAAATTACTTGCGCGTCTATGGCTCAAATTCGTGATTGTGGTTTCGAATTGCTGCCCCACCCGGCTTATTCTCCTGATTTAACACCTTCGGACTTTCATATGTTCCCAAACCTAAAAAAACACCTCGGTGGCCAGAAATTTTCATCAAATGAAGAAGTAGAAGCTGCAGTTAACCAGTATTTTCAAGACCTTGAGGAATATTTTTTTCAAACAGATGTGGAAGCTGGTTGAAGAAGTGCATAGAGCTAGGTGGAGATTTAGTCAAAAAATAAAAATATTTTTGTACGTATTTTATTTTGTTTTCTTGAATAGGCCGCGAACTTTTCAATCCATCCTCATACGTTGCTTAAACTACTTTCAAAACTTTAAATGAAATTTGTAACAGTGTTTTACTTAAACTAAAAAAGTTAATTGAAATGCTACAATCAAGTGTATTAGATGTTACATTAAATTTTTTAAATTAAACGGCCTGGAGACACGTTTCTTGTATTCAAAAATCTAAAGTCTCATGTCGGTATCTACCATGCGTTTCCACAAAATGAAAATTCATTAATTATAATTGTTCGAGTAATCGTAATCGAGTGTTTTAAGAATTTAGTTTAACTTATTGTTTTTTTTTATGGGTCTAGCACACGTGCTGCAGGGAAGTCCCTAAAGCGCTACAGGAACCACACGTGTGCGGAAAAAGCGATTCACGTTGTTCTTTAATCGCTGTAAATTGTACTCGGTGGGAAACACAATCCTGGGTAAGCCATTCGAAAGGGATGGTGTTCTCCATATAAAAGACTGCTTGAAAAGCGTTGTACGAGGAGTAACAAGCTGAACCTCAAACGGATGTGCAGTATCAGCGCGACGTGTACTTCTAACATGCACCGCTCTGGGAGGAATGAAGCGGGCTACAGTCTTGGAACACTCTTCGTGAAAATACTTATAGAATAGACTCAAGTCGCCAACGTTCTTCGATGTTCCAGCGAATCAAGGCCGCCGGTCAGTTCTGGGTCACCAATCAGACGAACAGCTCTTCTCTGAACAGAATCCAACAAATGCAGTGTATGTTTGGAAGCGGAGCCCAAACCCTGAACTAACCTGAACAGAATCCAACAAATGCAGTGTATGTTTGAGAGCGGAGCCCCAAATATGGGAGCAGTTTTCCATAGTTGGTCGAATTTGAGCTTTGTAAAGAATTAACAGTTGTTGTGGTTCGAAATAATATTCCCAACTTTTGAGAAGCTCTCCTTGCTATGCCTGCAACATGTTCATGCCAGGACATATTTGCTCCCAAATTAACGCCCAACAAATTGAGTGACGATGCTAGGGGAATGTAGTCCCCCACCTAACTATGTCGGGTTCAGCAACGTTAACTTTTTTAGAAAAAACTGCCGCCTGGGTTTTTGTAGCGTTAAATTCCGCTTGGTTACTGTCACCCCAAGATAGAATTTCTCCCAGGTCTTTGTTAAGTTGCATGACTTCCTGCTGTTTGCGGATATTCGCCTGAGCAGCCGATGTCCGAGCGTTCAAAGTGAATGAAGAGATAAACCTACTGTCATCTGCAAAGCTGTAGATTGGATTCACGGTCTTTTCCAGCAGATCGTTAATGTAAATAAGAGAGTAGGAGACAGTATGGAGCCTTGGGGCACACCGGCGTTAACAGTAAAGGTGTTAGAAAGAAATCCATCGACTGCGACTCGTAAATAAAGCTCTCTAAGGAAACACGAGAGCCACAAACAGAACTTTTCAGACATACCATAAGAGCGTAGCTTGGCCAACAGTCCATCGTGCCAAACACGGTCGAATGCCTTGAATATGTCAAGAGTAACCGCTCGAGATTCTCCGAAGTGTTCAATTGCGTTGTTCCAAACATGTGTTACATAAGTCAGAAGATCTCCTGTTGATCTATCTTTACGAAAGCCATATTGGTGATCGCTAATAATGTTGAATCCTTCAAGGTATTTTAGATGCTGCTTGACAGCCTTTTCCATGACTTTCGATATTATTGAAAGCAGTACGACTGGTCGGTAGTTGGCAAGCTCTTCTTGCCTTTTTTAGATATCGGCTGAACTGTGGCACATTTCCAGCAGGAATGAAATATTCCCTTTCTGTAGGATAGGTTGAAAAGTCTACAGAAAACTCGTGTTAGTTCCCTTGCACAGTTTTTGAGAACTATGGCAGGTATTCCGTCAGCGCCAGAAGCTTTTTTGGTTTCTAGCTACACATTACCATACTTATTTTAAATTAGATCGATATGGCACAACTTAGATTATTTTAGTTTATCAATCTGAAGTTAACACTAACCAAAGAGACATTTTCAGCCCGAAATTTAACCCTAATTCAACACTAATAGACTCCCTTCAGTGAAATGGGCCTTAAATATAATAGGATGTGCATGCAATTTTGTTTTGTTCTTAAAATTCAAATTCCCATACAGATAGTAAGACATGTTGACGGGTAATAATATAACATGTAGGCCAAAATTTTTTAGTCTAACTACTTAAAAGACATTTTTTTGCAAAATTCGACTTTATTCATCAAGATAGTCTCCTTCAAGAGCGATACAATCAGTCCAACGCTTTTCTGACATTTCGATACCTTTCTTGTGAAAGGATACAATCAATCCAATGCTTTTCTAACATTTCGATACCTTTCTTGTGGAAGGATTTGTCTTTGCCTTCAAAATAGGCCTCAGTTTCGGCGATAACTTCTTCACTGGAGCCAAACCTCTTTTCCGCGAGCATTTTCTAAAGATTTGCGAATAGATAATAGTCGCTGGGAGCCAAATCTGGAGAATATGGTGAATGAGAAAGGAATTCGAACTTCAATTCATGCAATTTTGGCGTCGTAACCATTGACTTGTGACACGGTGCATTGTCGTGATGAAGGAGCACTTTTTTCTTGTTCATTTAGAACGGTTTCTTTGCGATATAACTTTATATAATATTCGCTATTGATGGTTTTTCCCTTCTCAGCATAGTCGATGAAAATTATTCTATGCGCATGCGCAGGTCAAAACCTTCCCAGCCGACTGTTGTGTCTTTGTTCGCTTCGGGCGGCTTTCACCGGCTGCTGTCCACGCAGCTGACTGCCGATTTGATTCTGATGTGTAGTGGTGGATCCATGTTTTATCTACTGTCACATATCGCATGAAAAAATCCGTTTTATTACCTTAAAACAGATCCAAACAACGCTCAGAATGATCAACACGTTGTTATTTTTGGTCCACTGTAAGCAAACGCGGTACCCATTTCGAATCGAGCTTTCTCGTGCCCAAATATTCATGCAAAATATGACCAACACGTTCTTTTAATAACTTTAGGGTGTCAGCGATCTCACGCAATTTCACTTTATGGTCATCCAAAACAATTTTTGTGGATTTTTTTGATGTTTTCCGGTGTAACCTCCTCATTTGGGCGTCCAGAGCGTTCAGCATCACTTGTATCTATACATCGCGTTTAAATTCAGCATACCAGTAAATGATGATTAATTTTCCAGGAGCAGAGTCCCCGTAACACTTATCAAGTCATTGTTTTGCTTGAACGATTTTTTTTTCCATCAAAAAACAGTGTTTAATCAATACACGAAATTCGATTTTTTCCATTGTTTTGAAAATATCAAAAGTAGCGGCACTAAAACCACTGTAACTTCTAAACTAATCGTCGAAATGTCATGAAATTTTGACAAGTACCGTTTGAAGATTGATACTTCCTAAAAATCGTATGGATTTTTTGAAAAGGGCGACATCTGTATGTCAGACCAAAAACTTTGCAGTCTACGTGTTATTAAAGTTTTTTTTATAGGACACATAACATCATTTTTTTGTCATTTAACTAAATATATGGGTAAAAAATGCATATATGTTGTTAACTAGATATAATTTTAAGTTATATTGGTTTTTAATAAATTAGTAACAAAAAACTTGTACCCTTATACCCCTAGCTATGGGCAAATGATTATCTCATGCTTCACAAGACAAATACGGTTGATATTTCATAATTTTAATAAAATTTTAAACCATCTTTATTGCAAGCATAATAATTTACTTGTACGTATGGGTTATGTTTAATTTAAAGAGGAAATATTGATAGAGGAAAAAAAAAAAAACCCGTCGAGTACAAGTTTAACTTGCACAATTAGTGTTCCGTACGTTGATTGCTTTTAAAACAAAAAATTTGTTACGGTGGTATAAAATGATCAGTGACTTCACAAAACACACTCCAAATGAGTTTTCAACAAAGTTAGTTTCCAATCTTTACTGAAAACTTATGACCTTGAAATTTTGATTTTTTTATATACCAGATAAATTATTAATAGTAAATCACTCGTGATAATTTTCGTTCAATCTACACCTCGTGAAGAGATCAAAATTTTTTGATCAGTACTTTTCGAGATAAGGTGGGGGGACAAGGATTTTTCGCGATTTTTTAAAAATAATACAAAGAAAAGTGTGCGCAAATATTACATTATATATATATATATATATATATATATATATATATACATATATACATATATATATATATATATATATATATATATATATATATATATATATATATATATATATATATATATATATATATATATATTTTATTCGTGTTTTCACAAGCTTTCATTTAACACCACAGTCGATGACATAGTAATTTTTTTTCCGATTTCACCCCCCAAAACTAACCCCTTAAGTTAAAATTTAACTTTCAAAACTACACGGCTCTGATGAGGCCATCAATTCCTATATTATCACCAAATTTCAACTTTCTATGACAAATAGTTTCGGAGGAAATCGGGTGTGACAGACAGACGGACAGATAGACAGACACTGGAGTCATCTTATAAGTGTTCCGTATAGAACACTAAAAATAACATTTTTGATGTGATTAATTATTGATTTTGGAGGCGCATCCTTCATAATGATCTCGTTTTCGAATGACATCACTCACAATTTAATTGAACTCAAGAGTATGGGCGTTTGTAATTAAGGAAAAAACGCGATTTTACTTCATTGGAAATAAAAGAGCGCGAGGAAGATGCTTATACCAACGATAATTTGGCCGAGTTAACAATATCAGTCAAAGCAGACAAGTAATGTCGCCAAATTGGGTTGCTATAAATCTCTTCCTCGCACTCTCATTTATAGTGTTATAAAAAGGCATTTTTAGTGTTCCGTAGGGAACACTTATGAGATCACATAGGTGTTCGTTTGTCTGTTCACACCCGATTTGCTCCGAAACTATTTGACATAGCAAGTTAAAATTTGGCACAAATATATGAATTTTGGATGGTTGTAGCTTCTACTTGATGGAAATTCATTATAAATATATAATAAAAGACTGTTTTTAGTCAATTTCCACTGTTTTATTTAAACTGCGATGACGCGTTTCGCTGTCGATGCAGCTTCTTCAGATCTACATTTTACACTGTCAAGTTAGGTTTAATATTCACAGTTTTATATAATTTCTTAATTATAATATTACATCTAATTAAATTGCATTGATAGTATTGGGAAATCCACACAGATTTGGAGTTAGGAGAATAAATTCAATAATGGTGAATTGCTTAAATCTACCTGGTCGTTGAGTAAAGTACCTGTAGTCCTTAATCGATTTATTTGCATTGTCTCTAAAAGGTTTAGTTTTAAACCTTTTTGTTGGGTGTGTAAAATTTTGAAATTCTTGTTAAATGTGTGATTTTTTGTTAAAAGATGATTAGCATATGTTGAATTAGATTTTCTATGGATGAAACTTTTTTCGTGTTCTGTAATTCTTTGTCTAAATGTATATCCAGTTTGTCCGATGTATGTTTTAGGACATGACCCACATGTTAATTGATAAACCCCTGATTTATTGTCTTTATTGATTTGTGGTTTGTAGTTTTTAAGATATTTCCCTATAGTATTGTTAGTCTTGTAAGCTATGTTGATATTTTTTTGATTTAAAAAATTTCCCCAGTTTTTCCGTTGGTTTGCCAAAATAGGTTAAGCATTTAAAGGTGGTATTTCTGTCCTTAAAACGTGGGTATATTTCTGAGATTGCCTTGTTTCTAAGTTTTTTCCTAACGATACTATTGATTAAAGTAACCGAATAACCGTTGTTAATGGCTACTTCTTTTTTTTCTTTAGTAAAATTTTCTTCTGATAAGGGGATAGATATTAGTTAGTCTATGTATAAAACTATGATAAGCTGCAAGTTTATGATGGTTAGGGTGGTGAGAACTATTGTGAATTGTGGTATCTGTATGACAAGGTTTGTGATATGTTGCAAATTCATGTTTTTTCATGGCTTTACTGATTGTTAAGTCTAGGAAATTGATTTTCCCTTCAACTCCTTCTTCCATTGTAAAACTGATATTTCTATGTAAAGAATTAATATACTGTAAAAGTGAGTTAATTGTCTGTCCGTACCTGTAAAGCATACAATTATATCGTCTACATATCGATACGATCGAACCATAATAACAATAGTAATAATTGTCTATACTGGTATTGATACGTAGACGATATAATTGTATGCTTTACAGGTACGGACAGACAATTAACTTACTTTTTACAGTATATTAATTCTTTATATAGAAATATAAATTTTACAATGGAAGAAGAAGTCGAAGGGAAAATCAATTTCCTAGACTTAACAATCAGTAAAGCCATGAAAAAACATGAATTTGCAATATATCACAAACCTTGTCATATAGATACCACAATTCACAATAGTTCTCACCACCCTAACCATCATAAACTTGCAGCTTATCATAGTTTTATACATAGACTAACTAATATCCCCTCATCAGAAGAAAATTTTACTAAAGAATTAAACTACATAAAACAAGTAGCCGTTAACAACGGTTATTCGGTTACTTTAATCAATAGTATCGTTAGGAAAAAACTTAGAAACAAGGCAATCTCAGAAATATACCCACGTTTTAAGGACAGAAAATACCACCTTTAAATGCTTAACCTATTTCGGCAAACCAACGGAAAAACTGGGGAAATTTTTAAATCAAAAAAATATCAACATACCTTACAAGACTAACAATACTATAGGGAAATATCTTAAAAACTACAAACCACAAATCAATAAAGACAATAAATCAGGGGTTTATCAATTAACATGTCGGTCATGTCCTAAAACATACATCGGACAAACTGGACGTAGATTTAGACAAAGAAACAGAATACGAAAAAAGTTTCATCCATAGAAAATCTAATTTAACATATGCTAATCATATTTTAACAGAAAATCACACATTTAACAAGAATTTCAAAATTTTACACACCCAACAAAAAGGTTTAAAACTAAACCTTTTAGAGACAAAGCAAATAAATCGATTAAGGACTACAGGTACTTTACTCAACGACCAGATAGATGTAAGCAATTCACCATTATTGAATTTATTCTCCTAACTCCAAATCTGTGTGGATTTCCCAATACTATCAATGTAATTTAATTAGGTGTAATATTATAATTAAGAAATTATATAAAACTGTGAATATTAAACCTAACTTGACAGTGTAAAATGTAGATCTGAAGAAGCTGCATCGACAGCGAAACGCGTCATCGCAATTTAGATAAACCAGTGGAAATTGACTAAAAACAGTCTTTTATTATATATTAATATATGAATTGTTGGACCAATCAGAGCTGTGTAGTTTTGAAAGTTAAATTTTAACTTAAGAAGGGTGAAATCGTAAGTGAAAAAAAACCAGATCATCGAGTGGGGTGTCAAATGAAAGCTTGTGAAAATACGAGTTCAAAAATATATGTTATATAATACTCGCGCAAATTTTTCCTAATAATATTTTTAAAAGCCTGCCAAAAATCGCTGTTCACCCACCTTATCTCGAAAAGTACTGATTAAAAAATTTTGAAAAAATTCTGGGATACTCTCCATAAAGTGTAGATTGAATGAAAATTATCACATTATTACCTTTAATAATTTGTCTGGTATATAAAAGGAAACAAATTTTCAAGGTCATCAACAAAGATCGGAAACAAACTTTGCTGAAAACTGATTTAAGGTGTGTTTTGCGAAGTCACTGATCATTTTATATCTCCGTACCACCGTACGGAACACTACGTAAGTACGATTTGCCCTGGGCCGGTTTATTTTTTCTTCATTACAAATGCCCGTAGTCGTTTATTTCGATCACAAAGTCTAGGAGCAAAAGGAGACCATTTCTGATGAGATCTTTACATCTCTTCTGATGTTCAAATAATTAAAGGAAATTTGAAAAACGATCAACCGCGAGCGTTAATAATATTCAATGTAAGTCGAGAAATTTGCACATGCAAAATGACCAACAAAGATCCCATGAATGCTATATTCCATGCCTTTCCTCCTACGACTATAGTTTCTGAGCCTATACTCTTCATCAGGTAGGCTTTAGGCAAAGGTATCGATCGTGAAGATCCGAGTACCGTGGGGAGTAAAGTTGTAATGACTCTCGCTAGCTTACAGCAATCACGGTACCTTAAATAAACGAGATACTACTCGTTGGGCAAGATACAGACCCTTGCGCCATCTGTTGAGATTTTCGAACTTCGAAAAACTGCTCAACTATATAAACCTAACATTGTTAGGGAGGATAAACTAAATCGATATTCCGAAATAAAATTTCGGAATATGGGAATATGGGAATTTTATTTCGGAATATCGATTTAGTTTATTCTCCGTAACAATGTTAGGTTTATATAGTTGAGCAGTTTTCCGAAGTTCGAAAATCTCAACAGATGGCGCAAGGGTCTGTATCTAGCCCAACGAGTAGTATCTCGTTTATTTAAGGTACCATGATTGCTGTAAGCCAGCGAGAGTCATTACAACTTTACTCCCCACGGTACTCGGATCTTCACGATCGATACCTTTGCCTAAAGCCTACCTGATGAAGAGTATAGGCTCAGAAACTATAGTCGTAGGAGGAAAGGCATGGAATATAGTATTCATGGGATCTTTGTTGGTCATTTTGCATGTGCAAATTTCTCGACTTTCTGTTGTAGTGACCAATCAAGTAACAAACCAAATTCCGAAATTTTATTTCGGAATATCGATTTAATATTCAATGACCTAAAAATGGATGTGTTATTTTCTTGGAAGGCCCACCCTATAAATAAATAAAAATTACGGATCATTGTGTATACCATTATTATAGTTGTTTTAATGAGTAATTCATTTCAACGAAGCTCTTGATGAAAAGACATCGAACGGTAAAAAGTGGAAAGTAGGCAAATAAACTCATTAATATTTAAACAGCTAGTTATTTATAAAATATGTGAAACATTCGTATATGTATCTATTTTCCTTAATAATTAAAATACTTGTAACACAATAAAAAAATATGAATTGCATAGGAAGTATTAAAATAACATAAAATATAACAACATTTCTATTGTGGTTATTGTTTTATTTACGACACATTTTCAAAATTCACCTGGAGTTCCAATTACGAGGTTTTTTTTTTAATTATTTACCTAGTAACGTCCGTCGGAGGGATTAACAACACAGGAAGGTTTGAGGCAGGGAGGAAGCTTGAGCCCAACATTGTTCACTGTATACATGGATGAAATAATCAAGAAATGCGAAATAAAAGTGAAAAAAATGACAATTGGATACTGGAAGCTAAAAAGACTAGAAATATCTGAAGCGGCTTTTGCTGATGATATTGTACTAGTGGTGGAAAATGAAAGACAATTACAAGGAAAAGGTATGAAAATTAATACAGATAAAACAAAAGTAATGACAACGGGAAATCAACAAACGAATATTTACACAGAAGGGAATAAAATACAAGTGGAACAGTATCAGTATTTGGGAGTGATAATGGATGAAACTGGAAAATAAGACAAAGAAATTAATGAAAGGATCGAGAAAACGAACAAATTTTACTATGCAATAAATAATAAATTCATTAGGAAGAAAGAAGTGACGAAACAAACAAAAATAAAAGTGTTCAGAGCAATTTACAGGGCAATCCTAACATATAGATGCGAGTCATGGACCCTAACAGACAGGCAGAAAAATAAGATACAAGCCGTCCAAATGAAATACCTAAGAGCAGTACAGGGAGTTACATGGAAGGACAGAATAAGAAATACAGAAATAAGGAGGAGGCCGAGAGTACAAGCAATTATGGAATATATACAACAAAGACAGCTGGGATGGTGGGGACATGTACAAAAAATGAAGGATGATAGACAAGTGAAACAAGTGTATGAAGCCTGAATGCAGGAAAAACAGAAGCGAGGAAGACCTAGACATACCTGGAATAGGAGTATTGGAAGTATACTTAAAGAGAAGGGAAAATACTGGAAAGAAGCAGTGAAAATGGCAAAGAGTAGAGACAAATGGAAGAAGTTTATACGTGAAGATTGGGAGGAAAAAAAGAAAATTATAACTACCCTACACCATACAGTAGAAGGGCTATACGATTATACATATATACATATAAATATAAATATATATATATATATATATATATATATATATATATATATATATATATATATATATATATATATACGAGTATATATATATATATATATATATATATATATATATATATATATATATATATATATATATAAATATAAATATATATATGCGTATGAGATAATGAAAATTTTCCTCAGATAATAAGTTGAAAGCTGTTTCTCGCGTCGTTTTTTTGAGGCGCAAGCAACAGATTTTTATTTTTTTTTTGAATAGAGTGAAATAACTCTAGAAACGCTGAACTAGGTGTATGGGTGTGACAATAGTTATGTAGAAAACTATTTTTTTTAGGCTCTGTGACTTTTCCTTCGTAACTAGATATATATATATATATATATATATATATATATATATATATATATATATATATATAAAAATATATAGTTTTCTATATAACTACTGTCACACCCATATACCTAGTTCAGCGTTTCTAGAGTTATTTCACTCTATCCAAAAAAAAAATCTGTTGCTTGCGCCTCATTTTCAATCTCTGAGGTCTTCCTTCAGTGGTTTAAACAAAAAGAAGTCGCAAGCTAAATTAGAACTATATGGTTGATGTTGTAACACGGTAAATCCACGGCTTCCGGTAATAACTTGAACTGTGAAGGTCTTGTGAACACTGTAGTTGTCGTGTAACAGTAAAGTTTTGGTTGTCCATGAATTTGTTTTTCTCTAATGACCTACCTTAAGTATTCCATTAATTGTGGACTGTTTTTCCATATATTCAATAGGCAAAATTTCCTCACATTCTTGAAGAACGTCGCCATCAACTTTCCAGAAGATGACTAGCTTTCTTTGAGGATGAAGAGCCCTTATGTAACCATTAATCGATTACTGCTTCATGCGAGGATCTCAATAGAATACCCAACGTTGTCGCCTGTGACAATTCGTGACAAATAACTTTCGTCATATATGTTCTTAAGAATTTTTTTCATAGTCTGGTTTTTAAAAACCCATAGTTTATAAACTTTTTTCGCCTCTTAGTCTTCGTGAACAAAAGAAAAACAGTAGCTTATAGGACGAAAACTGATATTAGGGTTATCTGATGTGAGCCGACAAAATATTAAATTCGAGAACAAGGCTTATGATCAGGAAAATTAACTTTAGGTTTTCACCAGCCAAAGATATAATTTGATGTATCTTACAGCTATGTTACGCAAGTACTGCAATAAGTTCTGGAAGTTTTGTTCCCTTGTTTGTTGATCCTAGCTCCCGAGATGGATTGACAAATAAGAGTACAGTGGGTCACTGAGGAATGTGGACTTTGTTATTATTTAGTCGTTGATACTGATATTTATGTAATAGCAGTATTAGTATCCATTTACCTTTGCCAACGAAGCGAACAAAATCACCTTAACAGAAAATATCGCATTGCCTAATTATTTTGGGTCTTGGCAGCATGATTCTTGAAATAAACCTTTAAAAATGTCTGTCGTCGAGTAGATTCATAAGAAAATGAATGTATAAACAAGCAGAAGTATTATAAAAATAAATTATAAATACTATTTCTATACATTAATATAGTTTCAATATGCGTAAATGTAAAATATCTGTATTTTAGTGATTTGTGGTCTAAGTTGTTAAAGGAGAACTAATTTTAAAAGGAATTTTGTTACTATTTAAAAGAATGTATACGGTGTTATCGTCACATGTTTAGTATTTCCTGGATATACCCTATAATACCTTATATTACCTAACGTAATAAATATCCTATAACCTGGCCAGAGAACATACGAGGCTGGTTTGAAAAGTCCGTGCAAAGTCCGAAAGATGGCACCACTGGCGTGTATCGAGGTCATGTTTAGTTAGTAGCATCTCTTGAATGAACGCACACTAAGTTTCAGCCATATTGGTCTATTTGTTTGTGTTTGGTATTCGTCTGAATCAAGGAAGTCGAGTGATTTTCAAGAAATGGACGAAAAAGAATTTCGTGTGGTGATTAAACATTACTTTATGAAAGGCAAAACGCCTCAGGAGACTAAAGAGAAGCTTGATAAACATTATGGTGACTCTGCACCTTCGATTAGAACAGTTTATAAGTGGTTTCAAAATTTTCGGTCTGGCCATATGGGCACAAGTGCCGCTGAACGTTCTGGACGGCCTGTGGAGGTTACGACTCCAGAAATCATTGATCAAATCCATGATATGGTGATGGATGACAGAAGAGTTAAGGTGCGTGAGATTGCTAGTGCTGTGGGCATCTCGACTAAACGGGTACATAATATTTTGCATAAACATTTGAACATGAGAAAGCTATCCGCAAGATGGGTGCCGCGATTGCTCACGCTTGACCAAAAACGGAATCGTGTGAAGTGTTGCAAGGATGGTCTGCAGCTGTTCCAGAAGAATCCGGAGGACTTTAAGCGTCGTTTCGTCACTGTGGATGAAACATGGATACATTACTATACTCCTGAGACCAAACAGCAATCTAAACAATGGGTTACCAAGGGGGAATCTGCACCAAAAAAGGCGAAGACCGTTTCTTCGGCCGGAAAAGTTATGGCGAAAAATAAAAAAGGTTTACCCCAAACACATAAGTAGTTTTTATTTTTGCACGGACTTTTCAAACCAGCCTCGTATGTATGAATTAAAAAAAACACGTAAATCGGATAAGTGGTTCTCGAGTAATAAGCGTATTAACGGACAGACAGGCAGACAGAGAGACGTTGCATTTTTATATATATTACAATCTTTGCTACATGATATTGTTCCATATTTAATGGTTTAGGCAGCGTATTGCAAGAGAACGCGCTTGCGGCAAACTTTTTTCCGACTTGATTCACTATTATCGTTATTCCTTATGTTACCTAACGTAATAAAACATATCCTATAACCTGGCCAGAGAACATATGTATGTTTTTTTTAAAAAAAGCAAGTAAATTGGATACGTGATTCTCGATTGATAAGAGCACTAACGGACAGGTGGACAGATAGACAGACAGATAGACAGAGAGACGTTGCATTTTATATATATTATAGAAGATTACAGATAACCTGGCCAGAGAACAAATATATGAAATAAAAAAAAAACGTAAATTGGATAAGCGGTTCTCGAATGATAAGCGCACTAACGGACAGACAGACAGACAGAGAGACGTCGCAGTTTATATATATTATATTCTTTGCTACATAATATTATTTCATATTTAATGGTTTAGGCAGTGTATTGCAAGAGAACGCGAAAACGGCAAACTTTTTTCGACTTAATTCACTGTTATCGTCACTGCTTATTCCTTATGTTGCCTAACGTAATAAAAGATATCCTATAACCTGGCCAGAGAACATATGTATGTTTAAAAAAAAAAGCACCTAAATCGGATAAATGGCTCTCCAGCACTAACGGACAAGCAGACAGACAGATAGGTAGAGAGACAGAGAGCATTTTATATATATTATAGAAGTGAGAAGTATCGATTTTTTTAAGTCATTATGCAGGGAGAAATAGAGGAAAATCTCCGGCGATGGACCGGTATGACAACGGTGGATGTTTTTACCTATAACTCAGCGGTCAATACTATTAGATGGGCCAATGTGATCGTCAACATCCACAGAGGATAGGCCCTTTAAGAAGAAGCATACGGAGAAAGATATGAGTTAAATTAAATTTGGTGTATATTCTACAACATTAAATTACAAGGGTAGTCAATGAGTTTACCAATTTTTGACTTAGAAAACGGTATATAATTTTTAGTTTAAAAAGCGTTTTAAATAACGATTATACGTTATTTTTAAGTTTTCCCTCACAATAGATGGTCTTTTATTATGTCGTTTTTAGTTTCTCTTTCAAAATTAGCGGATTGGGCTAGAGGTTTTTTTAAATATCGAAAATAATTAAAAATGATTTATAGTTAAATCTTTTATATTCAAATTCTCATCGAGAAACATCAACTTCCAGATTAGAAGCCGAATGTTAAAACTTTTGTCGTTTAAAAAAAAAAAACAATAAAACACTTCTTTTATTAACTATTAACTAAAGCGTAATTCAAATTGCTTTAAGTAGTAGGAACTTTAATCTAGACCAAAGTCGAGTAATTCACATTTAGTTACTCTCAGTACTTATGTTAAACTTAAAAACAAAAACACTCTTACAAAGCTCCTCTGTAACATAAAGAATACCATATATTCTTTATAAGATGGATTAGGGACGACGTCACAAGCAATAACTCGATAATAATACAATTCAGACTTTCCAACTTTTCAAACGATGCTAGAATATCAAATATCATAAAGCATTCACAATAAGAGTTGCATAACCATTTTTCTATGATTGAGTCCAATCAATTTATTGTACTTCTTATCATATTACTTTTGATGTTTTTAGGCTTTGTTTTGTAAGATTTATTATTTGGTGAAATTCTTTTAATACTGTAAACTACAGTTTCCCTGCATTATCTTATCATTGTGAATATTTAGTAGTTGTTACTGATATTTATGTAATAACAGTATTAGTACCCATTCACCTTTCTAGAAGTTTTATTTTGTCGACCGTGGACTCTTGGACTAAAGGATTTAGTCGTTCACATTAGATGATGCTGAGGTTTATTATAGGCTACTATATACGATCTTTGCAGATTTGCTGCTGTTACAATTGTGCTACGACTGCATCTTCACCTTGGTTAGCTTATCAGCTCTGAAATGGAGTGTAACATGACTTGTGCTAGTCTGATAATTGTTACACGAGACGCCCATGTTGTATAGGGTGAGTCAACGATAGAGTAAAGTTCATAATCTCATTTGTTTCGGGAATGACGAAAAAATGTTAAATACAATATTTTTAGGGAATGTTAGGTACACAGTTTAAAATTATTTTTGAGTATACAGGGTACTTCAAAAAGTGTGGCCGATATAACACATGTTTTTTTTTTTTAAATGGAACATCCTATTTTCTAATTTATTTTTAAATTTTGCGTAAAATTTTATAACTTTTTTAGTAATAATGTTATATACCTAAACCTAGTAGTTTTTCTAATATTTAAATTTGTTTTTAAAAAATATTAGTTTTCACTCATACTCATAATTGGTACGAACGTTCTATAGAGATGAAAAAAAAGTTATATGTAAAGACATTTGAGTTATATGCTACAGGGTGTTCAAAATAAATCGATCTTTAATGTAACTCCACAAAAAGAAGTCTACAGGTGTTAAGTCACATGATCGAGGGGGCCACTGAATGAATGAATCCCTACCGATCCATTTTTGTGGGTAACGATCGTTTAAAAATTCCCGAACTTCCCGGTGGTAATGAGCTCCGGCTTGTTGAATCCACATTTCGACTATTTTAAACTGAAAAATCCCAAATTTTTTAAATGGCACACCCTGTATATTATTATTTTTTCTGATAGATTTTACAAAACCCTCCAACTTTTATTAAGTATGTCATATACCTATTTCTAATAGTTTTCGATTTATTTTAACTTTTTCAATTTTTACCCTTGTTTTTAATACACTTACGCTATTGTGAAAACATAAACAAATAGTTAATAATAATTTTAATATAGTTTAACTTATCTAATGATTAATTATTATGACGTAATAAATGTTCAAAAATATGCCCGTCTAACATACTTGAATACACATGTTTAGTCATTTTACTATATTTTCCTTCACTTTTCTTAGCATAAAGGGCGTTATTGTCCTGCACGCATCCCGTATCCTATTTTCCATATCTACTGGTGTTGTAGGGGGATTCACATAAACACGATCTTTAATGTAACTCCACGAAAAGAAGTCTACAGGTGTTAAGTCACATGATCGAGGGGGCCACTGAATGAATGAATCCCTACCGATCCATTTTTGTGGGTAACGATAGTTTAAAAATTCCCGAACTTTCCGGTGGTAATGAGCTCCGGCTTGTTGAATCCACATTTGTTCCCTTTCAAAGTTATCAACTTCTTCAAGAAGCTGGAGTAATTCGTTTTGCAAAAAATTTAAATATCTAGGCCCGTTAAGCGGTTCGCGGAAAAAATATGGACCAATAATTCGAAAATTTAATATTCCACATCATACATTAAGCGATCAATGGTTTTGGTCTTGAACTTCCCGGACCCGAAATAGATTAACTGTTGAATAATAATGCATGTTATGGCTGTTAACTTCTCCATTACTGCGAAAAGTAGCTTCATTAGAAAACATTATTTTGGATAAAAATTTGGATCGGCTTCTATTGCTTCATTCATGGTGGTACAAAAGTTAACTCGTTCTTCAAAATCACGGTCTTGAAATTCTTGGTGGTGTAGTTCCATATGAAAGGGATGATACTTGTATTTTCTCGTGGTGCGATTCGGCGTAGAGGGATGTGTCAGATAAGTCAGCTAGTTGACGGCTGCTAACCTGGAGATTATCTTCAACATGAAGTAAAATCTCCATTTCTTTTTCCTCATTGGTAGCATTCTGGTTTATTACTTTCCGTTTCGTATACTCAACGCTACCACTACCATCAAACCATTCCAATAAGTACTGAAAAGATTTTCTAGATGGTATACGTCTATTAGGGTACTTCGTTCCGTAAAGCCTTACTGCCAAAAAACAATTTTTTCCCGCTTCGCCCAGTTTATAAACCATATCAATTAATTCATTTTAAGGAAAACCCATAACTATTACCTTTATACGTCACTTATTACAACAAATTAAACTATTTTTTACTTGCTTAATAGATATGTCAAAATTTGACAATGACTACATTTTTGTTTTGTCCTGGCAACTATGATGTTATAGCGTAAAAATGTATTAAAAACCAGGGTAAAAATTGAAAAATTAAAAATAAATCGAAAACTGTTAGAAATAGGTATATGACATACTTAATAAAAGTTGGAGGATTTTGTAAAATCTATCAGAAAAAAAAATAATATACAAGGTGAGCCATTTAAAAAATTTGCGATTTTTCAGTTTAAAATAGTCAAAATGCATAAATTTATTTTGAACATCCTGTAGTAACTAACTAAAATTTCTTTATATATATATATATATATATATATATATATACATATATATATATATATATATATATATATATATATATATATATATATATCTTTTTTTCATCTCTATAGAAACACTCGTACAAATTATGAGTATTCCACCTTCAGAAACAATGGCGCTATTGGCAATTTTTTTATAAAACTGAAAACTAGTATTTTTTTAAAAAAATTGAAATATTAGAAAATCTATTAGGTTTAGGTATGTAACACTATTAATAAAAAGTTATAAAATTTTACACACTTTTTTGAAGTACCCTGTATACTCAAAAATAATTTTAAACTGTGCACCTTAACATTCCCTAAAACTATTGTATTTAACATTTTTTCGTCATTCCTGAAACAAATAAGATAATGAACTTTACTCTATCGTTGACTCACCCTGTACACTATTCTTGAATTCCAGTAGTTTTAGTGCAAGTGCAAAACTTAGTAACCTGTTTTTTAAGTTTGTATTTCTGTTATAAAAAAGACGTAACACAAATGAATATGCTAGCCATAAATGGTAAAGTTACATCTTCAAAACCAGGATATGGCAGGCGAGAAGCGATGAATTTTGAACTTTTTGTAAAAAGATTATTAATTACGCCACTGCTTAAATTTTCAATAACTAGTATACGGGGTCTGTAGCAAAAGTACTGAGAAAAAATTCATAAAGAAAGATTTATTGCAGATAAAAGTACAAACGACTAAAATTTTTCAAAATAGCATTTCTGTTACTTCTGGTACGCCCTCTGGAAGCCGACGACGGGAATCTTCCTTAAACACTGCGGCATGGCCCTTCCAAGCTCCTTTAATTCGTAGAAACAACAAAAGTCCAGGGCCGTACGGCGGCTGAGGCAGCGTTGACACGTTATACTTGGCGAGGAACTGCCTTACGAGAAGCGAGTTGTGGCATGAGGCGTGGTCGTGGTACAGCACCCACCTGTCAGCGATCTCCTTCCTGACATGTCTTACCCTCATTCGCAGCCGGACGAGGACTTCTACATAATATTGACTGTTCATTGTTTGTCCTTCACTTTTTTCACGTTGTCGTCTTTTTGTGAGGTTAACGGACGACCAGCGAGCTGATAGTCCTCTCGGCTTTCCCGAAACATCTTGTGTCACTTGCTTGAGACATGGCTTCCTCCTTGAAACCCTCCTTAATCATCGCTAACGTTTCACCATCTAATTTTTCAAGTTTAACGCAAAAATTAATTGCGTAGCGTTGCTCAACTAAGCGCTGCATCGATTTTTTCTGACGAGACGACCGAACAGACATTCACTCCGACAGCAATTCTCACTCTGCAACGGCTCGCGGGCGACTTAGCCGGGTTGAATTCTTTACCTGAGACCCCTACCAACTATTCCGCCGAAAACCGCGTCACCCCAGCCCCTCTAGTTAGCTACAAAATATGCTTCTCATTACTTTTGAGACAGACCCTGTACATATTTACATACTTAAAAATGTACAAATTTACATTAATCTTCTTGTTGGAGGCTTAGATACAACAGCTTAGACAACCAGTGGCAATAACCTGATATAAAATTTAATTTGACCTAGAAAGGTAATGCAAAAAATATCACAAGTAGACTTTAAGAATACAGGTCATACAAAGTCGGTGTTACACATGTCATTTATTTTTTTAAGAAATGTATGAAATTTCTCGTATTGGTGACGCCGTCATGAGTAATGACCAAGAGTATGAAGGTTTATTAACCAAGTGATTTTAACGGGAAAGTTCATACTTCGGGTTAGTTCAGGATGGACAAAGTCATAAAATTATTATTCTTAAAAACGTATTTCAATTAGGTAAACTTTTAAATTATGCCTAGAAAATGCAATAAAAATTATTCAGCCTTTGTTTTGCAAGTTACTATCGGTCAGTTAATAAGTTTTGAAGGCGACACCTACGGAGCATCACTTAAACCAAATATTGAACATCATTTTAAAGCTTCATCTATCAAATGAACACACCCTAAATTTCAATACGATTTGTCAAGTCATTCATTGTTTATCAGCTGGTTAAAGTAGATGTGTTTGAGTATTTTTTAAAAATGGAAAAAATCGTATATCGTGCAGTAATAAAATTCTTTGTTTTAAAAGGTTTATCGGCAACTGAAATCCGTGCAAAATTGTGTTATCTGCGAACCGTAGATTTTACAGTCATCAGCGGCAAGGGCACTGGACGTCTGTACGTCGTCAAAGGAATAATGAGGCAAGATCAGTACAAAGAAGTATTACAAAATCGGTTGATTCCGCAGCTCAGAGACTGGTTTCCAAATGGGGAACCATTCACTTTCATGCAAGATGGAGCTCCCTGCCACACTGCTCGGTCTGTTAAAGCTTTTTTGGCAGAAAAAAATATTCCTCTGTTGGATTGGCCGGGTAATAGCCCCATTGAAAATGTGTGGGAGCTGATGAAAAGAGAAGTGGGCTAAAGATGTGATTACCAACAAAACCCAGTTCCTAGAAAAGATTATTCATGTGTGGAATCATCATCCTCAAATGCAGGAGACAGTACAATCTTGCATTGATAGCATGCCGCGCAGAATTAAAGCTTTGATAGCGGCTAAAGGTGGCTCAACTAAATATTGACTTTTACTAACATTAATTTCACTTTTCTTTAAAACTTAATAAACTTATGCTTTTCTAAATTAGTGCTGTTTTATTTATGTCAAATAAATAGGTAATTGATTGGATAATATAAAAATAAAAAAAACAAATCAATTTAAAATAATAAAACGGTACAATATCACTCGGTAATTAATATTTTACATGAAATCTTGCAGTGCGTCTAATAATTTGGCCAGGGACTGTATATATATATATATATATATATATATATATATATATACATATATATATATATATATATATATATATATATATATATATATATATATACATATATACATATATATATATATATATATATATATATATATATATATATATATATATATACATATATATATATATATATATATATATATATATATATATATATATATATATATATATATATACAGTCCCTGGCCAAATTATTAGACGCACTGCAAGATTTCATGTAAAAAATATTAATTACCGAGTGATATTGTACCGTTTTATTATTTTAAATTGATTTGTTTTTTATTTTTATATTATCCATATATATATATATATATATATATATATATATATATATATATATATATATATATATATATATATATATATACATATATATATATATATATATATATATATATATATATATATATATATATATATATCATATATATCATATATATATATATATATATATATATATATATATATATATATATACATATATATATATATATATATATATATATATATATATATATATATATATATATATATATGTATATATATGTATATATATATATATATATATATATATATATATATATATATATATATATATATATATACATACATAAATAAACAGCTAACAGCGTTCGAAATAGTGTATTCTTTGTAACTAAAAAGCTACTGTACATACAAGTATTTAAGGTTTTTGATACGGAATTAAGATATTAAAACCACCTGTAAGATTCCAATTTTACCAAATCTTCTGTGTGTAAGTGTTAGAGAAGCCTGCTCCTTCAACTCTAACTGTTTATAGATGGACAGTTTTTAAACGTGGTCGTACAAGCGTCAATGATGATCCAAATTCAGGACGTCCAAAAACTGCAACAACTGACGAACCTATAATGCAAATTCAAGATATGATAATGGAAGTCGTTGATGACCGTGGATGATTTAGCTGAGGCTATAGGCATCTCATTCATTGATTCAAACAAATGAATAAAGGGAGACATCAAATAATAAAACTTATAAATAACGATAACCAAGAGATCGCACAAATCAAAGAGATAAAGGAAGCTACAGAGAAATATTATCAAACACTATATGACACAAAAATATCGCCACCGCCCAGGAAAGAAGAAGGAAATAGAGTGATAGTAAGAAATGTGGGATCTGAAGAAATTCCCGATGTAACAACGGATGAAATAGTGAACGCCCTACAATATATGCACAACAACAAAGAACCAGGGGACGATGAGATAACTATAGAAACGATAAAGTGTGGAGGGGCATCGATAATACAATCTCTTCAAGCTCTATTTAACAGGTGCCTAATAGAAAGTAAAATACCAATACCTTGGGTAAACGCCTTGATTGTGCTTATATTTAAAAAGGGAAACAAATTTAAATTGGAGAAATACAGCCCCATCAGCCTGTTATCGCTACTGTACAAAATCCTCACTAGAATCATAACATATAGATTGACAGCAAATTAGACAGTTATCAACCACGTGAACAATCTTCAAACAATTAAATTACTTGTGGAAAAAGCAAATGAATATAAGGTCACCTTGTGGATAGCAATGGTTGACTACGAAAAAACATGTGATTCGCTAAGAGATATAGGCAGTCCTTAACGCCTTAAGTAACAGC
The DNA here is from genome assembly GCA_019049505.1 of Pachyrhynchus sulphureomaculatus. Classification (NCBI taxonomy): domain Eukaryota; kingdom Metazoa; phylum Arthropoda; class Insecta; order Coleoptera; family Curculionidae; genus Pachyrhynchus; species Pachyrhynchus sulphureomaculatus. The sequence continues at coordinate 175,522,410 of CM032456.1, forward strand.
AGAGTCGATGAAAGGTACACAACTCTTTCTGAATACATATACAGTGTGACAATTTAAGTCCGCATCATATAGAATTTTTTTTAAATAATCACTTTAGCCCAGATTTGGTTAGGGCATCCATTTGTGCTTCAAATAATATCAGAAATAAAGTATAGTAAGTCATTTTTACGCATGACGTCACCTGTCAAAAATGACATTTTCGTAAAAATTTTTGAAAAAAAACGTAAAATTTGGCAAAATTTAAAAAAAAAAGTTATTAGACATTATTTTGTGATTCTAGATCTGTGATTGTGATCTAGCCTGTAGTCGGTACTGCACAAAATCCTCACTAGAATCATAACAACAATTAGACAGTTATCAACCATGTGAACAAGTGCGATTTAGACGGGGATACAGCACTTTGTACCAACTTTAAACAATTAGATTACTAGTGGAAAAAGCAAATGAAAAGTACACAAGTCTTCTTGCCACATCACAAATAACGCTTGAAGAAAAAAAACAAATAAAATCAAAATTAAAGAGGAATTAGACAAGGCGACTTGATATCCCCAAAGCTGTTCACTTTGACTCTACAAGACATGTTCAAATCGCTAAAGTGGGAAAATAAAGGAATAGTAATAGACGGTGAACGATTAAATCATTTAAGGTTCACAGATGATATCACTCTGATGGCCAACACAAAAGAAAAATGACAAGAAATGCTGATGGAATTAAATAACAAGTCTCGAGAAATAGGTCTAAAAATAAACTTCACTAAAACCAAATATTTGAACAACGAAAGTGAAAATAATAGCCAGGAACTAGTAATAGACGGTGGAAGAATAGGAAAGATACAAACATTCATATATTTGGGACAAAAAGTCGAAATATCAAAAAATAACACAGGCCAACAATGAAAAAAGTTTTTTTTTTTGTTGTGCTGAGTCCGAAAATAATAATAAAAAAGTCGTATCACCCACCAATTTTTCACATTTTAATATTCAAAATGTGAAAAGTTTATTTTTTATCTTCGACTGTTATTAAGTTGGCAATAAAATCAGAATTTTATAAGGTTGGCAGTAAAATCAAATGTTATTAGGTTGGCAGTTCTGTTTGTTTTCTTCCAGTTAATATAACCTCGCATTGCAGTGTTTAACCCATGTGCTTTAATTCACACTCAAAGTATGTCTAATCGTGATTGTAAAAACTCTCCCAACACTTTTTGTTATATATGTGGTGAGTTTGTATTTAAAAGACATCAAAGAAACATTACTGACTTTGTAAAAAAAGTATACTTTACATATTTTGGTGTAGAAATCGGTAATCAAGAAAAATGTTGGGCTCCTCACAAAGTGTGTATGTCGAGGATCTTAGGAAATGGTATAAGAAAGAAAAGTAAGCTTTTAGATTTGCAGTACCCATGGTATGGAGAGAGCAAGAAAATCATTCAAATGATTGTTATTTTTGTTATTGTTGATGTTTCTGGATATAACTCCAAAAATAAGAAATAATTGTCTATTTTAACTTTACTTCAGCTAATCGGCCGATAGGACACGGACCGGGACTTCCTGTCCCTGAGCCACCTCAGTCCATTGATGATGTTTTACAGTCTAGTCCCGAATTTAATAAAAGTCGACCAGATGATGATGAGTTTCAATGTTCTCTAGAAAATTTAAAACCACAGTTGTTTACACAAGCTGAGTTAAATGATTTAGTGAGAGATTTGGGTTTGACTAAGGAAAAAGCAGAATTGCTTGGTTCTAGGCTGAAAGAAAAACATTTATTGGAATCTGAAACATCTGTTTACCATTATAAAACAAGAACAACATAGAACAACATTTTTTAGGTGTCAAATTTTCCCTATTTTGAAATTTAATCGATATCATATTGTGAGAGAACTGTGGGTGATACAAAAAAACTGATACCAGATACGGTTTCAGCGCCCAAAAATACATAACACTTAGATGTACCAGTTTAAAAAGTTTTTACAAATTTTTTTTTGTTGTTGGCCTGTGTAAATTTAAAGGCTGACTTGGATAGAAGAGTCTCTCGTTAGCTTGGTCTGCCTTCGGAAGGTTACGATCTACATTTAAACTGGACATCCCAAATACAATAAAAGCCAGAGTATTCAATCAATACGTAATGCCGGTATTAAGACATAGTACTGAAACGTGGACTTTAAATAAAAGTATAATAAATAAACTCCAGCTAATCCCAAGAGCAATGGAGAGGAGAATGTCAAATATTAGACTCCAAGATTGTATTCCCAACATCGAGATACGAAGAAGATCAAAAGTGACAGATGTAACACAACGAATATGTCGATTAAGGTGGAATTGGGCGGGTCATATCGCAAGGCTGAATGATAACAGATGGACACGCCGTATAGTTAAATGAAGGTCTAGAGAAACAAAAAGATGCAGAGGTAGACCACAGACAAAATAGACGGACGACATAAAAAGATTAGCAGGACACGATTGGATACAAAAAGCAAACAACAAAGCTCACTGGAGACAACTTGGGGAGGCTTACATCCGACTATGGATGGAATAAGCTAATGATGATGATAATGATGATAGGCATCTCATACGGAGCAGTACACGAGATGTTTTGGGTATGAGAAAGCTATTCACAAGATGGGTGCCGCATTTGATAACCCCGGAACAAAAAACGCACTCGAGAGAAACTTACTAAACAACATTTGGCTCGTTTCACAAAAAATAAAACTAATTTTGTGCGTCGATTTGTAACTATGGATGAAACTTGGGTTTACCGGTATGATCCTAAACTGTGACAACAACCAACGCAGTGGACTGAGCTCGGTTGTCCAAAGCAGCCAAAATGGTCAAAGTTGTCCAAAAACATTATGGCATCAGTTTTCTGAGATGCAAAAGGAATTTTGTTAATTGATTACCTTCAAACCGGTAAAACAATTACAGAAGAATATTATTGCAACCTTTTGGACCAGCTGGATGAGAAAATTCGTAAGAAAAGGCCCGCTTTGCAGAAGAAAAAAAATCATCTTTCATCATGACAATGTACGTGCTTACTGGTCAGATTAAAGTACAAATTGTTGGAACCTCTGTTCCTAAACTTCGAAAGATTCCTACGTGGGAAGCGTGGTGATAGCATTCGTAGATGCGTATTTTAAAGGTCTTCCGGAAAACCACTTCAGAGATGTGGTATATGAATTGGAAAATCGCTGGAAAAACTGTATTGAGCTTAAAGGACACTATACTGAAGAATAAATTTATTTCTACTCATTAATCCATCTTGTTACATTTCCGTTTTCAAAACTTATTGACTGACTAGTAATAAAAGAGAGTTGTAAAAAGGTATAAAGTATTATTTTTGACATTTTGATTAAGAAATAGATAGACAGACTAATCTAAAACTGAGGAAATAATTAATGGTATAGTTAAGATTACCAGGTTTGTATTCTTGGATAATACGGTATGATATCATTCTAATTGAGTCCATAAATGACATGTCCACGTAACTAATAATGAGGTAATTTAAGCTTAAACGGTATCATTAATAATACATTTACCAAATAAGCATTAACAATTCCGCACATTCAGTAGTATTTGTTTTAATAAAATACTGTTTTTTATATAATTTGCATGGCGTTTTATATTTTCTAGTATTATGATCCACATTAAACCTGCTACTTATACTATCAAACCTTCATAGGATTAATCCGTCGTTAATGCACACACCTTCCTTACAAAAACGAATCGTGTCCTTTTGTTTTCATGGGACCCGAAATTGACGCTGTGTCAAGAAGCGGCAAAATTAAGAAAATCGGGTTTAAATGTGTCCCATTCGACAACATCTTCATGCTCATGACGTCAAATTCCGAAGTACGTTGAGGAAACCTTTGCTGGGCGAAAATCACGTCGCGAAGCGGCTCGCTCGAACCTACGATAAGATACTAAATAGCCGGACGCCAACCCTTTTGAAAACGTTTAGTCCCTTGTAAAGAGAAAGCTCAGAGGAAAGATTCTGAAGACTTTGACTCAGTTGTCTCGCGAGATTCGAAAAATTTGCAGAGTGTGCACGTCGATAGCATGCCGCGAAGATGCCAGGCGATTATTGATGTAGGAGGCGATTGTACAACTTACTAAGGTAATTGCGCCGTTGTTAGCACACCAAAGAATACATTGATAGCAAAAATGTTCTCGAAATACATTTTTTCAAGAATACGAGCGGTCACGTTCTTACTTGACAGACTATATTTATTATTACCATTTAAAAAAAGAAAAAAATCCGACGCGATAAATCCTGTGGCGCCGACCCTGCCTGAGCAATCTGAAAGAACCAAGGATAACTGCCCTCTGCATCCTCATTGTGAGTGAGCCAGCCGAGATACAGCAAACTGGTACCTTCTTTAGGTTCTTTAGGAATGCGTTCTTAATATCTCTTAAAACTTTGATGACTAGGACCAAAATTTTTACTGAATGTCATAGGAACAAAGCGGGAAGTTCGTAATTTAAATTTTTAAACTTTTTTCTCCTCCTCTTTGATTACCATACTTATTTCTGCAGGTGCCGAAAATTGAACTACATAAATATTTTTGGTAGTTTATTAAGAATGCTGTAGCAGGTCTGTTGGCTTGCAAACGAATTGTGATCGAAAAGGCAAAATTCTAGTAAATGCGAGACCTGTCAATTTCTATAGTCGATTTGATCTTTCCCAGAAGATACGTGGTATATCATGTATGAATGTCTAAGATAGTAATATAGGACACACTGCTTTATGACAATAGATGGAAGAGGATATAGCGTGCACCCAGCACGCTAAATGTGAATGTACCAGGCTGGTTTGAAAAATCCGTGCAAAAATAAAAACTACTTATGTGTTTGGGGTAAACCTTTTTTATTTTTCGACATAGTCTCCTTTTAGGCTTATACACTTCGTCCAACGATGTTCTAGTTTGTTGATCCCTTCCGAATAATAGGATTTGTCCAAGTCTGCAAAATATCTATTAGTGTCTGCAATCACCTCCTCGTTTCAATAAAATCTTTGTCCCGCCAGCCATTTCTTCAAATTGGGGAACAAATAGTAGTCCGAGGGAGCCAAGTCTGGAGAATAGGGGGGATGTGAAACGAGTTGGAATCCTATTTTCATTAATTTTGCGACCACAACTGCTGAGGTGTGTGCTGGTGCGTTATCGTGATGGAAAAGGACTTTCTTGTGGGCCAATCGCGGGCGTTTTTCTTGCAGCTCGGTTTTCAAACGGTCCAATAACGATGAATAATATTCACCTGTAATAGTTTTACCCTTTTCCAGATAGTCGATGAGGATTATCCCTTGCGAATCCCAAAAGACAGTCGCCATAACCTTTCCGGCCGAAGGAATGGTCTTCGCCTTTTTTGGTGCAGATTCCCCCTTGGTAACCCATTGTTTAGATTGTTGTTTGGTCTCAGGAGTATAGTAATGTATCCATGTTTCATCCACAGTGACGAAACGACGCTTAAAGTCCTCCGGATTCTTCTGGAACAGCTGCAAACCATCCTTGCAACACTTCACACGATTCCGTTTTTGGTCAAGCGTGAGCAATCGCGGCACCCATCTTGCGGATAGCTTTCTCATGTCCAAATGTTTATGCAAAATATTATGTACCCGTTGAGTCGAGATGCCCACAGCACTAGCAATCTCACGCACCTTAACTCTTCTGTCATCCATCACCATATCATGGATTTGATCAATGATTTCTGGAGTCGTAACCTCCACAGGCCGTCCAGAACGTTCAGCGTCACTTGTGCCCATATGGCCAGTCCGAAAATTTTGAAACCACTTATAAACTGTTCTAATCAAAGGTGCAGAGTCACCATAATGTTTATCAAGCTTCTCTTTGGTCTCCTGAGGCGTTTTGGCTTTCATAAAGTAATGTTTAATCACCACACGAAATTCTTTTTCGTCTATTTCTTGAAAATCACTCGACTTCCTTGATTCACACGAATGCCAAACACAAAGAAATAGACCAATATGGCTGAAACTTGGTGTACGTTCATTCAAGAGATGCTACTAACTAAAAATGACCTCGATACGCGCCGGTGTGCCATCTCTCGGACTTTGCACGGACTTTTCAAACCAGCCTCGTATATGCAATTCAGGTTCGCTGCTGTATGTCCTACACTTAATATGTGCCAGTTCCGTAAACTGGCTGCGATTCAGTAGAGTATTAATCACACCATCCTGACAAGCTGATAAAAATTACTCGGTCTCTGATTTAAAACTTGCTAACTGTAGATAGCTCTAGCGAGTAGATGTTTCTGTAAAACACCTCACATTGGGGTCTTTTCGGCATGCTTTCTATAAAACTGATGTTGTTCTGCTGGTTTAATAACTGTCTTAAGTTTAGGCGGTTCTAAATCCAGAATGTTATTTACGCCGTGTTGTTGTTCGATGACATCACCAAAGTTTACCGCCAGACCAACTTATTCCACTGCAGCTGACGCGGCCCTAAGCAAAGAGGCTAGACTCCTCTGCGTTCATGGCCGTAAACCACTTCCAGGAGAGAATCGGTACTGTTTGCAGCCTTATTTATACACTAGTTACGCAGACACTAAAGTAATGCCTAGATAGTTGTACTTTTCCTAGACATCTAAAAGGTGTAGAATGTTTTCATCAAATAACTGCATGTTCTCGCGATGTTCACGCTAGCGTCCTCTGTCGAGCTTGACAATGACACAGTTATGCAATTTAAATTCCATATAAGCCTCCCGCGTGTATTCTTTAACTACTATAAGTGGTTCATTTATGTCTTGAAATATATGAAAGTGATTATTGAACAATTTTTTTTCACAGAGATCCTCGGAAGGGAAATTTACCATCACTAAAATTGTTTAAAACAATTATTTTTTACCAGGTAACTTAAGAGTTGCAAAGTTTATTGATGTTTATGAAACCGTTCGTTTAACCTCTGTTGCTCGATCTCTTCTTTCTTTGAAATATTAGTTGATATTCTAAAATAATCTACGCATTGGACCACACGCTATTTTCTGTTGGTTAGGGCCTAACATGTTTCGGAACAACTCTCATATCGCTAAGAAGTTTCATATTTTTCTTAGAGATTTACACAATTATGAAAAAAAAATGTAATTTAGGCACTCCAACCAACATATAATAAAATATATCATTTTTTTATAAAACTGGGCTACATGTACATAAAATAGAGAACTAGAATAGTTTTGTGCTTAAAATAAAATTCACGGCAAGAAGTTTAAGTAATGATCTACCTTGCGTTCTTTTAGCCCAGTCTTCCCGACTGGCCGTTTTATACTAAACAAAACATTTTGGATTATAATATTACAATTACTAAACGATTTTTTTTCTCTCTTCATCAAGCAGTCGTGTTATGTAATCATAAAACGTACAAAAAATAAATTTAAAACCACAAAAGAATGTGTGTATAGAAAACGACTTCTTGTTTTTCTCAAAGAATAATTTTACCACGAAATCCAAACACAAGTTATAATGGTTACTGCGATTAACCTAGCAATTAAAACAATCAAGGGCATTAAAATCAATTATACTCGTTAATATTACCGTTGGCTCAAACCTCCCCCAATCCAGAGCTGCTATCTATCCCTCAAAAGCAAAACAATAAAAAAAATTTTGTATGTCAACACAAAAGTATATGTAATTGCTTTCTCTAATATTTAATCAGTTGTACTCCTGAATAACCCCTTTTTGAATGCAAGTTTTCAACTTATGAATAATGCTGATAGCGCACATTAATCAAACTTTGCTACAAAGTGTTTTCAATGTAAATATGTTTGACGGATTTCATCACACTGATTTTATAAAAAGTTTCTTTTCATAAAATAGCTCATCACATACTTACAAATCTAAATAGACTGATGCGATAAAAATTAGAATTTTTGAATTAAAAGGATTTTCATTTACATTTGATTAGTATTATGCCCTAACAAACTTTATATATATATATATATATATATATATATATATATATATATATATATATATATATATATCTGGGGGCACGGTAGTGCCCCCGCCAAGTCGAGCAGAAAGCACAGCCGTACCATCCTTTTTTCGAAGCCACTCACGGCACTTTCGACCCCCTGTCTGTAACTTCGTTGTGGATAAAGCTAGAAGCCTGAATTTTTAGTGACCAAGAGGACATACTATACTAGCTATATTCCTACATTACCTACTATTTATACCTTATAGTTTACGAACTATCGCCAGTCGAAGTTCTTTAATTTTGTCACTGACACAACCTATCATCAAAATTCTAAGGTACTTCTAGCAGACACACAAATTTCAAATTTTGAATTTAGTTAGTGTTTAGCCTACAAAGGAAGGAAAAACTGAAACATTCCAAAATTTCAGTTCCGTTTTCTAAATTGTACAGTCACTTAAGCCAAAAAAGAGGGTCAACCTCGGAATGAGAGATAATAAGCTGTAAACTTGCAAAAACTTTTATTTTGGCATTCTAAAAGTTGTCTCAAAAGTCTCATAAAATCTCGTATCCGCGTCTTAAGATATTCAAGGTCAAAGGTCACAAAAATCGGTTTGTCGCAAATATCTCGCTTCCTATGGTTTCAATGATATTTGCATTTATTATGAAAATTATAGAGCATAAAATTCTCTACAAATTTTGTTCTAAACATTTTTTTATACGCTTAACCGTTTTTGAGATAGAGCGCGGAGAGCGCGCAGCACTCAGCCATACATAGCATAATGCAAGGTCAACCGTGAGTCCCGGTAAATAATACGTCGTATAAAGTTAATTAATCACTAAAAAATCCATAATTATGAATAATTTGTATTATTTATTAATTAACATATTATATTTAATATTTTTCATTTATCAAATATATTTGTTTAATAATAATTACCTACTTCGTGTAATTAAAAAATTGTTAAGTGAAATACTTTGAGTATATTTTAATTATAAAAAAGTATGAAGATGATGCTTCCACGACAGCAGGGCTAGAAGAGAATATAGTTATTAAAATAGGAGCAAAAGTCATGTTAAGACGAAATATTGACGTGAGTCTTGGCTTAGTCAACGGTTCTATCGGTATAGTACAAGGAGTAAAGGTTGATCCTGAAAATACAAATAAAATTAAAAAAATACATATTACATTTAATAATGAACATCTTTACGAGCTTGGTCCAGTCAAAACTAAATTTGAAATTATGACTTAGAAGCACTTATCGTCCAGACTTGTCAAAAATTGTTACATCATAGCCTTTGAGAAAAACCAATAGAGACAGGGAGTGGGCTTTAAGAAAATCCATAGCTGACGTACAAGAAATATTACCCGAGAAGAAAAAAAATGAGGACTACCTTCAAAAAGAAATGAGATCCAATCAAATACATAAAATGTAAAAAAAATGCAAAGTCTCGCAACGCAGTCCTTCCACCACAAAAAGTTGTGAGATCTCATGTAAAACTAAGTCAGTTATTTTAGTGAGTATCTATGGAAGCACCTATTCAACAACTTTGTCATAAATTGTTATCTATTTAGTTACCTACCAACATTTATAGTGACCGTATCAATATTAGACATCTTTATTTCTATAATAAATATAATGACTTCGCAGTCGCACGGCAACATAATCACATAAGAATAATCTACTATTTAAAATACTTTATTCTTAAGTGCACTGTTTAGACTTACTTAGCAATCGAAATAGTACTGATTATTCAGTTCAGGTTAGTTTCGGTTAGTTCAGATTAGTTCAGGTTTAGCAAAAACAGCCTCCCTCCGATTTTTCTCGTAAGTTTTTCAAAATTAGGACATTTTAAGCCTATTTCAAAGGAACAACCTCCCTTTTTTTGAAGAATCCGCGTACGGAAATTTTTTTCTTCTTAGTGTGCCTTATCTTCTAAGGACGATGACGATCATATTTGCCCATCTGATTTTATCTATTGCCACTCTAAACAGTTCAGCAGATGTCATGTTTGTCCACTGTCATAAGTTTTTCAACCAGGAGTTGCGGCACCTTCCTATATGTATATATGTAAATATATATATATATATATATATATATATATATATATATATATATATATATATATATATATATGTATGTACATATGGGACGTTTCGCGTCAACTGGGCCACCCCAATACCCAAAAATAGAATTAACGAAAAAAAAAATTCAAGGGTGTCAATTTCTTCATTGAAACGTAAGCTTTCAAATGCAATTTGACCCTTTTGAAAAAAACAAGATGGCAGTTCAATATGGCTAGAAGTAAAAAAATCATGATTTCTAAGTGGAATTAAGTTAACTGAACTTCAAAACTGAGACAAAATGCAATATTGATGTAATAATTCGAGTAACCAACATAATGTTATGTAATAGCAATATGGCGCCTGAAACCGCCTCCATAATTGCGTTTTTAGGCGTCATATTGGATCCGCCATGTTGATATTACATAAAATTATCTCGGTTATTCTAATTATTACATCAATATTGCATTTTGTCTTAGTTTTGAAGTTCAGTTAAATCCACTTAGAATCATGATTTTTTTGTCTCTAGCCGCCATCTTGTTTTTTTCAAAAGGGCCAAGTTGCATTTGAAAGCTTATATATATATATATATATATATATATATATATATATATATATATATATATATATATATACATATGTAATATAAATATAAATATATATATATATATATATATATATATATATATATATATATATATATATATATATATATATATATATACACATATATATATATATATATATATATATATATATATATATATATATATATATATATATCTCTGGGGGCACGGTAGTGCCCCCGCCAAGTCGAGCAGAAAGCACAGCCGTACCATCCTTTTTTCGAAGCCACTCACGGCACTTTCGACCCCCTGTCTGTAACTTCGTTGTGGATAAAGCTAGAAGCCTGAATTTTTAGTGACCAAGAGGACATACTATACTAGCTATATTCCTACATTACCTACTATTTATACCTTATAGTTTACGAACTATCGCCAGTCGAAGTTCTTTAATTTTGTCACTGACACAACCTATCATCAAAATTCTAAGGTACTTCTAGCAGACACACAAATTTCAAATTTTAAATTTAGTTAATGTTTAGCCTACAAAGGAAGGAAAAACTGAAACATTCCAAAATTTCAGTTCCGTTTTCTAAATTGTACAGTCACTTAAGCCAAAAAAGAGGGTCAACCTCGGAATGAGAGATAATAAGCTGTAAACTTGCATAAACTTTTATTTTGGCATTCTAAAAGTTGTCTCAAAAGTCTCATAAAATCTCGTATCCGCGTCTTAAGATATTCAAGGTCAAAGGTCACAAAAATAGGTTTGTCGCAAATATCTCGCTTCCTATGGTTTCAATGATATTTGCATTTATTATGAAAATTATAGAGCATAGAATTCTCTACAAATTTTGTTCTAAACATTTTTTTATACGCTTAACCGTTTTTGAGATAGAGCGCGGAGAGCGCGCAGCACTCAGCCATACATAGCATAATGCAAGGTCAATCGTGAGTCCCGGTAAATAATACGTCGTATAAAGTTAATTAATCACTAAAAAATCCATAATTATGAATAATTTGTATTATTTATTAATTAACATATTATATTTAATATTTTTCATTTATCAAATATATTTGTTTAATAATAATTACCTACTTCGTGTAATTAAAAAATTGTTAAGTGAAATACTTTGAGTATATTTTAATTATAAAAAAGTATGAAGATGATGCTTCCACGACAGCAGGGCTAGAAGAGAATATAGTTATTAAAATAGGAGCAAAAGTCATGTTAAGACGAAATATTGACGTGAGTCTTGGCTTAGTCAACGGTTCTATCGGTATAGTACAAGGAGTAAAGGTTGATCCTGAAAATACAAATAAAATTAAAAAAATACATATTACATTTAATAATGAACATCTTTACGAGCTTGGTCCAGTCAAAACTAAATTTGAAATTATGACTTAGAAGTACTTATCGTCCAGACTTGTCAAAAATTGTTACATCATAGCCTTTGAGAAAAACCAATAGAGACAGGGAGTGGGCTTTAAGAAAATCCATAGCTGACGTACAAGAAATATTACCCGAGAAGAAAAAAAATGAGGACTACCTTCAAAAAGAAATGAGATCCAATCAAACACATAAAATGTAAAAAAATGCAAAGTCTCGCAACGCAGTCCTTCCACCACAAAAAGTTGTGAGATCTCATGTAAAACTAAGTCAGTTATTTTAGTGAGTATCTATGGAAGCACCTATTCAACAACTTTGTCATAAATTGTTATCTATTTAGTTACCTACCAACATTTATAGTGACCGTATCAATATTAGACATCTTTATTTCTATAATAAATATAATGACTTCGCAGTCGCACGGCAACATAATCACATAAGAGTAATCTACTATTTAAAATACTTTATTCTTAAGTGCACTGTTTAGACTTACTTAGCAATCGAAATAGTACTGATTATTCAGTTCAGGTTAGTTTCGGTTAGTTCATATTAGTTCAGGTTTAGCAAAAACAGCCTCCCTCCGATTTTTCTCGTAAGTTTTTCAAAATTAGGACATTTTAAGCCTATTTCAAAGGAACAACCTCCCTTTTTTTGAAGAATCCGCGTACGGAAATTTTTTTCTTCTTAGTGTGCCTTATCTTCTAAGGACGTTGACGATCATATTTGCCCATCTGATTTTATCTATTGCCACTCTAAACAGTTCAGCAGATGTCATGTTTGTCCACTGTCATAAGTTTTTCAACCAGGAGTTGCGGCACCTTCCTATATGTATATATGTATATATGTATATATGTATATATGTATATATGTATATATGTATATATGTATATATGTATATATGTATATATATATATATATATATATATATATATATATATATATATATATATATATGTATGTATGTACATATGGGACGTTTCGCGTCAACTGGGCCACCCCAATACCCAAAAATAGAATTAACGAAAAAAAAAATTCGAGGGTGTCAATTTCTTCATTGAAACGTAAGCTTTCAAATGCAATTTGACCCTTTTGAAAAAAACAAGATGGCAGTTCAATATGGCTAGAAGTAAAAAAATCATGATTTCTAAGTGGAATTAAGTTAACTGAACTTCAAAACTGAGACAAAATGCAATATTGATGTAATAATTCGAGTAACCAACATAATGTTATGTAATAGCAATATGGCGCCTGAAACCGCCTCCATAATTGCGTTTTTAGGCGTCATATTGGATCCGCCATGTTGATATTACATAAAATTATCTCGGTTATTCTAATTATTACATCAATATTGCATTTTGTCTTAGTTTTGAAGTTCAGTTAAATCCACTTAGAATCATGATTTTTTTGTCTCTAGCCACCATATTGAGCCGCCATCTTGTTTTTTTCAAAAGGGCCAAGTTGCATTTGAAAGCTTTATATATATATATATATATATATATATATATATATATATATATATACATATACATATACATATACATATACATATATATATATATATATATATATATATATATATATATATATATATATATATATATATATATATATATATATTTTGGATTGTTGTAGTTTCTACTTGATGGAAATTCATTATAAATATATAATAAAAGACTGTTTTTAGTCAATTTCCACTGGTTTATTTAAATTGCGATGACGCGTTTCGCTGTCGATGCAGCTTCTTCAGATCTACATTTTACACTGTGTAACATCGCAATTTAAATAAACCAGTGGAAATTGACTAAAAACAGTCTTTTATTATATATATATATATATATATATATATATATATATATATATATATATATTTATATACATATACATATATATATATATATATATATATATATATATATATATATATATATATATATATATATGTATATATAATAAATGAAATTCTAAAGGAAACACCAACATTTTCTGCAAGCGATGGTTGGTTGCAAAATTTTAAACGCAGATTTGACTTTAGATTTTTGAAGATATCTGGTGGAAAATTATCTATAAACCCTGACCTAGTAGATCCATTTAAACAAGATCTTTGTTCAGTCATATGTAAACTGAATTTAACAAATGATCAAATTTATAATGCAGATGAAACTGGCTTGTTCTGGAGACTGCTACCTGAGAAAACATGAAAGAATGATGAAAAAACCGCTCCAGGAAGGAAAGCTGAAAAAGTACGACTTACTTTTCTCGCTTGCACAAATGCGTCTGGAGAACATATAGGTAGACCTCTCATATTAGGCAAAGCAAAAACCCCTAGGTGCTTTAAGAACTTTACTCTCCCTCTGGATTACGATTATTCAAAAGATGCTTGGATGACTGTGGACATTTTTAAGAACTGGTTTTATGAATGCTTTGTTCCTCAGGTAAGTCAGCGAATATGCAATATGAAAATGTTCGAATTAACTAAATTCGCGTATATACATTTTCAGGTGAAAACATTTTTAAAACAAAAAGGTTTACCCGAAACTGCCATTTTGTTATTGGATAATGCCCCAAGCCATCCGCCTGCAAAAGATCTACAAACCGATGATGGAAAAATCTTTGTTATTTACATGCCACCAAATGTAACACCCTTGATTCAGGCAATGGATCAAAATGTTCTGCGAATCACAAAACTTTACTACAGGTCAAGCTTGTTGTCATCAATTTTATCTTCAGAATCTGAAGATCTCTCAAAACTTTTAAAGCGTTTAACAATAAAAGATGCTGTAATAAACCTATCATTAGCATGGAATAAGCTTGAGGTTGACACGATAAAAAAATATTGGAAAAATATTTTGGATTTCACTGAAAGGAGTAATGAGACTCTGATCCAGAAGAAAATAATCCACTCAGCATTTTGAAGGAAAAATACAAAAATAAAAAGGAGGAATCGTTCAAAGAAGTTCAGAATTTGTTGATAGAAGTAAACACCGAAGTAAATTTGTTAATTGCATAAATCTGTTCATTAAAAAAAATATTTTTCAGGTTGAATATTCAAGAGAGGATATTGTGAAGTGGAATGAAGATT
Source organism: Pachyrhynchus sulphureomaculatus (assembly GCA_019049505.1). Classification (NCBI taxonomy): domain Eukaryota; kingdom Metazoa; phylum Arthropoda; class Insecta; order Coleoptera; family Curculionidae; genus Pachyrhynchus; species Pachyrhynchus sulphureomaculatus. Next base: position 175,537,416 of record CM032456.1, read on the forward strand.
ATTTAGATGAGCAAAGTGACGAAGACGAAGATAATTTAATCAATGACAACTCTGACTATGAAAATGAAAATAATGAAAACTTGGAAATTAATTCGTCGGAAGCTTGGACGCATTTAATAAGGCAATTATTTGGAGTGAAAAAAATATTTTTATTACTAATGATTTATTGGTGTTGCGTAAATGCAGGAATAAGGCTTTGCAGAAAAGTTTGGCTGTAAAAAAAATTCAAAAACAAATCACACAATATTTCCCTAAAATGTAACCGTTTTTTAAATAAAAATATCTTTTTGATTATATGAACAATTTGATTTTATGAAAACCCCTGGTATTTATTGATTCACATAATCGAGCATCTACTGTATATACACTCCTGGACAAAATTAACGCAACAATATATGAAATCATACAAATCTCTATAATGAATTAATTTTAATAATTTTTTATGAACATTGGTTACACTAAAAGTTAGAAAAAACTTATTCGGATACTTTAAAAGTGAATTAGCTACCAAATTTCTCTATAAGATTCGAATTAAAATTATTCTTAAGACCTAATAACAAAATCGTTGAAATTATGTAATAATGAAAAAAAATAAACTGGGACACTAGTAGCAAAATTAATGGTGTAACTGGGACACTAGTAGCGTGTGTTGCCTCCTCTACTTCGGATGACAGCGTTTATGCGCCTAGGCATGCTTCTAATTAAATTTTGGATAAAATCTTGAGGAATTTGCTCCCATTCTGTGATAACTGCATTTTCAAGTTCCCTCAGGTTTCTAGGTGCAGGTATATGACGTTTCACATTTTTCTTAAGGTGATCCCATACATGTTCTATCGGATTCAGATCCGGGCTTTTTGGTGGCCATTGCATAATCGGTATATCAACTCGATTAAGATAATCGGGTACCTCCCTATTTCACGTGAGGTCGAGCGTTGTCTTGCATAAACAGGAAATTGGGCCCCACAAAATGACCGAAAGGCATCACATGTTCTATTACAATATTCTCAAGATAGTAGTCAGCATTCATGGATCTCGTACGGACAGGAACTAACTCTGTGCGAGCATCAAAGTAGATGCCACCCCAGAACATAATAGAGCCACCGCTGAATGGAATCCTTGCAGGGATATTGCAAGGAGCAAATCTCTCTCCTGGTCTTCGCCATACTGGCTCATGACCATCTGGATGTTTTAGACTAACCTTAGTTTCATCTGTGAAGAAAACTTGTTTCCAATCATCCACAGACCAGTTTTCGTGATTTCGAGCAAAACGTAACCTGGCAACTCTGTTCTCTCTAGTAAGCAAGGGCGCAGTGGCTGGTCTCCTACTGTTTAATCCAGCTTCATTTAACCGTCTTCTAACTGTTTTAGAAGAAATTGTGACATTGCGCACAGCTTCGAGTTCGTTTCTTATTATAGAACTAGTGACAGTCCTGTTTCTTATCTTGTCTTATAAAACGTTCATCTAGGTCGCTAGTGCATCGTTTTCGCCCTTGCCCTAGCCTTCTAGAATAAGTTCCTACTTCATTCAAGCGTCTTACCATACGACTTATTGTGGAACGATGTTTGCCTAACAAATTGGCAACATAACTCTGACAATATCCCTCGTCCAATAAAACTGAGGCTCGCACTACCTCGTGTTCAGTTCAATTCCTTGTTCGATTCATTTTTTCTAATTCTTCGAGGTCAAAAATAAAACAGTCTACCACAAAAACGTATTACTTTGAAAAAGAGAACAATTTATAAGCTTACTTTTAAAGAAAATCTATCGCATTATTACAGAAAATTTTTTATCTTCTAAAAAATTCTTTAAAACTGTAAATCTAAACGAATTGTTTGAAGGTTGTAGAGTTCGATAGCCTTCCTTATATCCATATGCTTCCTCGCCCTGATGTTGCTAATTTTGAGTACTAAGTGGTTTTCTTTTTTTTTTTCTTGTCGGTTATCGAATTTGAGTTTACTGTGTTAGAGAGAATCTAAGGTTGTAGAGTTGGATAGCCTTCCTTATATCCATATGCTCACTCGCTCTGATTTTGCAGATTTTGAGTACTAAGTGGTTTTCTATTGAAATGTGAACGCATGTTAAAATCGATTCGGTTCGTTTTCTTCGTTAATTTCTGGCTGTTAAAACGTGGAAAAACACAAGATTTTTATTGTCGGTATTAAATAAATATACCTGTTTACTTTTTCATTTATCAAGTACGACAAACACGTACCAGTTAGTAGAGAATAGCAGGGACCGGTGTTAGGCCAGTGAACACAGATTGGCGAATTCCAGCGACGATATTCAATTGAATTTATAATTCAGTAATCGACTGATATCAGTTATTTTAACGATTAAGGATTCAAGCTTTTTTTGTATAGAACTGATGCCAACACTATGTAGTAATACTATGTTCTTGTAAAAATTAAGATGTATTTAGATATATGGATCCTAAACAGGAAAGCTGTAATAGCATACGTACATACTTTAACAAACAGATACATTTTTTAAATTCAATAGAGGTATTTATTGTCAATACATAATTAATTCGTTTTTGTGTCGTACGGATGTTGTCGTTGATTAATTACTGATGAGTATTTTTAAAGCAGAACATTTGCAATAAATAAACGTATATATGTATATATATATATATATATATATATATATATATATATATATATATATATATATATATATATATATACATATATATATATATATATATATATATATATATATATATATATATATACATATATAAATATATATATATATATATATATATATATATATATATATATATATATATATATATATATATGTATATATATATATATATATACATATATATATATATATATATATATATATATATATATATATATATATATATATATATATATATATATTTATATTTATATATATACAGGGTTACAGGGAAAGTCGTCCTAGATAATTAAGGACGTTATAGTTTAGGTCGTTTCTGACCGATTTGACTCTATGACATGATGTCCTAAACTTAACCGTTTTCGAGATATTGAAGTTTAAAGATTTTCTAAAAAAAAACATGATTTTTTTTTTGCTTTTATATCGATTTTTTTTTTATTAGAGGTTTTCGAGTGCGATTTTTTGGTTATTTTTAGTTAGTCTGTATGTCAAGTATCAAAAATCATCAAAAAAAATTTGAACTAGTTATTAACAGTTTCAAATGGCGGCTTGTTAATGTTTCTAAATTACGAATTTTTACCAAGTGTTTCCTACTTTAAATCAATAAAGAGAAAAAAAAAATGTATGGAAGTTATTCTGCAAATTATTTTAAAAACTTTTACGTCTTTTTAGCTATCAAAAAAGGTATAATACTAGAAGTTTAATAGGAAAACTGTACACAGTATGACACCTAAAGCGGGCTCGGGTAGCAAAAGGTAAATTTTTAGTTCTAGGTGAAAATACGAAAAATACACAAATAAAACAAAAAACCTTGCAATTTAATATTTTTTATTAATTATAATTCATGTTCTATATAGTCGCCCCTATTTCTAACACAAATTCTCATTCTTTTTCTTAAATTACTTTTCACAACGCTGGTTGTGGGGTGCCGCCTCATTTCGTCAGCCGCATCAATTATTATTTTTCGTCTTAGGACATCAACGTTTTCGATAGGAGTCATCTGGTCGTATACGAGACTTTTCATGTGACCCCACACATAAAAATCCATCGGTGTTAGGTCTGGGCTTCTCGCCGGCCAAGGTATGGGTCCGCCTCTTCCAATCCATTTGTTGGGATAATTGTCATTGAGCCATGCACGAACACTTCCTCTGTAGTGAGCTGGGCAGCCATCGTGTTGAAAGTACATGTTTTGTCTCAAACCAATAGGTAGGTCTTCCATCAAATTAGCTAAATCGTTCCGCAAAAAAATTGTCGTAGTCCTCGCCACACATTTAAGCTGAATCTTGTTTGTGATCCTTTCGTTCTTTTTTTGTTTGGGTTGCCTTCCTCTTTAGAAGCCCAGTAGTGGGCATTGTGGTAGTTTGTAAGACCGTCTTTGTCGTCAGTCCATAGTATTTTCTTAAAAAAAGATGCATCTTCGACATCGGTATTGAGCATAAATCTGCAGAATTCTAATCGTCGCAACGGATCCCCTTCTTCAATGACTTGCACGGGCGTATAGTGGTAAGGGTGTTGCCCAACAGTATGCATTACAAACCATACCTTCCACTGCGAAATACCAAGCTGTTGTGCGACAACATTTGTAGATGTGGTTGGGTCCACCTCAAAGAGACATCGTATTTCGTTTTCTTCGTCTTCGTCAAAGATACGTGGTCGTCCCATGTCAGTCCGCCGTCTTTGTACGGAACCAGTTTCTCGTAGTCTTCGATAAGTTCCATCAAATACGCTAACATCAGGTACACGACGAGTAGGATATCGCAGTATGTATTCATCACGTGCACGGGACGATACTCCTTCACAAAATCCGTAACACATTAGGATGTCAGCATATTCCTCGTTGGTATACGTTGCCATATTCACAAGCAGAGATCAAAATCCAGTTACGAGCCAATTCACACAGTCAGAAGATGAAAATTCGTAATTTAGAAACGTTAACAAGCCGCCATTTGAAACTGTTAGTAACTAGTTCAAATTTTTTTGATGATTTTTGATACTTGACATACAGACTAACTAAAAATAACCAAAAAATCGCACTCGAGAACCTCTAATAATAAAAAAATCGATATAAAAGCAAAAAAAAAACATGTTGTTTTTTTTAGAAAATTTTTAAACTTCAATATCTCGAAAACGTTTAAGTTTAGGACATCATGTCATAGAGTCAACTCGGTCAGAAACGACCTAAACTATAACGTCCTTAATTATCTAGGACGACTTTCCCTGTAACCCTGTATATATATATAAATATATGTATATATATATATATATATATATATATATATACGTATATATATATATATATATATATATATATATATATATATATATATATACATATATATATATATATATATATATATATATATATATATATATATATATATATATATACATATACACGTATATATATATATATATATATATATATATATATATATATATATATATATATATATATATATATTTATATATACACGTATATATATATATATATATATATATATATATATATATATATATATATATATATATATATATATATATATGTACACGTTTATTTATTGCAAATGTTCTGCTTTAAAAATGCTCATCAGTAATTAATCAACGACAACATCCGTACGACACAAAAACGAATTAATTATGTATTGACAATAAATACCTCTGTTGAATTTAAAAATTTTATCTGTTTGTTAAAGTATGTACGTATGCTATTACAGCTTTCCTGTTTAGGATCCATATATCTAAATACATCTTAATTTTTACAAGAACATAGTATTACTACATAGTGTTGGCATCAATTCTATACAAAAAAAGCTTGAATCCTTAATCGTTAAAATAACTGATATCAGTCGATTACTGAAATATAAATTCAATTGAATATCGTCGCTGGAATTCGCCAATCTGTGTTCACTGGCCGGTGTTAGCAGCTAATTATACCGGTCCCTGATATTCTCTATTAACTGGTACGTGTTTGTCGTACTTGATAAATGAAAAAGTAAACAGGTATATTTATTTAATACCGACAATAAAAATCTTGTGTTTTTCCACGTTTTAACAGCCAGAAATTAACGAAGAAAACGAACCGAATCGATCTTAACATGCGTTCACATTTCAATAGAAAACCACTTAGTACTCAAAATCAGCAAAATCAGAGCGAGTGAGCATATGGATATAAGGAAGGCTATCCAACTCTACAACCTTAGATTCTCTCTAACACAGTAAACTCAAATTCGATAACCGACAAGAAAAAAATTTTCACAAGGATCTTCCATATTATTAAGCTTAAACAAAGTTTAAAAATCGAGGATCAAGGTTGGAAATTTAGCACCAAAAAAAGCCCCTTCATATAATACAACTTTAAAAAATTCTTCAGAAAAAAATCCACTTTCCAAGAGGGCGCTATTTTTACTCGAACAATCGCCCCCCATTTATCGTTTCTACTCTAGTACTAGATCGCGACATGCTCAAAATCAAATAGCTGACACTGTTCACAGTTTAACAACACACTAAACCCTTCATCAACGGTTGACAATTAACATAAAACTTTTAACATACTAAAGAATCCATTCCTACAATAACCTAGTAGAAGTAAAGGATAAAAATCGACTGTTTTTATTCATGGCGAAACCTACACTAAAGAACTCCTTGAGTATCTTTTTCGGTATCTGTATCATGATTTCTGCATCTACATTTAACTACTAGTTAAATAATATAATCTTGAAATGCATAATTATATAACCAGTATACCAAAAGCCCTTGTAATTTTGTATACTCTAACTAAAACGACAGAATTCATTTCTAAAATCTATTATATATTTCCAAAAAATTTATTTTAATACAACTAAACAGCCCTTAGAAAACTGTTAAAAGAAACGCGTAGGCCCTGGGTATGACCAATCAATGAAGAAAAAAAGTTGCCATAATGGGCCACTTTCGACCTTTCAATAAATGCTTCAAAAGGTTGAGGTTATAAAACAACAAAGTTAAGCCGTAAGCTTTCTTTTCTTATCTTACCTCAGCAATCCTCTATTGATCTCCAATCAGGGGGAAAACGAATTTAGGTAGGGTTAAGTGCTGAGAGTTAATCCAAAAACAAGAAAGGCACTTCAAAACACTGTCACTATCACTTAAATAAGCAATATGAAAATAAAAAACCGGTCACTAAGGTTCGTTAAACAATCACTTTGTTTAGATTCTCGTTAACCGCGCTAAAACGAAAAAAAAAGTCGCATCTAACAACCGTAAACAAAATAAAAACCGACGAACAGCAGCGAATAATCTGCGTAGAACACTGATGAGTATGAAGTCTGCTTAGAAAATTCCGTCATGTTTCACGGTAAACATACACCGACGCGTCGCGCCATACGGGCTAAGTTGCGGATGGCCGCGACGAGACCTCTCGATATCGGTCGAAAAAGGACGAGCACGAAAAAAACAGACACACTGGAGTTCTACCATTTACCTGTTGAACGTACCATGTGATAAGATGGGCGAAGTAAGGGGATAGGTAGTACCGAATGAACTAAGCGGACAATGAAACTTCGACCGAATAAATCATCAAACGCTTAAAAGTTAAAAAATGTTAATTCCGATCATAGCAGCAAAATCAACTATTATCGGATTAGGCACTAGAGGATTGTCGATGGAAAATTTGAGAATTTTTTTCAATGTACGAGGCTGCTTTGAAAAGTCCGTGCAAAAATAAAAACTACTTATGTGTTTGGGGTAAACCTTTTTTATATTTCAACATAGTCTCCTTTTAGGCTTATACACTTCGTCCAACGATGTTCTAGTTTGTTGATCCCTTCCGAATAATAGGATTTGTCCAAGTCTGCAAAAATATCCATTAGTGTCTGCAATCACCTCCTCGTTTGAATAAAATCTTTGTCCCGCCAGCCATTTCTTCAAATTGGGGAACAAATAGTAGTCCGAGGGAGCCAAGTCTGGAGAATAGGGGGGATGTGAAACCAATTGGAATCCTATTTCCATTAATTTTGCGACCACAACTGCTGAGGTGTGTGCTGGTGCGTTGTCGTGATGGAAAAGGACTTTCTTGTGGGCCAATCGCGGGCGTTTTTCTTGCAGCTCGGTTTTCAAACGGTCCAATAACGATGAATAATATTCACCTGTAATAGTTTCACCCTTTTCCAGATAGTCGATGAGGATTATCCCTTGCGAATCCCAAAAGACAGTCGTCATAACCTTTCCGGCCGAAGGAACGGTCTTCGCCTTTTTTGGTGCAGATTCCCCCTTGGTAACCCATTGTTTAGATTGTTGTTTGGTCTCAGGAGTATAGTAATGTATCCATGTTTCATCCACAGTGACGATTCCGTTTTTGGTCAAGCGTGAGCAATCACGGCACCCATCTTGCGGATAGCTTTCTCATGTCCAAATGTTTATGCAAAATATTATGTACCCGTTCAGTCGAGATGCCCACAGCACTAGCAATCTCACGCACCTTAACTCATCTGTCATCCATCACCATATCATGGATTTGATCAATGATTTCTGGAGTCGTAACCTCCACAGGCCGTCCAGAACGTTCAACGTCACTTGTGCCCTTGTGGCCAGTCCGGAAATTTTGAAACCACTTATAAACTGTTCGAATCGAAGGTGCAGAGTCACCATAATGTTTATCAAGCTTCTCTTTAGTCTCCTGAGGCGTTTTGCCTTTCATAAAGTAATGTTTAATCACCACACGAAATTCTTTTTCGTCCATTTCTTGAAAATCACTCGACTTCCTTGATTCACACGAATGCCAAACACAAAGAAATAGACCAATATGGCTGAAACTTGGTGTGCGTTCATTCAAGAGATGCTACTAACTAAACATCACCTCGATACGCGCCGGTGGTGCCATCTCTCGGACTTTGCACGGACTTTTCAAACCAGCCTCGTACAAGTAGCATTAAATAAAACGAAGTATGTATTTAACAGGCAGAGTGATACACTCTCTTAAAGCTGTTTATATTAATTTTACAAGACTCAAGAACTGACGATGGACAATCGAGGTATCTTAAATAATAGGAAAATACCGATTCATGTTCGGTACGCGAGAATTACCAACTGTCGGATTGCAGGTGATTGATTCATTGATTACACAGGTCAACAAAAAAAAAATATTTGTAAAAACTTTTTAAACCAATTCGTCTAAGTGTTATGTATTTTTAGGTGCTGAAACTGTATCTGGTATCAGTTTTTTGTATCAACCACAGTTCTCTCACAATATGACATCGAATAAACAAAAAACATAGGAATCAGGTAAAATTATTAAAAAAGAGTTTTCATCGTTGGCCTGTGTTATTTTATTGATGAGGGCGCGTCGATAACTAGATCATTTGGCGCCCAATTTGAATTGACATATTAGTATTTTGGAGTATAGTTTTATTCAGAGAGTTTATTAGATTTTTGATTCCATCATGGTTCGGTCTTAGAATTTGCGATAATGATCCTCTGATGTTGTATTTTAATTTCTTGTCAAGGAAGTCATTTAATTCCAAAATGTGCTTTATAGACAGAGGGCTAGTGCACTTAGGACGTACTGGGTGGGCCTCTCCTTTTAGTAGGTGGGAATGTGTGAAATAAGTGTGGCCGATGGCAACTCTCCTCCATATAACATTTTCTTTGCGAGATAAGGAAGGAAAGTACGGTGGGAGAAAAACGAGGGTTTTACCTCCAACAGTTTGTTAGTGCAGATCCCAGTCTAATTGGAATAAATTTGCTATAGTGGTTCTAAAATAGTCTGAAAGATCTTTAGAGGAGAAAATGAATTTTGTAGGGTTCCAGTGGAAACGGCAGATTTGCATTCAGGTCAACTGATTTGTTCCCTGTTATCGATTTATGACTTGGGACCAACAAGAATACAAATGTTAAGCCTCTGGTATGTCGAGTCTGAAGGAGGACAATAATGTTCAGAACAAGAGGGTAAGAAATTTTGGAAGCGGAAATGGCCAGTAGCGAGCACAGAGAGTCCGTGATAAGTATGAATTTCTTTCTTGCTTTTAAAAAGACTGTCCAACTTAGGGCTTCTTTGAATCCTAATAATTCCGCTGAGAATATCAAAGATATTTTGTTAAGTTTCAATTTCAAGATAAAGTTCTCAGCAAACACCGCAGAACCAGCACCTAAGGGAGACTGATGAATTTGCAGTGAGACGCAATTTGCAAATGAATTTGCAAACTGCTCTGGAGAATGTTGACGAATATGTATACCTTGACAATAGAATAAAACTAGGCTACAAAAATCAAACATTATATTTATAAAAGAAAAAGAATGGCTTGGGTTGTATTTGGTAGAACGCTGACAAACAAAAATATCCTTATGTAACTGCGGATTCGGCTCTTCGACCAGTGCATCTTGCCAGTCCTAACTTACGGGGCCCAAACAAGGATACTTACCAAGCACGCTATGAATCAACTGAGGACAACACAGCTATGGAACGATACATACTGGGTATATCCTTGAAAGATCGTACAAGCAACACTAAGATCAGAGATATAGTAGAGACGGCACGGCGGCTGAACTCAAATGGAGCTATGTTTACCATGGTGCTAGATATACACATGACAGATGGTTCCAATCTATATTGAAGTGGAGACCATACAAGGATAAGCAATCGAGAGGACGCCCTCCCAAACGATGGATTGATGATATCAAACAAACGACCGGGTTTGTCTGGATGAGACAGGCATGGGATCGTCAAAAATGGAAAGATATGAGGTAAGCCTATATCAATAAAGGCTGAAGAAGAAGATATATTTAACGTCCGTGAAAACCATGCATCTTTGGATACTTATCAGACATAGACCATCAGGATGTTTTGTTGCGTTAAAAGCACAAAAGTCCAAGAATAATAATAGATAACTACGGCGTATTGCATATCAGAGTAGGGCATGTAACCTTTCGCTTCATTTTAGAGCTCAGCAGCTAACCTCTCTAGAAAAATTGTTCCTTAAATTTTTACAAATACCACTAAACATTCAGTACCAGTATCAGAATCCTATTTGCTTAAGGCGACAGCAGTACGAAGTTTTATTTTCGTAGGCTTTGCTTTTGGAATAGAGGTTTTGACGGTTCACATCAGATGACGTTGAGGTTTTAAAGATGTAATTCTTAAATCAATGCTAGTGTCGTGAGTGTGTCGCGATTGCCTCTTTACCTTAACTAGGTATAAGCTCAGAAATCGAGCGAAGCATGGAATATCCTAGTGTGGCGAGTGAGAGTACCGTGAATACCGGATTGTCCAGTATTCTTGGACCTCCATATTTTTAATGCAAAGGCATACTTTTAATGCAAGGGCAAACTTTACTGACAGTCTTAGTTCGATAAGACATTATAATTATTTTTTTCAGTAATTACTGTGACATTCGTATAAAAAGCATATTGTGCTGTTAATTTAGTCAACAGTTTATAATGGCACACAATTTTCCGCCCACAAATAATCCAACTCCATGAGGTGTAAGTAATGATGAAAAGTAGAAAATAAAATGAAATACAAAAATTCCCCCCTCTTTAATTATTCGTAGCTCTTAAGAAGCCTGATTAAAAAGCTAAGGAATAAAGACATTTACAAATAGTGCCAATTAATCTTAAATCCTAAATATATGCTTAGTCGAAAGAGTTTTTAAAAAATTTTAACTACATTTCACTGTCGCTGCAAAAGTGACAAAACCCAAAAAATTTAATTTTTGAGTTATCACCAGGAATGGGTAAGTTAACCGCTTAACGACTGTACCCGAGATAACTCGGGCACGGTCAACGTTTCGATTTTCCTATGCCCGGGCCTAACTCGGGCATCTCTAATTTTTATGGATGTTATGCGCCATCACCCGAACTGTCTCGTGAAAAGCGTGGGGGGGAATACGCATTTTTACACATTTAACTCAAACCCCTCGGGTCTTGTCGGATTTTTGCGACTGTTTATTTGATCTTGAGGCAAAATAAGCTGCCAGCGGGTAAATTTAGTTTGTGTTGCGACTTGATAAGTTTTGTTGCGTTGCTTCTGTGAATTAAATTTTACGTGAGTTTTTGTCTACAATAAGTAAATATATTTATTATACCTGTTATTTACATTTTAGTAGCTGAAACCCAAGTACTTAGTATATCATGGACAGGCACGATTATGATCTGTCAGATGAGTCAGAAGTTGACGAACCAATAGACGAAAGTGGCTCTGATACATCTTACGGCAATATTTCAAGTAGTAGCTCGAATTCAGATAATTTGGCGGATTTACTTGAAGCACGTGATTGGTTTGAATTGCAACCTGATTCCCCAGCCCCACCATCATTCCCTTTTACGGCTGTACCGTCTATAAATTGTGTATCCTGCAATGATTGGAACATGTTGGATTTTTTTGAACAGTTCGTTGACGACGATCTGGTTGGCCATATAGTAACAGAAACCAACAGGTATGCTGAGCAAAAAAAAAAGAGGAAAAATGTGGTACCCTGTGACTAGCGAAGAAATTAGAGTCTTTTTAGGATTGACAATTTTACAAAGCGTTATAAAAAAACCAGAATTGCGTCAATACTGGTCAACCGATCCTCTTTTGGTGACGCCCTTTTTTGCCAGTTGTATGAGCAGAAATAGATTTGAGGCTATCCATCAAAACATCTATTTTTCTAATAATGATGAATTTGATGAAGTAACTCATCCAAACCCAAAACTTAATAAAATATGGCCAGTATACGAAAAATTGGTTAGCAAGTTTCAAGAACTGGTCGTACCTGAAAAAAACCTGTCTATTGACGAAAGTCTCCTTTTATATAAGGGTAGACTTGGTTGGATCCAATAGATTCCACTAAAAAGAGCTCGATTTGGTATAAAAAAACCTATTTACTGTGTGAATCTAAAAGTGGTTATGTATGGAATTTTATCATCTACACTGGAAAACAAACCAACCTTGACAAAGACTATGAAAATCTACCAGTTTCGTCGCAAATTGTCACGACGCTGTCTAAGCCATTGTTAGAGAAGGGCTATTGCATAACGATGGATAATTTTTATAACTCCCCCCAGCTTGCGGATTTACTTATTACAAAGAAAACCGACGTTTATGGAACACTAAAATTAACACGGAAAGAAGTTCCTTCAGAGCTAAAAAAAAAGAAGCTGAAAAAAGGAGAAGTTGTAGCCTTTCAAAGAGGTAAAGTTTGTGTCCTAAAGTGGAAAGACAAGAAAGATGTTTCTTTGATTTCAACCATTCATACGAACACCTGTGTAGAGGTAGAAAAACCAAGAGAGAATATAATAAAGCCGAAAGGTATCATCGATTATAACGACACCATGGGCGGTGTTGATCGGGTGGATCAACACTTAGCAGACTACAACCTTCCAAGAAAGCGTGGAAAAAAGTATTACAAAAAAATATTTTTTCATTTATTAGATTTGGCACTGTGGAACTCTTTTGTGTTATATCGAAAAACTGGAGGAACAAAGTCAGCACTAGTTTATAGGTTGGATCTAATCAAACAGATCATGGAAAAATATCACCGCACGGAATTTTCTTCTAGAAAAGGACGACCTTCAAGCCAACCTACACCACTTAGACTGACAGGTCGTCATTTCCCTGAGTGTATCCCGGCAACCGAAAAAAAAAAAACAATTTCCAACTCGGCAATGTGGTGTATGCTGTAGAGTGCGTGATGCCCGCGGCAAAAAAGTTCGAAAGGAAACACGCTACTACTGCCCTATTTGTGACGTACCGCTCTGTGTTACACCCTGCTTTAGAGTATATCATACAGTTAGTACTATTTAGTTGATAAGATAAGCCACTTTTTTGTTATTTGGCTCAAATTTTGTTTCAAATTAGCATTTCTTTGAACGCCCGAGTTAATTCGAGTGATGTCAAGAACAGAATTAAAATGTTTTATTTTTTGTGAAAACACTTTTTTTTTTTTGTAACTTTGAAAAAACATATTTGGTAAGTCCTATTTGCAGATTTAACACATACCATAAAAAAAATCGGGCATTTTGGTCCTACTTTCCCAAATAAATTCGGTCGTGAAGAGGTTAAATATTATTCCATTAGTCCTAAAAAGTTTATAAATTTTAGTTCACCAGTTGGCCCAGTGATGGGATTTGAGTCGTTTTTTGCCGATTCAGTCATATTATGTTTATAATATACTGGTGACACATTTTCAGTTGCACAATAAATATGATGGTGTGTGTATGCTTTTAAACAATGTACAGTGTATTATTTCGAGTTGTATCACTTTTGATGATAAAAAAACAATCTTTTACTGAAAATACTTCGTATTGTGTCACTTCAGTTGATTAAGGTAAACTAAACTAAAACGAAGAACAATCTAAAATTTTTATGTTATGTTATTTATGAAGAATATTCCTAAAAAATATTATGATGAATTTTATAAAAAATTTTTTAGAAACTTGTAAAAATATTTTTACAGTAAGTAATCTATTGCATTCCATTTTACTTACTTTTTTAGTTTGTACTCTTTATTTATTTCTTTGTACTTTTCCATTGCTAGTTTTATTAAAAGTAATTGTTAATTTTTTATTACTGAGTTCCTTTATCTTTCTAAAATCAGGTCAGGGTATAAAAATTAATGTTTTTGTAACTAAAGAAAAAGTCACAAGACTAGAAATAATATAAATTTTGTTACTCTAATTAATTTATAAAAAATGTTACAATTCAAAATAATTCAGTTCGTAGTGAGTCCGAACAAATTCAAAAATGTCACAACTCAAAAGAAAGGGTTTTTTTAAGGATTGTTACCCTGAAACAAAACAAAAATGATTTTATGATTAGTTACAGAATCATTATAGAGATCATATTCTTTCTACTGCTTTTGTTTTTACTTCTCTTAAAAAGTTTCTAATACTAGAAAAAACTGTTTTTTTTTTTCCTGAAAATTTAAGTATTTTGAGTTGTGCGACTTTTGAAGCAACAGTGCGACATGTTTTGTGGTCGAAATTGACACCGCCCGACCTTGTAACACAACAACCTTGTAAAAATGAAGAACCGAAAGTGCAAGCGAAGTAGTCAAATCGGCAGGTTGCTGGTTACGATACGATAGACGATGACTAAGCTCCTTAACCGCGATTGGCTTTCGGTAATCTAACACCCATCCACTTACTGGAGCAACCCAGTCACGACACAAAGAACTTAATACCATTTAAAAAATGGTTAGTGCTTTAAACGTAATTAATTCTATGTTGAAAATTTTATTTTAAAAAAATTATATCATTACACTTTATCACCTTGCAGATGATAATTTTATTTTGTATAAACGATTGAGACTAATGGGCTTCTACAGTGTTTACGACTTCCTGAGGATTATTCTTTTTAGATAGCATATTTTTAAAATTATTGTTTAAAAAAGAAAATATCTTGTGGTTTTAATATTATTAACTAAAACCAGTTTCCTTCAGAACTGACTCCATTCTTTATTTACCACGTTAATTAATCCGAAGGTAAATTCTTATAAGTACTATTTGATTTTCAAGTCAAATCCAAAACTTTTTCCTTAGTGTTTGACTTTGGTAAATTAAATTAATAAACGTAATAATTTTAAATTTACTTATGAAATTTAGAATAATGACTAATTATCCTTCCTGGATTCTTTAATTATTAAAAATGAGAGATTTTACTACTGTAAAATATCGTCACAGATCGATATGTTCCTAACAATTCATTTTATTGTCAACAATATAAACGTGGGATACGCAGATGATATTGTTCTAATATAACAATCGGAACACAGACTGCTCTATAAATTCAGACAAGTAGCAGTCAATACCGACAAAACAAAATGCATCACAATAGCTAAAGAATCAGTAAGGTGTAAATTAGAAACAAATGGGAAATAAATAGAGCAAGTAATGAAATTCCCATATCTTGGAGTATTAATTACTAGCTACGGAGATATAACAGAAGAAGTGAGACAACAAACAAATAAAGCAGCAGCAATATCAGAGGCCCTCAGAGATGTAATTTAGAAAAACACAGAAAATTGCATCCATACAAACCCATTCTATTGCAAGAATTATCTGACGCTGCCTACGATAGACGCGTTGAATTTTGCGAAGTCATGATGGAACGAATCAATAATAATCCTAATCTAATTCATAATATTGTTTTTTCTGACGAGGCCACATTTTGTCTTAACGGAAGAGTTAACAGGCATAACTACCGGTACTGGTCTATTGAGAATCCCCACTAGATAATCGACAGTCATTCTCAAAGACCCCAAAAGATAAATGTGTAACCAGGGATTTGTGGACGTCATATAATTAATTCTTACAGGACAGCGGTATTTACAGTTACTCCAAGAGCAAGTTATTTCAACATGTGCAGGTCTTTTTCCCGATTAAAATATATATCTATGGTATCAACAGGACGGAGCACCTCGTCACTATGAAATGAATGTTCGTAGATATTTGGATGCGATTTTTCCTAATCGATGGGTAGGCAAAAAAGGTGCTGTAGAATGACCTGTAAGGAGTCCCGACCTTATGCCACTCGATTTTTTTTATGAGGTCATTTGAAAACCAAAGTTTACCGAATTCAATTTGAAACTGTAGAAGATTTACAACAAAGAATTCAATATGAATTAGCACAGATCACCCCGGATTCTCTGCAAAACTGTGTTCAGGCAGTTTATGACAGATTGGGTCTTTGCCTCGCTGTTAACGGTAGACAGCAATTGTTAGCTTAAAAACAAACCTATAGTATTTACGTGTATTAATAGTTTTTTTTTTTATTTTTTTTTATTTTTTTTTATTTTAAATTTCAAATGACTATAATTCCAAAACAGTTCAATTTAGACATATGGTATGTTAGACAAATTTTATCTAGAATTTTTAGTAGGACCTAAAAATAAAATAATAAAGGGTGATTCATTTAGAGGTACTTTTTGTGATGGGGATTTAATTGCAGATTGCGCATGCGTCGTGTCAACTGAAGTGGCATTCCTGTTCAGTAGTGTTTGACAATTCATAATGGAAAGACTTAGCCCGGCACAGCGTCTACAAATTGTTCAACTTTATTACGAAAATGGGCGTTCTACGAGGAATGTGTATCGGGCGCTTAGAGCAACTTATGGTCCACATAATCGGCCTACCGAACGCACAATTCGCTCTACCATCAATAAGTTGTAAGGTGTGAACTTACCCGCTTTTTGAGGCGTCATTTTTAATTGCGCCCCACTTTAATTTCTGATAATGAATCGAGTGAACCCTGATTTTAAAAGAACTAAAGAAATTAAACACACACTAGCTCAGTTTTCTTTGGTAGGAAGATATGGGTAAGAGATAATTTTTGTACGTCTTTTTGGATTTATTTTCTATTTCTAAAAAGCTTTAGCTGTACGATTTTTTTTTGGGCACCATTCATTTTAAAATAGAAAGGATCTAACTTCAGCTAAAAAAAATGAAAAAATACTGAAGGGTTTTATGGTTATTAAATAAAAAGTTAGTTTAGTACAGCCGTCCTTATCCTGAAAAGAAAGATAGGTATTCAGTGAGACACTAGCTTTAATCAACAAAAAGAAAATTTATTCAAGTTTTTAAAAAATAAAAAGTTCTAACCTTTGCAGTTCTACAAAAAGATTCTAGCCTAACTAGTAGTTATTACATTTAAATTCTGAACTATGACAACCCCCGAAGACGAAAAATAGTGCTTTTCACTTCACTTTTTAGTCAGTTTTAAATTACTGTTAAGGCACTACTCAGGGACAGGTCTATTGAAGTATGCTTTGGTAACTTACTGTTCTTATTCCTGCTTTGATGGAATACGACCGATTTCACACTTTTCTAGCAAACACTTAGAGAGCCCACTACGGCTTTTCGTTAAGAAACTGGTGCTTTACTTAGCTCGCATGATGGTTGTTATGAGCTTTTTCTGTAGCTCAGTCGAAGGAAGCCTACTTGGCGGCTCCGATGCAATTAGCCTCGCCTACTCGGCGGCTGGATGGAAATTAGCCCTACTCGGCGGCTGGATGGAAATTAGCCAAGACCGTCGTTTCTCGGACCCTTAAATAAACCATGCAAACTCTGCCGGTAATATGGCGACGCCGGAACCAAAACTGCGGATACACACATTTCACCAATCGCGGCGTAGCGGTAGATTCGGTCAGGAACCCGCACTGCACAGTATATACCGAACGTCTTGGAATCTCTGTTTAATATACCGTTCGATACAAAAATGAAAATAAGTACAATTTGAAGTGAAAAATCAGTAACATTACATGGTCTTAAAATCTAGGAAAAAATGAATGTTACAAAGTTTGAGACCCAATTTTCATTATTGGATAATGCTCGACCGAATAGACCACATCCAGCACGTAGTGAAGAAAATGTAGGGGCGGTAGCGGAGAGTGTACGCGAAGACCGTGAAGTGTCGATTCTCAACAGCTTGGCCTGTCATATTCAACAACTTGGCGTATTTTACGTAAGGATCTTTCTTTAAAAGCATACAAAATTCAACTAGTGCAACAACTGAAGCCGACCGACCTTCCGAATTGTTTCCGTTTTAGTCGTTGGGCTCTTGACAAGCTTGCAGAAGATCCACTGTTTTCGAGAAAAATTTTGTTCACCGATGAGGCCCATTTTTGGCTTAATGGGTTCGTGAATAAACAAAATGCCCGTATTTGGGGTGATGAACAACCTGAAGGGGTTCAAGAGCTGCCATTAAAGCCAGAAAAAACAACTGTTTGGTGTGGTTTATGGGCCGGTGGAATAATCGGTCCATATTTCTTCAAAACAGAGGCCGGCCGGAATGTTACTGTGAATGGTGACCGTTATCGCACCATGATAACAGACTATTTGATGCCAGAAATTGACGCCTGTGGTCTCGACGAAATTTGGTTCCCACAAGATGGCGCCACTTGCCATACAGCCCGTGAAACCATTCGACGAACAGATCATTTCACGCTTTGGACCAGTGAATTGGCCGGCTAGATCATGTGACATCACACCTCTTGACTTTTTCCTTTGGGGCTATGTAAAGTCCAAAGTCTACATGGATAAGCCAGCTACAATTGAGGCATTGGAGGCCAATATTACTCGAGTCATTGGCCAAATACCACTCGAAATACTCACACGCGTCATTGAAAATTGGAACTTCAGAATGGACGTTGTTAACCGTAGTCACGGACAACATTTGAAAGAAATTATCTTTAAGAAATAATTGTAAAGAATGGTTCTTTTAAATGATAATAAAGATTATAAAATAAAATTGTTTTTATTCATTTTTTTTTTTATTTAAAAAAAAGTACTTCTAAATGAATCACCCTTTATATAGAGCTTTTCATTTAAAAAAAAAAAATCAAGATGATGCGTCGTATTACACCCTATAACTTTCATTTAATTAATATTTGATACACTGATTAATAAATGATGTGGAATCATTATTCCGTACATATGGGGCACCCTGTATATATGTATATACAGGGTATACTGTATATATGTATATCCAAAGTGTAGAAGCAAAAAGAAGAATATATAGAACTTGCGTTAGACCCATACTGGCTTATAGTATAGAAACACGAGCAGACACAAACAAAACTAAACAGCTATTAAGAACAAATGAAATGAAAATACTGAGAGCAATAATAGGAAAAAGTTTATTAGACAGAGTGAGTAACAACATCATAAGAGAACAATGTAATGTGAAAGATATGTCAGATGGGGAAGAAAGAGAAGAAGAGAGTGGCGTGAACATGTACAAAGGATGGACGATACGAGAATGATAAAAATATACATGAACAAGAAAACACATGAAACAAGACCAAAAGGACGACCACCAAAGAGATGGAAAGACAGCTGGACATCCGAATCACAAGAAACTTAGGTCTATGACCTACTCAGAAGAGGAAGTAAGTAAGCAAGTAACATAAACATGCGGCATTACACTTTTTGGCTCATCATTTACTCATGGAATCGAGAAAAAAACAATATTTTTGCCAAAAATCGATTTTGGTCTTCAACATAGTTCCCTTCAAAAGAGATCCACATATTCCAGCAATCTTCCAAAATTCTACTTCTTCATTTGAGCCAATTTTTTTTTCCCGAAAACACCTTTTCAAATTTGGAAAGAGATAACACCGCTGGAGCCATCCCAAAAAATACTTGCCGAAACCTTTCCAGCTGATTTTTGTGTTTTTGGACGCTTCGGTCGGCTTTCATGTGGTTGCAACCACTATGCGGACTGCCTATTGGACTCGGAGATGTAGTGGTGCATGCAAGTTTCGTCCATTTTTAGGAATTGATGCAAAAACAACTCCTTTGGATTGCGCCGAAACAGTGCCAAGCAATGTTCTGAATCTTGGACACGTTGCTGTTTTTGATCAACTGTGAGAGTGCGCGGCACTCATCAGGCACATAATCTTTTCATATGCAAATATTAAAGCAAAATATGCCTCACGCGTTCTGTTGACATCTTCATGGTGTCCGGTATCTCTCTCACTTTTACTTTGTGGTCATTCATAACACTACTTTGGATTTTTTTTTGAGTTTTTTTGGCGTAACTGCCTCATTTGGTCGTCAGAAACGTGGTACATCATCGGTGCTTGTACGACTGCATTTAAGTTCACTCAACCATCGACATATACTTTTGAAGCCGTTCTTGTATTCTGGCTGTATTTTTTCCCATCAAAAAGTAATGTTCAATCATCACACAAAATTTTTCTTGTTCGATCGTTTTGCAAAAATCAAAAGTAGCGTTACTCGGCTGTAACTCACAAACTAATACACAAAATGTCATGAAAATTTTACACGAATCCTCTGAAAGTGGACACTAACTGAAAATCATATGATTTTTTTTGTTTGTGCTGCCATCTCTCGGAAAGTCTCGGGACTCTTTACCACATGTTAATAGTCACTTTCCCTTTAAACGAAGTAAGATTCAGAAATGAAAGGCACTGTATTAGGAATATACCTAGGATCAATGGTTATGACAAAAACTTAAATCATTAATAAATAAACATAAGTTTCGGTTAAATATTCCTAATACCATCTTTTTTTGGATGAACAATATAAGTCGAAACATGTTATGTAAGATAAACAGGTAATAAAAAATATGCTAAAGGAAGTTAATTTTGTGTTTGCATTTTGAAGTCATTGTACCAAAATGAAAAATAAATATTTGTTGAAATAACAGTGTTTTCAGGTAACAAAATTCTTAGAAACAACTTTTCTATCAAATTATTAAGACTAGCAACCACCAGTTTACCTTGTAGATTATCACCTTTTAGTAATTTAATTATGTAGTAATCTCCGATCATATACTATTTTTGGTGTATAATATTAAGAAATATATAGATAGTAAACAGAGATAAATATATTTTTTATAGCTACACAGTATACTCAAAAATTCGGGGACTGTGGCTATAAAAAGGAACAACTTGTGCTATCTATGGGCGTTTCTTAACCTATCACAAATTAACACACCTGTTTATTGGTTTGTGTTAGTACAGGGATGTCAAAGATACGGCCCGCGGGCCGCATCCGGCCCCCGGGACGTATCAATAAGGCCCGCGATCGCAATGTGTCACAGAAATCAAGTTTTTTAGAGCTTTAAGACTTCACTCGATTCCTCTACGGAAGTTTTAAAATGCGCACACTACATTTATAAGTAATTTCAAGGGCAGCGCGTGCCTTGACAAGCGAGAGAGATAGACAGTAACGCCATCTCTTCGCAACAAGCGGAAATACCCTATTATTTTTGTTGAGAACAATAGAATCTTCCACGCGCTTCGAGTCTAGACTAGAACCTTCCTTATCGATATTATAAAAGGAGTGCGTCGGCGCGACGTGAGTCAGTTGAGTGTGAGTCGAGTAATCGAAGCGATACGGTCGGAGAAGGATTTTAGTTGTACTGCGAAGTAGTGATTGTGAAGGTATTGTGCATTTGTTTGTGTCGTGCGCGTGAGATATCTATAATTGTTGTGTCGAGTTCCATAATTGTTACGATTTTGGCATAATGTCACAAAAACGTAAAGTTAATAGTGAGTGCAGAGTTTTTCAGTCTAAATGGGAAATTGCATATTTTTTCATAGAATGGAAAAGTAAACCACTGTGTTTGATTTGCAATCAAACAGTTGCTGTTTGTAAGGAGTTTAACTTGAAGAGACAGTATGATACGAATCATAAATCAAAATTCGATTGTTACACTGAAAAAATAAGAATGGACACATTGTCATCTTTAAAATCTAAACTTCAAGGTGAACAATCGATGTTTACTAAAGCTAATACTGAGAGCGAAGATGCCCTGAAATCAAGTTTTATTATTGCATTAGAAATCGCGAAGAGATCAAAACCTTTCACTGATGGTGATTTTATTAAAGACTGTATGTTGAAAGTTGCCGATGTTTCATTTCCATTTCAAAAGTCAATAATTCAAAATATTTCGCTGTCAAGAAACACTGTTGCTTCAAGAATAAATGATTTATCTCAAAATTTAGTTCTTCAACTGAAGGAGAAAATTAAGGAATTTACAAACTTTTCACTGGCTGTTGACGAGAGCACTGATACTGTTGATACAGCTCAACTTGCTGTTTTTATACGAGGTATTAACAGTAACTTTGAAATAACTGAAGAACTATTAAAGTGCGTTCCATTGACAGGTACTACAACAGCAAATGATATTTATTCTGCAATTGAGCATTTGATGGCAGAATATGAACTCACAACAGCACAACTACGGATGGCATTCCTGCCATGGCTGGCAAACATTCAGGCGTTGTAACTAAATTAAAACAGAAAACATCAGGGAATTTTGTGGGATTTCACTGTATAATTCATCAGGAATCATTGGCATCCAAACATTTAAAAATGGACCATGTCATGCAACCTATAATTAAAATAGTAAATTTTATAAGGAGCAGAGGACTAAATCACCGACAGTTCAGGCAGTTTTTACAAGATTTGGACGAAAAGTTTTCTGATGTTCCTTACTTCACCGAAGTTCGTTGGCTCAGTCGAGGAGTAGTTTTAGAAAAAGTTTTTGCATTATGTGACCCTATTCAAGCTTTCATGTTAGAAAAAGGCAACCCAATTGATTATGACAATGACTGGTGGGTTGATTGTGCCTTTTTGGTAGATATGAATAAACACTTGACTGATCTGAAAGTAAAGTTACAGGGTAAAAATCTGATTGTCACTCAAATGTATTCATGTATTCAAGCCTTTGAAACAAAGTTGAGGCTGTGGGAAAATCAGGTAAAAAATCAAACTTTGGATCATTTCCCTCATTTAAAATCATTTGGCACAGTGAACCAAAAAAAATTGGATCAATATTCTCAACTTCTGCAAAATTTGATCACGGAATTCAACAATCGTTTTGAAGACTTTCACAAAATGAATGAAATGGAATTCCCAATTTTCAACAATCCATTCAATTTTGAAGCTTCACAGGCACCAGTTCATTTGCAAATGGAGTTAATAGATCTTCAATCGGACAGTATTTTGAAAGAAAAATTTAAAGAGATTAACGCTCTTACATTTTATACACAATATTTCAAGAGTTTGGATAACTACCCGGAATTAAAAAAGCATGCAGCACGCATTCTCTGCATGTTTGGTAGCACCTATTTATGTGAGCAGATGTTTTCCGTCATGAAAATAAATAAGAACAAACATCGCACAAGACTTTCAAATGAACATCTCCAATCAATTCTTAAAATAACTACAACGAATATGATGCCTGACATCAATGAGCTTGTCAAAAACAAGAGAAGTCAGGTATCT
This sequence comes from Pachyrhynchus sulphureomaculatus, assembly GCA_019049505.1. Classification (NCBI taxonomy): domain Eukaryota; kingdom Metazoa; phylum Arthropoda; class Insecta; order Coleoptera; family Curculionidae; genus Pachyrhynchus; species Pachyrhynchus sulphureomaculatus. Next base: position 175,560,772 of record CM032456.1, read on the forward strand.
GGATCCTCGAGCTCAAAATAATTACCCTCTTTTATAACTTTGATATAATTTTTAACAACCGTATATTAACATATATACTATATAATTAAATAAATAAAATGTTATAATAATTCAGTACATTTTTTTTATTTGAATCTGGCCCGCCTACACATTCTAAATTTAATATATGGCCCTCTGCAAAATTGAGTTTGACACCTCTGTGTTAGGAAGTGTTTAAAGATTTGTCGTCTTTTTATATGTGCCATAACAGGTCCTCCTGACGTTGGCTATCACTCTGGCATGTTCATCCCTGTTCCCTGCTACTCGGAATAACTCTTCGTAAGTTTCTGAGCCAAGAGGCCTGCTTCCTACCAACGCCGCGCCTGCCCTCAATCTTTCCAATCATTATAAGTTGCAATAACTCATAATGTTTGCCACGAAAAACAAGTCCCAAATACTCCAGTTTTCTACACTTTACCGTTGACAACAACTCTCTGACTGCATTAGCCCTCTGCAGTACTTCCTGATTGGTGACATAAGCTGTCCACGGAATAAGGAGAATCCTTCTATGCAGCCACACCTCGAAAGCCTCCAAGCGGTTAACTGTCGCAACCTTCAATGTCCATACCTCTGTGCCATACAACAAAACCAACTAAATATAGCATTTTAGCATTCTCTGATGTAGTTCCAGATTAATGCTATCATTGCCAAAGAAAGACTTCATTTTAATGAAGGTTGTTTGCAAATTGCAAAATAATATATAAAGTCTGTTATATTTCAATCTTATTTTGAAAGAGGCAAAACTACAACTAAAATATTTTTGCATTCGATGATGATTGTCTAAGTCACAGAAATGTTTTTGAATAGTATGGACGTTGTATAAATGATTGAAAGTCGTTAGAACACGAATCAAAAGAGAGATGTCTTCCTCAACCGAGGTTCCGGGTGAATTCGGCAGATGGTTAATGATACTAATCAAATTTTATAATTAACTGTGAAATAATGAAACAGCGAATTTATATGCAGCAGAAATAGGAAGTTTGTGCCTCATGGCTACACCCGCTCTCGTTTCCCGCTGGATCTCAGATCCTTATTAAAAAATCAGTTTTGTGTTTACCAGATTTGGTATCGACATTTCTATCGTACAGTCGACACTTTTCTGTTCCTTAAGCTTTCTAAAAGACCAAGGATTATACATATGGAAACTGACCACAGTTTTAAACATAATTTCTAAAGAACATTTGAATAGTAGGCTATGCATATTTTCTTTCGTGGTTCATGACAGAAATCAAAACAATTCGTTTAGATTTACAGTTTTAAAGAATTTTTTAGAAGATAAACAATTTTCTGTAATAATGCGATAGGTTTTCTTTAAAAGTAAGCTTATAAATTGTTCCCTTTTTCAAAGTAATACGTTTTTGTGGTAGACTGTTTTATTTTTGACCCCGAAGAATTAGAAAAATGAATCAAACAAAGAATTTAACTGAACACGAGGTAGTGCGAGCCTCAGTTTCATTGGACGAGGGATATTGTCAGAGTTATGTTGCCAATTTGTTAGGCAAACATCGTTCCACAATAAGTCGTATGGTAAGACGCTTGAATGAAGTAGGAACTTATTCTAGAAGGCTAGGGCAAGGGCGAAAACGATGCACTAGCGACCTAGATGAACGTTTTATAAGACAATATGTTTTAAGAAACAGGACTGTCACTAGTTCTATAATAAGAAACGAACTCGAAGCTGTTCAGAATGTCACAATTTCTTCTAAAACAGTTAGAAGACGGTTAAATGAAGCTGGATTAAACAGTAGGAGACCAGCCACTGCGCCCTTGCTTACTAGAGAGAACAGAGTTGCCAGGTTACGTTTTGCTCGAAATCACGAAAACTGGTCTGTGGATGATTGGAAACAAGTTTTCTTCACAGATGAAACTAGGGTTAGTCTAAAACATCCAGATGGTCGTGAGCGAGTATGGCGAAGGCCAGGAGAGAGGTTTGCTCCTTGCAATATCTCTGCAAGGATTCCATTCGGCGGTGGCTCTGTTATGTTCTGGGGTGGCATCTGCTTTGATGTTCGCACAGAGTTAGTTCCTATCCGTACGAGATCCATGAATGCTGACTACTATCTTGAGAATATTGTAATAGAACATGTGATGCCTTTCGGTCATTTTGTGGGGCCCAATTTCTTGTTTATGCAAGACAACGTTCGACCTAACGTGGCTAGGGAGGTACTCGATTATCTTAATCAAGTTGATATACCGATTATGCAATGGCCACCAAAAAGCCCGGATCTGAATCCGATAGAAGATGTATGGGATCACCTTAAGAAAAATGTGAAACGTCATATACCTGCACCTAGAAACCTGAGGGAACTTGAAAATGCAGTTATCACAGAATGGGAGCAAATTCCTCAAGATTTTATCCGATTTAATTAGAAGCATGCCTAGGCGCATAAACGCTGTCATCCGAAGTAGAGGAGGCAACACATGCTACTAGTGTCCCAGTTACACCATTAATTTTGCTACTAGTGTCCCAGTTTATTTTTTTCATTATTACATAATTTCAACGATTTTGTTATTAGGTCTTAAGAATAATTTTAATTCGAATCTTATAGAGAAATTTGGTAGCTAATTTACTTTTAAAGTATCTGAATAAGTTTTTTCTAACTTTTAGTGTAACCAATGTTCATAAAAAATTATTAAAATTAATTCATTATAGAGATTTGTATGATTTAATATATTGTTGCGTTAATTTTGTCCAGAAGTGTATATACGAGTATATATATATATATATATATATATATATATATATATATATATATATAGAGAGAGAGAGAGAGAGAGAGAAAGAAACCAGAATCTTTGTTTTTTTCTTAGAATTTCATGTAACTTCAAAACTTTTTGAAGACACTACATATAATGCCACGGTCGTAATAATATAAAATTATCAGATCATAAAAATATAATTCAGTTATTTACCTAAGAGATCTATAAACTTTTTCCGCAATCAAATATTATGGGCACCGAAATTAAACAAATAACAGTTCTCAACGCCGTAAAAATGGAAAGATTCTAGCTGTCTGGCCCACTAATGCGGTCTTTATTACAAATATTAAATTTATGGTCTTTAAGCCTTGCACATATTCTGTTAGTTTGTTCTTTGCAAGCCCCACTGCAACTGCAACACGGTGTTGTAAACCAACTATTTTTATTATTATATTACTATAATGTTTTGCCTTTTAGCTACACCTATGAGTTTAATACAAAGCCATAGTTTAACAGTAACCAATTCTCAATAAAAGATATACTATGTATAGTTACTAATAGCTCAGTAAAACAACAACTTTCTACCATTAATTATTTTCTTTGTACAGTTCTTGATGGCGCAGAGAAGTCGCTAAACTCTGTAATCATTTGGACGATAGGTCAATATTTGTTAGCTAAACTTGAGAGTACGCCTATGGTAAATTTTTGAGGGTAAATGTATAAAATAATAGGCAGTCAGCTAGAAAAGACCTTATTACATTATTATTATACTTAGGTAATTAACAAAAGACATAGAAGGCATTATCATTAACAATAACATCAAGTATTTAAATATTGTTAATACGAGCGTTGATATTATTATATTCATACCAAGCCAATAAGTATTATAAAATTTACTTAATAAAGAGTTAGAAGATTTATCACGTGTTACTCGTATTTTTAATCGACTTACAAACCAGTAAACCAACGGTCTGTTACAACAACGGGATGCGGTATATGTATGGACGCCCCAGTTTATTTTGCCTTTTGAGTGTTAATTATATTGTTCTGTGTAATTTGTAGGGGGTGGATATATTGTGTTGTTCCGATACGGTCTGTTGATTCTTTGAGGAAGGAAAGCGTAATTCGCCACTGTATCGAAAAAGTCATTTTCGGTTACTTAACACGCAGGCTGAAAAGTTTTTAATCTGACACATAGATGTCGCCCTTTTTAAAAAGTACATATGATTTTTAGAAACTACCAACCTTCAAACGTTAAGTGTCAAAATTTCATGACATCTCGACGATTAGTTTACATGTTACAGTGGTTTTAGTGACGCTACTTTTGATGGGAAAAAATATCGTTCAAGCAAAGCATAAGTGTTACGGGGACTCTGCCCCTGGAAAATCACTCATCATTTACTGGTATGCTAAATTTAAACGCGTTCGTACAGATACAGATGTGTGATGTTGAACGCTCTGGACGCCCAAATGAGGTGGTTATACCGGAAAACATAAAAAAATTCCACAAATTGTTTTGGATGACCGTAAAGCGAAACTGCGTAAGATAGCTGACACCCTGAATATATCAAAAGGATGTGTTGGTCATATTTTGCATGAACGTTTGAGAATGAAAAAGCTCTGTTCAAAATGGGTACCGCGTTTGCTCACAGTGGACCAGAAATAACAACGTGTTAATGATTCTGAGCGCTGTTTAGACCTGTTTAAGCGCAATAATTTTTGAAGCGATATGTGACAATGGATGAAACATGGATCCACCACTACACACCGAAATCAAATCGGCAGTCAGCTGACGGTGAAAGCCGCCCGAAGCGACCAAAGATACAACAGTTGGTTGGGAAGGTTTTGGCCTCTGTAGTTTGGAATACGCATGGAATAATTTTCAACGACTGTGCTGAGAAAGGAAAAACCACCAATAGCGAATATTATATAAAGTTACTGGTGCGTTTGAAGGCAAAAATCGCAAATAAACGGCCCCAAATGAACAAGAAAAAAGTGCTCTTTCATCAAAACAATGCACCGTGCCACAAGTCAATGAATGGTTCTTCTTTCTTCTTCTTTTTAGCCCGTTTCCGTCCATAATTGGACGAAGGCCTCCTTCATTGATTTCCATCTCGTTCTGTTTTGAGCTGTCTGTATCCATCCTAGTCCGGCCATTATTTTTATGTCGTTATACCATCTGTTAGGTGGTCTTTCTCTGTTTCTTCTATATTCCCATGGCCGCCCCTGGAGCATTGTTTTTGTCCACCTGCTTAAGCTTAAGTGTTCGTCCTAAGTATATGTACTCATTCATGTCAATTCTGTTCGTAGCTGTAATGATAATATCGTCTGCATACCTTAGATGGTTTAATTTTTTGCCATTTATGTTCACCCCGTAGGTGTCCCAATGAAATTTTCTAAACATATCTTCCAATACGAGAGTGAAAAGCTTAGGTGACAGACAGTGCCTTGTCGAACTCCACATTTTAACTATAGTGGTTTCGTTTCTTCATGTAATTTATAGGAAGCCTTGGTTTTTATTACTGATGTTAATCAAGAGATTAATATATCTATGATCAATTCTGTAGTTTCCAAGTGCTTCCATGATTACCCTTGTTTCCACTGAGTCGAACGCTTTTTCAAAGTCTATGGAAGCTAAGTAAAGAGGAAAGTTATATTCATTTGTTTTTTCAATAGTAACTTCATTGTAAATAAATGGTCTCTTGTTCCATAGCCTTTCCTAAATCCAGCCCGGGTCTCCGATTGGTATGTGTTCAGTTTGATGGTAAGTCGATTTGTTAATATTTTTCTCATTAGTTTATACAGTACTGATAACAAGCTTATCGGTCTATAATTTTATAAACGTGTGTGATCTCTTTTTTATGTAGAAGGATAACAATTGAATCGTTCCAGTCTTCTGATATCTGATTCTTGGATCAAACATTTATTTAGCATATCCAGTATTTTATGTTTCAGCCTTTGTCCACCCCATTTTATTAGTTCCATCACAATACCATCCTTCCCAGGTGATTTGTTTGTTTTCATCTGTTTAAGTGCATTCTCCAATTCGTATTCTTCTATATCAGGTAGCTCTTCCGAGCCAACATTTTGGATTTTTGACGTGTCTCTACGGATTTCCAGGTTGTTTGTGTTTCTCGTTACTTTTGATTCATATAATTTTTCGTAGAATTCCTCCACTATTTTTAATATTTCATCTTTGTCCCTTATTACATCTCCGTTGCTGTTTCGTAATGCATAAATTTCTTTTTTCCCTAACCTTGGACGTAGTACTTTCATTGCACCGTTTTGTTCAATTACCTTATTTATTTTCTCTTCTTGCTTTTTAATTCTGTTTTCCTTTATTGTTCGCCTAATAGTTTTACATAAGTCAGTGTATTCCATTGTGTTTCTTTTATTTTCACTTATTAATTGTCTTCTTTCTTTTAAAGTTGTATTTCATTTTAGGTTAAGTTTTTGTTTTTGTTTTTGTCGTTTCTATTCTTTGTTATTTTGGTCCCATGGGAGATGGCGTCTATGATTTCCTTGTGCATTATTTCAATTGTGTTATTGTTATTTACTTTTTCGAGGTCGTTTAATTTATTTTCAGCAGTTTGTTGATATTTCTCTTTTTTGTTTTCGATGTCCTGAACTCTAATTCCGGTGTTTTTCCTTTTAAATCTCTTTTGGCGTTCCATCTTGGTGCTTATTATTACTTTGGCTCTTAAAAGTTGATGGTCACTTCCTGTGTCAAAATGGTTCAAGGCGGATACATCATGAATGAAGTTTTTATTCCTACTTAGGATAAAATCAATTTCATTTTTTACCTGGTCATTTGGACTTGTCCAAGTCCACCGTCTGTTCGGCTTTTTCTCAAAAAAGTATTAATTGCATATAATCTGTTTTCATGTAAAAATTCAATCAATGTATCCTCCCTCTCGTTTCGCTGCCCTAATCCGTATTTTCCGTAGTACTCATCTTCCGCTTTACCCATACCAAGTTTCGCATTAAAATCTCCGATGACCATATTATACTGTTTTCTCTCTTTAATATGTACGTCTGATACGGTTCTAAGTTGGTCGTAAAATTCATCTATTTCTTGTTCCTCTTGGGTTGTCGTAGGGCATATATTTGAAATATTATGTATGCTACACGATCTGATATAGCTGAGAAATATTGTATACGATGTTTGAGTATTTTCCTTATAAGGTATTTATAGTGGAATAAATCTCTTGAAAAGACGTTAATACTTTCTTTAAGGCTAGTTTCTATATCATGAAAATATTCTTTTCAATTTCCGTCGGTTTCTGTCTGTTTGCCACGATAATTCTTTAACGAAATGCGATCTCGATTTCAAATTTAATACACATATTTATTTGAAGAAAGGGGGGAACCTATAATCTTTAAGGGGGGAAATACATTTAGACGAGTAAAAAGGAGTGAATGTATACATTAAAAAAATATTTAAAATTTCTCAACCTTAAAGGATCATATACTCATGGATCAAAGTAAAAAAAAAATTATTAAAAGTCTCAAAATTGCTGCCATAGAATACAATCATTGTTTCTGCTGTCGGAGGAAGTTGTCCCAGGATGTACAACCTAGCGCTTGCTACGTTGATCTGAAAGACAAAAATATATATATATATATATATATATATATATATATATATATATATATATATATATATATATATATAACAAGGATTTTCTACAGCTGACGCGGTCTTCCTTCTCTCAGCCTTTGATTCCTTCCGTTTCTATCTTCCCAGTCTCCATCTGTTAGACCCCTGTCCTCCATAGCCTCGTCCACATCGTCTCTCCACGATCGTCTGGGTCTTCCTCTTTTTCTTCTCTCTATAGGGCTCCACTCCGTTATTTTCTTTATCCACCTATTATCTTCGCTTCGTCTTATGTGTCCATACCATTTTAATCGTTTTTCTTCAATGGTATTTATTGCGTTCTCTTTGATGTTCATTCTGCTTCTTATTTCTTCATTGATTATTCTCTCCATACGTGTCACTCTACATCATCTTCTCCAATATTCCATCTCTACCGCGTTAATTTTAGATTTATTTCTTTTGCTGATCGTCCATGTTTCTGACCCGTATGTCATTATGCTTTGTATTATTAATTTGTATATGCGTGTATTGTTTCTCTTTGTAATGTGCTTGTTCCACAGGATCGAATTTAATTGTCTTATGCATGTTCGCGTTTGTCCTAATCTAGCTTTAATCTCTTCTTCTGATGTTGCGTTTTTTGAAATGTTCCTAGATATTTAAATCTATCGGTTCCTTTGATTATTGTTTCGTTATCTACTTCTAGATTCTCCACGGTTCCCTCCTTTGTTGTTTGCTAATCCTGCTTTAGTGTATTCTTCTTTCAGTCTTCTTACCATATAACTGAGGTCTTCCTCATCTTGCGCTATGATTACTTGGTCGTCTGCGAAACTTGGAGTATATAAGTAATCTTCTCGTATTGGGACTCCCATTCCACTACATTTTTGCTTCCATTTTTTCAATGTTTGTTCGAGGTATATTTTGAATAGTGTTGGGGATGTAGAGCATCCTTGTAATAGGCCTTTTGATGTTTGGAGTCTCTTTCCTATTTTATGTCCTATTTTTATGTTCACTGTGTTGTTTTCGTAGAGAGCTTTTACTGCGTATATTAGTTCTTTGTCAATGCCTATTTCTTTCATTGCGTTCCATAATCTTTGTCTTGGTACTGAGTCATAGGCCTTTCTTATGTCTATGAAGGCTAGATGAACTTCTCTATTCTTTGCCAGTTTTTTTTCCATTGTTTGTTTTATAGTGTATATGTGGTCTATACATGATTTTCCGGCCGTAAAGCCTGCTTGGTCTTCTCCAATTTTTCGTTTTGTATTTTCCTCCATGATATTTTTAATAATTTTTCCATACATACATACGTCCCATACTCGATATTATGCTAAGGCCTCTATAGTTTGTGCAGTTTCTGCGGTCTCCCTTTTTAAATATGGATACTATATAAGCTTTTGACCATTCCTCTGGTATTTTGTCTCCATTTATCGCTCATGTTTCTCAGCATTCGATGTAATTTATTAGACCCGTACTTAATCATTTCATTTACCACACCCCCAGGCCCTGCAGATTTATTATTTTTGAGTGTTTTTATTGTCTTCTTTACTTCTTCATAGCTTAGTTCTATCTCTTTTATTTCCTTATTCTGTTCTTCTTCAGGGTTCTCTTCTTGGAATTCTTGTTCTTCTATAGTAAGCTCATTTGGTTCCCCAACACAAGCTTTAGCCAAACACCCTGCCATGACTCTGCAACCTCATGTGGAAAAGGCCGCATCTTATGTGAAATATTTTCAACATTTTATCAAAATCATCAAAAACATTTAGCTAGCGAAAAATAATCTACTTGTCAGTTTTGATGTGATGCTTTTCACGCAAGTTCCAGTTACCGAAACACTGTCATCATAAAGACGAAATACAGCCTGCTCGAATACGTCATCAGTCTTTCAACACACTGCCTCGCAAATACATACTTCGTCTATTCAGCCAATACAAACAAGTAGAATATGCCCCGGATGGGTTCTCCATTATCACCAGCACTAGCTAATCTGTACATGGAGCATGTCGAAACCCTAGCTCTACATAAACCTAAAATATGGCTACGTTACGTGGATGACACATTTGTGGTATGGCATCGAGGTGAAGACAATTTAAATAAGTTCCTGGAACATCTTAACAATATACATCCAAAAATTAAACTTTCATTGGAAAGAGAAATAGCAGAACAACTACCTTTTTTAGATGTCGTGCTTCAAAGAATATCAGATGGTTCTTCGTCTCACTCAGTATATAGAAAACCGACACACACAAACAGGTATATAAATGCCAGCTCATATCACCATCTAGGTCAACTCTTCTCTGTTGCTAAATCCTTAACTCACTGATCACAAAACCTAACTGACAAGGAACATTTGCAACAAGAAACTAGGCTGCTTTGAAATGTTCTACTTTCAAATGGATACAATCAAAACACGATCTGGCGGGCCCTAAATAAACAAAACCGGAAAGAAAGACGAACGCTACAAAAGCATTTCTCCCATATACAAAAGCATCACGGACAAAATAGGAAAACTTCTAGGAAAACTTCAAATCGCAACTATTTACATAACGGATCAAAAATTAAAAATATTCTTCCAACACCAAAAGACATTATAGCCTTAGAAGACCAAGGTGTATACGAAATTCCGTGTCAGGACTACGGCCTCTCATAGGCATAGGCATAGGATACATAGGTGTCATCCTTTTCAAAAAATCCATATGATTTTTAGGAAGTACCAACTTTCAAACGATACGTGTCAAAATTTCATGACATTTCGACGATTAGTGTACAAGTTACAGTGGTTTTAGTGATGCTACTTGTGATATTTTCAAAACAATGGAAAAAATCGAATTTAGTGTGTTGATTAAACACTGTTTTTTGATGGAAAAAAATATCGTTCAAGCAAAGCAATGGCTTGATACGGGGACTCTGCCCCTGGAAAAATCACTCATCATTTACTGGTATGCTGAATTTAAATGCGGTCGTACAGACACAAATGATGCTGAACGCTCTGGACGTCCAAATGAGGTGGTTACACCGGAAAACATAAAAAAAATCCACAAAGTTATTTTGGATGCCTGTAAAGTAAAATTGCGTGAGTTAGCTGACACCTTAAAGATATCAGAAGAACGTGTTGGTTATATTTCGCATGAACATTTGGGCATGAGAAAGCTCTGTTCAAAATGGGTACCGAGTTTGCTCACAGTGGACCAAAAACAACAACGTGTTGATGATTCTGAGCGCTGTTGGAACCTGTTTAAGCGCAATAAAAAGGATTTTTTCATGCGATATGGGACAGTGGATGAAAGATGGATCCACCACTGCACACCGGAATCAAATCGGCAGTCAGCTGAGTGGACAGCAGCCGGTGAAAACCGCCTGAAGCTACCAAAGACACAACAGTCGGCTGGGAAGATTTTGGCCTCTGTATTTTGGGATGCGCATGGAATAATTTTCATCGACTATGCTGAGAAGGGAAAAATCATCAAAAGCGAATATTATATAAAGTTATTGGTGCGTTTGAAGGCAGAAATTGCAAAGAAACGGCCCCAAATGAGCAAGAAACAAGTGGTCTTTCATCAAGACAATGCACCGTGTCACAATCAATGGTTACAATGTAAAATTGTATGAATTGAAGTTCTAATTGCTTCCTCAACCACCGTATTCTCCAGATTTGGCCCCCAGCGACTATTATCTGTTCGCTGATCTCAAAAAAATGCTTGCGGAGAAATATAGGAATGTTAGAAAAGTGTTGGACTGATTGTATCGCTCTTGAAGGAGACTATGTTGATGAATAAAGTGGAATTTTGCAAAAAAATGTGTTTTAAGTAGCTAGACCAAAAACTACGTGTTACACTTATGTTAACTGAATATTCTAAATGCATAGAATAAAATGGTAAAAAATCTTTATCGCAAGCAAGATCCGATAGAGCAAAAACTTATTTAAAAATTTTGTCTGTTTTGTGCCCATAATTAATTTTTAGTTTATTATTTAAATATCCTCTATTTAGTTTGCAGTAACAGTAAAAGGTACAATTGTACAAATTACATGTTTATTTTATATTTTCGCTATAAAGCTTAATATTGTTATTTAACATTATGCCCGCATACCTTTCAAAGGGAGCAGAAAGCCGAAATCAATAGCGCAGAATTTACTGATAAATTATTAAATAACCCGCATTGTTTACCGGTTGCCTCTAAAAAGGGCGAACACTGTGTTTGCTTGCGTGCTTTTGTACTGGCATAATAAAAACGGCTGTTGAATTTATGTTCTCTGTCGAACCGAACGGGCACTGTAATAAAATGGTTGCCTGCGACTAATTAAATAGTAAAAACTATTTTGTTGCCCTTTTCAACAACTTCTATTACTGTTTTTACGGTTAATTTTCCGTCGTGAAGTTCGGAACAATGCTATTATTACAATGTTTCTTTTATTAAGTTCCAATTGGTCGTTTTTTTTACCAATTCAGCCTCACAGAACAGTTTTTAAAAGTTAGGTTTAGCATCATTACTTATTTGAAGCTACTTGTATAAATTCGACTTTTACTTAATTAGAAATAGAAAATCATTAAGAGCAGGGGTTCCCAACCTTTTTTTACTGCGACTCCTTTTACAGATTGCAATTTTTATGCGACGCCCTACTGAAAGAAGATACTTGTGTGGAGCTCTAACAGACAATAAAATTACTTTATTATTCAAAAACTCCAAAGAATATAGAGTCTTAATTATTACTTATTAGAAAACATAAAAGAACTACAAACAATACAATTAATGAGAAGGACGATCTCACTTTTCTGAGTATAACTTCTCAAATCGGAGCTGAAGCTTTGAAATTGCTACTCTCATTTCTTTTTCTAAATTTATTTGTGACCTGTACTTCGATTTGATCACTGCAACTGCAGAAGAGCCAGTTTCACCCAAGTACGACGTAGCAAATGGTAAAAGAACCCTCAAAGCCGTAGTACTGATAGTAGGATATTTTTGGGATGCATTGCTCCAAAATTGAAACAGTTTGTCTTTATCGAATCGTAGTTTTAGGCTCGTATTACAAGATAGTTCTGACAGCTGTTCTTCCTCGACTGTTCAAAGTGGTGGTGGTGGGGTCAATTGGAATGTGTTTCTAATCCAGTCGTATTGATTCAGATTCTCTGGAAAATATTTATTAAAATGGGTGCTTAATGTTGATAAGTGTTGGATAAATATGAATTGCAAACTTGGCTCAAGATTTTGTATAAATTTTTCTTTCAGAAAGCCTTTCAAAAGAGGAAAACAATCAGTATTTCCTTGCTCCTCTTCTATTTTTCTTTTCCACAATAGCAGCTACTTTTGAAACGCTGCAATTTTATTAAGAAGTCAGTGTTTTTAAACTTTTCTGCGTCACGATGTGATTCTGTCAATAAATCCGTGTACAACTCATTTTTTAATTCGTGTACACGTGAGAGTAAGTTACCTCTCGACAACCAACGAGCGTTACAGTAATAAAGTAAAGATGTATGCTAGACACCCAAATCTTCACAAAGCTTATGGAAAAATCTTACCTTCACGGGTCTTGTTTTTATGAAGTTCACCACTTTGATAATTATATCCATCACGAAATTTAATTCAGGTGAAATATTTTTTGCAGCCAGTGCCTCCGTATGTGTGACGCAATATGTCCATTTTACATTTGGAGCCTTGCTTTTAATGAGAGCTTGAAGTCCTCCATACTGCCCTGACATCGCGCGAGCTCCATCCGTAAACACACCGACACATTTCTCCCATTGGATGTTATTATCTTCCATGTAAGAATATGTGATCTCAAGCAAATCACTAGCCTTACTGGTATCAGTCATTATTTTGCAAAATAACAAATCCTCACGTACATTTGTTTCTTCCAGGTACTGCACGTAACATATTAACTGAGCGTCGTTATTACTGTCTGCCTCTTCATCCAGTTGAATGGCAAATAAACCAGAAATATTTTCCACAATTTGCTCATTAATGTCTTCAGCTATGCCATGAATGTGACGACTAATCGTATTGTTAGAACAAGGAATATATGGTTTCTTACATTTGGCAATACGGTGAGCGACTTTGTAAGAGCCGAGCAGTGCTTTGGAAGGATTAGATGGTCTGGAAAACAAGGACGTTGACTGATGTTTCAGTTCTCGCAATTTTCTTGCAAAAAAATCTAGCGGCTTTTCTTGTAAATTACTGTGAGTTGTTTCTAAATGGCGTTTTAATTTATTAGGAAACATACTTTCAGCTGCCAGCACCTTATGACAAACAACATATTGGGGAAGTTATATATTTCCTTTGCTAACGTAGGTAAATCCAAAACCTAAATATTGTTCATCATCTTTTCTGTACTTTTTTCGTTTTTCTAGAGTTTCTTTTCTACTCTCTCTTGCGTCTTCAACACGTTTTCTATTTATTTGAATAAAGTTATCCATTTTAAGTAATGAATATGCGCGAGTAAATTAAATACAACACACTTGAAATCAAAACACTGCATTCATCAACGCTTGTAATCGACGCATAAATAAAGCGCCGGAATAAAAGACCGAACGATGAACAAACGAAAGCGCGGGGAAATGGAGGGGCGGGCTTTCTCATAGAGGTATTAGAATAGAGGAGGTAGATTCTTGCGAAAAGCGTAGTGCTCATAGAAAGAGAAAGAAATAATATAAGTCATTCTGTCTCTCTTACTCGGCGCCGGAATTCAGCGCTCAAGCGCAGAGTAAGAGAGACAGAATTGTCTCATGTTATTTCCTTTTCTTTTTAACGACTACTTACAGCAGGCTATATACTTTCTCTCCTCTATTCTAATATCTCTATGGGCTTACTGAGTCGCTGATGACACGCTAGCTCATTACGTCGCGTGCAGGTGACCTGTGCGTATCGTCTCGCGACTCCCCTAGGATAGCCCCGCGACGCACAGTTAGGGAACCCCTGATTTAGAGTATTTAAGTAACTCAAGTCAGATTGTTAATAGCCGATATTACAAAGGTCCTATGTTTTAGTTTGATTTGAAAATACTGGAATTTTGGAAGAGCATTTTGGTAACGCTAGTTGGTTCAGGGCCCTTGATCAAACAGGACCTTTAGATTCCCTGTAGCTTCTAGATTTGTTATTCCCTTACTACTGTAAATAAGATTATATCTGTGAAAAAATCTCATTCCGAGATCCCTGCATTTCTTCACGTTTCAAGGTCAAAAATGCAGTTTCCAAATTCTGTCGGTCTGTCTTTTGGCACCATAACTCTAAAATGAAAGAAGATATCGATTTCTAATTTGGTATAGCTATAAAACTTGAAGTAGGAATGGAGCCTATAATATTGGAGCGATGTCGCTAGATAGAATGGAGGTAAAACGAGTGAGGGTCGATAAACTTTGTATAATTTTAACAGAATTATGAAAATTTTTCTTGGTCCTTTTCCTTGACTTGCTCAATGACACTATCGTATTTGGTTGTTTTACGTAGTATTATGGTTGAAATTTTAAGCCTGGGTTATTTAGGCGTCGTGAGGTCGGTTATTATTGGAGTGAATTGATTCCCTTGAGAGGTCACTAGCTTTAGGCCCTATATTGGCCGTCAAAGATTGTGAAGAAGGCCCGGGCAAGAGCGCCATTTGGAAACGTCGTCTTCATTGCTCTGTTCGCTGTGTTTTTGATATTTATCGCTTTTTGGAGACTGGACTACTTCGATTGTTGCTCCAGGTGTAAGTCATATTCAGAATTCCATCTTTCCTAGCCTATTTAACCTACTGTAACTCTAATATATATATATATATATATATATATATATATATATATATATATATATATATATATATATTTATATATATACATGTGCGTGTGTGTGTATAATTTATGCTAAGGTTCGAATAATTTTCAGATCTTGTGGTCTGGTCTTATAAAAAAATTCACAGCATTTTTCTAAGGGAGGGTTGTTATTGAACACTAATTGGCTCGTAGTGTCCGTGATCGGTACAAGTGGATTCCGAATATTTTTTTCTAATTGTTCCAGCGAGTGATGATTGTTACAGTAAACCTTAGTTTTGAGATATCTCTACAGGGAAAGTCCATCGATGTCAAATCAGAGCTATGTGGAGGTCAAATTGTCACGTTCTCTGCAAATCAATTTATTTTGGAAAATTTATTACCTATTTTTAGGATTCTCGAGGTCGAATAATACGAGAATTGTTATTTTTTCATTAGCAAATATAGTAGAGTGGTGGGCAAAAAATCGACTCCAACGATTTTGCTTCATTTAACACCGATCTTTAAATTTAATTTTCAAACAGTGGTATTATTTTTGGTTTCATCAGAATGCTGATTTTCTATTCTTTCCAATAATGCCAAAAACATTGGGATTTCCATAAACTTTTACTGATTAAAACGGATTTACTCAATAGAACCGTTTTTGCTCGCTCAGCAACGTACTCGTCTACAAAAACACATGCAATTGCATTTTCCTATCATTCCTTTATCGGAACTTGAACCGTTAACATCTCTGTTATACCTGCTTACTAATTATCAACTCGCAAGAAACGGCATAAGTAATTGCCCTATTTCAAGAAGGACATAGCCAAAGTGTAGTCGCTGCGCAACTGCATCTGAGCCAGTCAGCTGTTTCCTGAGTCTACAAACGTTATCAAGAGACAGGCGCCTTTAGACGGAGACCAGGGTGAGGAAGAAGGTGTACCTCGGAGAGAGACGATCACTTTAGTGTCAACACAACTTATCAATCATTACTTGACCGACGTTGAGGTCCAGCAGAAGCTCCGAAAGGTTGGAGTCGGGCTGTCAGTCATTGGACAGTCAGAAGAAGACTTAAAGAAGCTAACCTAGCTCCGAAAAGACCAGCTAACGGACCCAAATTGACAGCAACCCATCGACAATCTCGACTCAGATTTGCCACATGAGAATATGTCGACTGGACCTTAGAGCAATGGCAATGATGGAAGAAGACGGGCTTATAGGAGGCCTGGGGAGAGCTATGCGCAGTGCTGCATTACTGAAACAGTCGCCTACGGAGGAGGGTTTGTCATGGTGTGGGAATCAGTTTAATCAGTAAAATGCAAGAGGTATGCTATGGAATTTGGAATCATTAGAAAGAGAATAGACTGGACTTTCAAATGATACTAAAATCAGTAAAAATATATGAACACTAAATTCTACGATCTGTGTTAAATAAAGTCAAATAGTTTAAGTCGATTTTTTGCTCACCAGTGTATGTATGTGACCTCAAAAAATATACTGACTAAAATATTCGCATTTCCAAGAGAAGTTCTGGGTAAATTACTTTACCAATTTTTTTGATATTTGTAAAAAGAAAAACTCGGTAAATCTTCCTATGGTATATATTTTATAACAAAATATGCCCCAATTTCTGTATATTTATTATATATATTTACGCGCATTTATTGAAATACTAAAGTGCGTCTTTGGGAGTACAATTAAAAAGGGTCTAACAGTAAATGCCTAACAGCAATATTAAGAAAATTAAAATAAAAAAATAGATCGGTTGATATAATAATAATAAAAATAATGCAATAAGCAGGGAAATAACTTATTACATACTGTTTGTTTAGAAAATTGATATATTTCGATACTAAAAAAGGGGTGTCGAAATGATGGCAAAGTTACACGATTTTATAAAAAGAAAATGAAATTTAAGTATCATAAATGATAAGAAAAATCGGTTAATTCCATTGAAACGCATTAAGCACCTTATGGAAGAAAAGAAGATATTAATATTATTGCGTTTAAAATTTTATTGTGGTAAGACAGTTGAATTTTAATGTTTTATGTACTGAATAATACACAATATAGTAATTACACAAATATATTAAAACAGTGTCCTCGTGTACATTTGTTACAATTTGAGTTCTTAATTAATATCTAGTTCAATTTCGGTATCGCTACTATCTTGCAAATCAATAATAAGTTTTTTTACAGGTTCTAAACTATTTATATTTATGTACATACATCTATATGAGTTTTAAATTTTTTTGATGTGTTGAATACAGTTTCTTCAGTTTTCAACGGTTACATCTTTATCAACTCAATCACACTACTGCTTAAACTGGGTGTATTATTGTGAGCACGTATATTTCGTGACCTGCTTCCTTTGCAATTTTATCACAAACATATTCCGTTGAAAAATTGTAACTTTTTAAAACTTCTAACAATTGTTTAACTGTATATCTTTCATGGAAATATATGTCATGTTCACACAAAAAGGCTTGTATTTCCCTTTTTCTACTGGTGGAACTTGGTACCTTATTCATATGGCGACTATGATAGGATGCGTTATCCATTACGATACAGCTATTCGGTAGTGGTGGGCATAATCGCATTATTGCAATAATCGGATTCTCAGGTTATGAATGATTTTGATAACCGGATTATAATTCGAATTAAAAATCATCCCATCCCCTACTACCTTTGATGTTGCGTGCGTCGCTTTATTATAAAATTTAAAATTCATTGAATTGCTCGATTTTGCCGATTCGCCGAAACGAAACTCAAACTCCAGGCATGTCGATTAATTGAATTATTTATTATTTTTATTTTTAGTAGTATGGATGAATCGTCGTTCAGAGAGTATTAGTGTTAGTTGAGTGTTGAATAATTAAAGTTAAAAGTAAAATTTTTAAAGAAAACAGAAAATGAGGCCTGGTTGTAACAAACATTAGCTGGTGTGGAACTGGTTTAAAAACAAAAAACCGGTCAAGTGCAAGTTGAACTTGCACAATTAGTGTTCCGTACGTTGATTGTTTTTAAAAATAAAAATTTTTGTTAGGGTGGTATAAAATGATCAGTGACTTCACAAAACACACCCCAAATGAGTTTTCAACAAAGTTTGTTTCCAATCTTTACTGAAAACTTGTGACGTTGAAATTTTGTTTTTTTTTATATACCAAATAAATTATTAAAGGTAATGCACTCGTGATAATTTTCGTTCAATCTATACCCCGTGGAGAATATTCCAGAATTTTTTCAAAATTTTTTTGATCAGTACTTTTCGAGATAAGGTAGGGGACAGCGATTTTTCACGATTTTTTAAAAGTAATACGAAGAAAAGTGTGCGCAAGTATTACATTATATACGTATATATATATATATATATATATATATATATATATATATATATATATATATATATTTTACTCGTGTTTTCACAAGCTTTCATTTGACACCACACTCGATGACCTAGTAAAAAAAATTGTTTTTCACCTCCGATTTCACCCCTCAAAACGAACCCCTTAAGTCAAAACTTATGTTACGGTGGTATAAAATGATCAGTGACTTCACAAAATACACCCCAAATGAGTTTTCAACAAAGTTTGTTTCCAATCTTTACTGAAATCTGATGACCTTGAATTTTTTGTTTTTTTTTATATACCATATAAATTATTAAAGGTAATGCACTCGTGATAATTTTCGTTCAATTTACACCCGTAGAGAATATTCCAGAATTTTTTCGAAATTTTTTGATAAGTACTTTTCGAGATAAGGCCCGGGACAGCGATTTTCCGCGAATTTTTAAAAATAATACAAAGAAAAGTGCGCGCAAGTATAATATTTTTTACTCGCGTTTTCAGAAGCTTTCATTTGACACCACACTCGATGACCTAGTAAAAAAAATTTTTTTTCACTTCCGACTTCATCCCCCAAAACTAACCCCTTAAGACAAAATTTAATTCTCAAAACTACATGGCTCTGATGAGGCCATCAATTCCTATATTACTACCAAATTTCACCTTTCTATGTCAAATAGTTTCGGAGAAAATCGGGTGTGACAGACAGACAGACAGACAGACAGACAGACACCGAAGTGATCTTATAAGTGTTCCGTACGGAACACTAAAAATTGACTGTAAACAAGCTGCTTACAAGATATGCGATAAAATAATAAAATATTTTGGCGGAACAACAAATTTGAAGCAACATTTATTAAGAATACATCCCACTATAAAACTAGAAAAACCAGGTTGTTCCTCAGAAAATACACAAACTCCGTCATCCGAATCCGAAACTATTACGCTAAGTTCTTCAAGTGCTACATCAGAAGTAGAAATATTGAATACTACTACCAATAGTACCAATATAAAAATAGGTACTTTTATTAGTTTTAATTTAACAAAAAAAAAAATGTTAGACCACCGAAACAATTAAAACTTTTTGGAATGAAGGTAACACTTGAATCGAAACTAGCGAGAATTGATTCTGCGCTACTGAAAATGATCGTTAAAGACTACCAACCATTATCCCTTGTAGAAGATGAGAGGTTTTTTGGAATACATTCGGGAATTAGAACCACGCTATACTCCTCCGAGCAGAAAAAAACTAACATACGATATTTTACCTAAACGATACGAAAAGGCAGCGTCAGAGTAACAAAATATGTTGCATAAAGTAGAGAATGTTGCCATATCAACAGATATGTGGACATCCGACAGCACTAGGGGGTATCTTACAGTGACGTGTCATTTTATATACAATGATCGTTTAACATTGCGAGTGTTAGCTACAAATGAAATAGTTGGTTCACATACAGGCGAAAATATTGTTAATGCGTTGACAAAGATTTTTAACAAGTGGAATATTGCAAATAAAATTGTAACTGTTGTTTCTGATAACGGCGCTAATATCAAGAAAGCAATCAATAATTTTCTTCAGAAACACCACCATCCCTGCATTGCTCATACATTTTATTTAAGCATAACCGAAGCTGTTTCTACAATCGAGGAATTAGATAAAATTTTGAAAAAATGTAGGGCACTTGTTGGATATTTCAAACACAGTGTTCTAGCAATCGACAAATTAAAAAAAGTGCAAGGTTGGCCAAAGTTAAAAGTGAAAGAGGAGGTTCCTACAAGATGGAACAGTACCTTCATAATGATTGAAAGGTTACTATGTATGAAGAATCCGTTATCTTTTGTTACAAATTTATCAACATCTCCGGAGTTTTAGATGCCGAAGAATGGAAAGTTCTTGAGGATTTTCTGGAAATGTTACAATTCGCAAATGAACTCACCACGGTGTTCTCCGGAGAAAAATACCCCAACATATCATTAGTCATTCCTTTAATTCGAGGATTCCAAATCGAAATGAAATATCTTACAACCCAGACTGAAACCGGCGAAGAATTGAGAAAAAAATTTTTGGATACCGTAACTCGTCGTCTGACGCATTTTGAAACTAATAAAATTGCCTTCAAAGCATGTTTTTTGATTTTTTTTTTTTTTTTTTTTTTTTTTTGATCCTAGGTTCAAAAAATATGGATACGGTTCAAAGGAAAAGGCAAATTCTGCCCAGAGATTAATAACAGAGGAACTAACAGCTTTAATTTCCAAAAAAAGAACTCTCTCGCAGAAAACCTGACGACACTCGACAACGATCAGATGTTGAATCTATACCGAAAAAATCGAAAGGCATTTGGGCCATGGGGCCATGGGGATCAAAAATTATCCGGTATTTCAACATTTTCGACACCACCCATAATGGCTGCGTTAATGATACGTCAATATTTAGAATTGGCGCCACTAGAAAGAACTCAAGACCCTATATAATTATTCTGGACGAAACACAAGCTGATTTTACCTGAATTGTACGAACTTGCTATGAAATATCTCTGCGTTCCTTGCACATCTGAGTCTTCTGAGAGAGTTTTTTCGAAAACCGGACAGTTGACAAACTGTAGACGAAATAAACTACATCCTAAAAATTTGGATTATATTGTTTTTCTTAAATTCACAGTATTGATAGCGATTCGTAATGATAGCACAGATAGGTTGCTAAGTATTATCATTCCATTGGGTATACAACCTACCTACTATGTTAGTACTAATACCTACACCTACTACCTACCTAAAGTTTATATAGAATCGTTTTATTTGTTCAGATTTTAATAATATTTTATATAAAAGTTACTAGTTGACCAAAGCGATGAACATAACATACCTATTCTTATATATTTATATCAAATTTTTAAGAGTTTATTTTTAAACAAATTATTTTTTGTCTTTATACACCGATATAACACTCCAAAAAAAAATAATTTTCTTATATACAGGGTTTTCAAAATTAAGTCGGTATTATTGCTAACTTGTTTATTTCTGGAGCTGCTGAGGCAATCAAATTAGAAAATTTGTGCCGACCTAATTTGAACAACTTACCCCAGTATATATGTATAATGCACCAATTAAAGTAATTAAAACATAAAACCCCAAGTAACAAATTCAAATCCTATTTTGAATTTTTGTAGTGGCTGCTGGCTGTGCCGTGGCTAGTGGAGTGAAATCGTTTTTAATGTCATTTAGGATAAAATAGGTTATTTGAATTATTTGGTTATCCGGTGCCTAATTTGGAAATTGATGGTAACGAAGCCAACGATGTGGATACAATTCTGTTGCGATCAAAGAGTGTATTTTTGAAAGTGCGCAATTCACTAATATGGAGTCCAATCCGTTAAAATAGTGAGATAATAAAAATAGTACAAAATATTGCAACTTACTTTTTTTAAAAACAAAATCTAGGTAAATTTCCTATTAATGGCAACATTGCGCTGCGGGGAATCCGAATTTGGATGTTTGATTTTATCGCTTCCGAAAATCCGAGTGTTTTGTTGTTGACTTTTGTTTACGATTTTAGTGATTTTGGATTTTATGATAAAGCGAGTTCTGATTATATATAATTCGATTCTTAGGTTTTCATAATCGGATGATGCCGATTATTTCAATAATCGGATTACCGATTATTTTTAATTCGAATTATCCCATCACTACTATTCGGTGGTATATTTGGCATTAATTTGTTTTGAAGCCAATCTTCAAAAACTTCAGCGGTTGTATCACAATGATAAATCCAAGCTGAAATCTGAAATATTCTCGGCTGCTAGAAATAGACATTCTGGTATCCAGCCTTCTTCTGACCCCGCATGTAAAATATGTATTCTTTTACCTTTATTTGATGGAGCTTTGGTGCGGCATTTTTTGAATTTATCAATCCATCCTTTACTGGGTGTGTCGTGGGTGTCATACCAAGTCTCATGTAGGTTCTTACTATGGTTCGATTTTCCGATGTAGCTGTATTTATTTTTTCAAGATAATTCATTCTGAGTTGTTGTAAGAGCCGTGATTCCATTATAATTTGCCTTTTGTCTATTTTTTTGACCAAAAACCTCAAACGATGTAGAATACGCCATAAAGTTGTAATGGAACATTTTATGTCACAACTATCCTCAGACAGCCTTCGTGAAAGTGACGATAACGTAGGAAACTTTTTGTTCTGCATACATTTCAGAAATTTTACGGCGGATTAAGTCTTCTTGAAAGAAATCAGTACATTTCGACACACCTTCGTCCGTGTTTTTTTTTTTTTTAGGCGCTATCGAATTATTTACAATTTTTCAAACTGTAATTTCAGGGATGCTTGTTAAAGCTGATGTCTCCATCAATGAAAAGTACTTTTCGTGACTTTGCTCCACTAACTTTAAATAAACACTTTTAACTTTCACTTTTGCCTCAACAGGCAAACATTTGCGGCTTCTGAGGGAAAGGGCTTCGGACATTTTAAGACACTATTGAACTTTATAATACACACTATTTCAGTATAATGCTGCACATAAAATGAAGAATATTCTTTATATTTATAAACATGAAGTAGCCAATAAAATGTTAGACTGAAAGGGAGGTATATATATATATATATATATATATATATATATATATATATATATATATATATATATATATATATATATATATATATATATTATATATATATATATATATATATGTATATATATATATATATATATTATATATATATATATATATATATATATATATATATATATATATATATATATATATATATATATTATATATATATATATATATATATATATAATATATTATATATATATATATATATATATATATATATATATATATATATATATTATATATATATATATATATATATATATATATATATATATATATATATATATATATATATATATCAATTACGACCCTATTACGGCCAGGTACGTGCGTAGATCCTAACGGTCGTTTAACGTTTTTATTGCATTAATTTGCCAAATACTTTCTTAGATCTTGAAAATACTATACCAGTCCTCATGGAAACTCATGCTACTAGCAAGAGTACACAGGCATTTATAGATAACAATTGCTTATAATACAGAATATTTATTTAAT
>CM032456.1:175584393-175660674 GCA_019049505.1 Pachyrhynchus sulphureomaculatus
CAATGCAGGTATTTTTAACCCTTACAATTCTTATGCGTGGGCACAAGAAAAATCCTCATTTAGTTGTGGAGCAAAGAAATCAAGCAGATTTGGATTTAATGTGTGGGCAGGACTTTTTAGAGTCAGGGTTATAGGTCCATTTATTTACGAAGGAACACTCACCTCTCAGAGATATTTAGAAATTTTAAGGCAGCAAATAGAACTTGTTGTTGATGAACTGCCATTAATGGACCTTAGAAATATATTTTTCAACACGACGGAGGACCCCTCATAACGCTGCAGTTATCAGTAATTTTTTGTCGGCCAATTTCGACAATAACTGGATAGCCACCAAGGTCCGAACCGTTGACAGGCTAGGTCACCGAGGATTTAACACCCATGGACTTCAATCCCTGGGGAAGATTGAAAGACCTAATTTTAAATTGCCGACAAACACCAGGCAAGAATTAGAAGTCGCAGTGATACAAAGTTTTGCAGCTCTCACTCTCTTGAACTAATCGACTCGGTAAGAAGTGTCCAAAAAAGTTGCCGCCTATGTATAAATGAAACTGGTCGACATTTCGAACATCTCTTATAGAAATTGTTTTGTTTTAGTTTGCTCTACTCGGAATAAATTGTTATATTGTTGTTTTGTTTTATTTTCTACATAGTTGAAAGTACTATAGCATTTAGTAAATTTCATTGTAGTTTATGACTCTTAGAGTTACTTCTGAGATTTTTTTTACGATTTGACTGCTATCGGTAAACAATTGATATTGCCGCTCCGTCCAAAGCCTACTTCACAAAATGTGCATTTAAAACTCGCGTAAAAACTGAAAACCTTTATATTTTGAAGTAGATTTTAAGCAAATGTAAAGTGGCTATATTTTTAGAATGGTAATTTAAAGCTCTTTCGGATAAGGAAAAATATTCAGGGTATCCCATTTAAAAAAATATATTTTTGCGTTATAACTATTAAAATATTAGTTGTAAAAAAATGTAACTTACACTGTTGAAATCCACGTGAAAAAGTGCTTTGAGACTGTTTTTTACAGATTTTTGGAAAAACACCCTGTATATCTGAAATGGTACTAGATATCGATATGCGGTTTTCACAATTGAGTTTATCATAAAAATTGAGCCTCAGACACCGGGGGTTTACCTTTAAAAGTGTCCAATTTGGATCACCCTGTACATATACTTACAGCTTGAATGCATTTAAAAGAAATAAAATAACTGTTTTAGCAATCGTAAACCGTCCTTTTTCTTAATATATATATGTTACAATAGAGTTTTCATGGATGGTGGAATGTAATACATTAAAATTCCGGGTTTCAATCCGTTCGTGTAACAATGAATTTGCGACGTTACGACGTTTCGCCAAAATCTCATTTGACACATTCAAGTGCTCCCGCTGCTACTGCTGCTACTCGATACTGTGATCTTGCTGCTTCTGCCGCTCGAGACTAACTGAGTTTGCTTTGAGCGGCAGCAGCGGCAAGATCACCAGTTCGAGTGGACTGACAAATGAAAGCTTGTAAAAAGACGAGTTCAAAAGTATATATAATGTAAAACTTGCGCACAATTCTTTTTGTATTATTTTTAAAAAAGTGCGAAAAATCGCTGTCTCCCACCTTATCTCGAAAAGTACTGATCAAAAAATTTTGAAAAAATCCTGGAATATTCTCTACAGGGTGTAGATTGAACGAAAAGTATCATGAGTTCATTACCTTTCATAATTTATCTGGTATATAAAAAAAAACAAAAATTTCAAGGTCATTAGTTTTCACTGAGGATCGGGAAAAAACTTTGTTGAAAACTCATTTGGGATGTGTTTTGTGAAGTCACTGATCATTTTATACTTCCGTGACGAAAATTTTTATTTCAGAGGCAATCAACGTACAGAACACTAATTGTGCAAGTCCAACTTGCACTTGACCGGTTATCTTAAATTTGAAGATTTGTGATTATGCGTTGCTACTATAAGATGAGAATATCAGCATGCTCCCATTTTTATCCATTTTCTGTACGCGAATTTACCTTAAAGCTCATATATCCACAACAAATACGAATTTATCGTATTTCTACCAGTAACGTTAACAGTAAAGTTACCGTTTCACATCGTAGAAAGTTTTTTTCTTAAATAAAACGTTTCAGAAAACTAAAGTTCTAACGCTTGAACATTAAAAAAGTTGATATAATAAGTATCAAATTAAAATAAATTAGAAGATTAAGAAGATCCTCGGTTTGCGATAAAATAAGCTCGTCGCTGTTAAAACTTAAAAATGGTCGGGTATGCTAATAACTCCTATAAAACATGCAAAACGGTAAAACGAAAATTGAAGTAGGTAAAGGGAAAGTTAATTCCCTAATTCCCCGTAAAAATAAACAGAAGCGTATCGTGTTATATTTGTCAACTTAGTTTATGTTGGTAACTTTAAAAACCCAAATGCTTTTATAAAAGCCGCTGAAAACTGGAACTGAGCCATTTCGGCGTTGGCAGATTAAATTGGACGTAATGGTATTAGGTCTGTTTTAAGGAAATGTATCATTTAATGCAATAGTGTTGTAACTGAATACGTTAAAATTATTTTAATTGAACTAAATATAAGCATGGATTTAAACATTCCTTGATTCTTCAACTGTGCCTTTTTTCATTAATGCGATCTTTTATATTTTTTTTTATTTTCTCCATTTATTTGCAATCTATAAGTTATCATACAATAGGCAAATGATATGTATTATTATGAACAAGTAAGAAACTATCCAGTGGTAGTTTCTTTCAATATTATAATTAGAACATAATTAGTTTTAAACTTTGGGAATCGCTATAACAATACATATAACTTAAAACTTAGTAATAAGATCATATGGTGTGTGACACTTGAGTCTTCTTTGTGCTGCTGGTTGTGTCATCAAATTTGAAGCAAGTCTATTTGGGTGAGAACTTAATCTTGTCGAATAATTTTTGAAGTAGTCTCTTATTTCTGACTTCACTGAGTTGACTTAAAGATCACGTGCTGTGATGCTGTTTGGAATGAACCACGGCGCGTTTACTACAGTTCGTAGCAATTTGGACTGAAACCTTTACAATATTTCAATGTTTGATGTGGATGCTTTACCCCAGAGTTGAAAGTCGTAGGTTCAAATTTGTTTGAGGATCACTTTGTAGATCAAAAGCTTGTACAGCTGCAGCAATGCAGACCAAGTTGCTTTCTTTTTGTAAAAATATGTTTTTCCATGTCAAACGTCTGTCTTAATGCATCCCAAGATATTTAGCTTCGTCTCGCTGAGGCGGTTGGTGGTTATTAGTGTGACTGGAGGGTAATCGCCTCTTCTGTTTGTAAAGGTTACTTGGACAGGTTCGGTTTCATTTGCTCTAATTCGCTGCTGCTGTTTTTGGGCACCATTCATCTTGGAATAAAAAGAATCTAATTTCAGCTCAAAAAATAAAAAAATACTGAAGAGTTATTTAGTTGTTAAAATAAAATTAAATATATTACAACCTGTGCGTCCTGAAAGAAAGAGCGGGTAGTTCAGTAAAAGGCTGCATTAACACAGAGAAAAGTATATTACCAAAATAAAAATTCTTACAGTTATTACACTCTTAAAATTACATTAACTAAATAAAAACCCCTTATGCTATGATAGTGTACACATTTAAACTAGAGTTAGGAAGGCTCTATCAGTCACTGATTCTAAGTGTGAAAAAAAAAAACAAATGGCTTTAAAAGACACGCGGATTACACGTGTTGACTTACTGCTTGGCTTCCCCTCGTAGGTTTTCCATAAACAGCTTGGCCTCTCCTCGTGGGTTTTCCATAAACAACTTTGCCTCTCCTAGTGAGATTCTCATCCAGATATTGTCTCACCCGTTACTCCCTATTCTCATTTATGTAGCTAATCACTTTTTGACCCGAAATGCCTCAGGATGAGCAGAATATTTTTAAAACGGAAAAGGCCACTGCACTACGGCAAGATGGAAGAAAAAAAGCCTACTACCGCCTGACGAATGAAAAAACCACTACTCTATCATTGAGAAAAAAAGCCGTTACTGCAGTACGACATGACGGTAGGAAAAAGCCACTACGGCATGCTGGAGAAAAAAGCTGTTACTGCATCACGAAGAAAAAAGCCGTTACTGCATCACGGAGAAAAAAGCCGTTACTGCATCACTGAGAAAAAGCCTACTACGGCCTGACGAAGGAAAAAGCCGTTACTGCATTACGGAGAAATAAGCCCTTAAAAATTCCAAATAGCCGTTTATATATCTTTTGCCCCTTCTTCAAAGTGAAGTCTTTAAAATGGTTCACTTCCGGAACGGAAAATGAGAAGGGAGTGTTAAACTCGCGACTTGATAGACAAGGACCCATGATGCCCGTCTTTCGTAAATCAGATGCATTCAATGAAATAAAATAAGTTACACTGCTCAAAAATTTATTGCCTAATCAAATATAAAAATGTAATAAAATATAATTTATGGAAAGAAAAACGGTGCTGTAACTTGATCTTAAAACCTAGGAAAAAAACGAATGTTATAGTGTATTTTATAAAAAAACACGTAAATCGGATAAGTGGTTCTTGAGTGCTAAGCGCACTAACGGGCAGACGGAGAGACGTTGCGTTTTATATATACTATAGAATTTTTTTTATAAATATTATGTTAAGAATTAAAAAAAAAACACGTAAATCGGATAAGTGGTTCTCGAATGATAAGCACACTAACGGACAGACTGACATACAGACAGAGAGACGTTGCGTTATATATATATATATATATATATATATATATATATATATATATATATATATATATATATATATATAAGTGTGTAGAAGCCAATGGCCAATATTTTGAATAAATAAAAATGAATTTCCCTCGAAAATTACGTGTTTTCTTTACCACAAACACCGGCAATAATTTATGCATACACCTATGTAAAATGCAACATCTCTCTGTCTGTATATATATATATATATATATATATATATATATATATATATATATATATATATATGTGTATATATATATATATATATATATATATATATATATATATATATATTATATATATATATACATATATATATATATATATATATATATTATATATATATATATATATAAATATATATATATATATATATATATATATATATATATATATATATATATATATATATATATAGACAGAAAGATGCTGCATTTTACATAGGTGTATGCATAAATTTTTGCCGGTGTTTGTGGTAAAGAAAACACGTAATTTTCGAGGAAATTCATTTTTTATTTATTCCAAAATATTGGCCATTGGCTTCTACACACTTCGCCCATCTTTTAGGTAAATTATGAATACCATGCCAGAAAAACTGCTTGTCTTTTGCGGCAACCCATTCGTCGAACCATTTTTCCAATTTCCTTGAAATTGCTGAAGTGCTGCTCTGCAAGCGCGTGCCCCATTGATGCGAAGAGGTAATAGTCAGATGGCGCCAGGTCGGGAGAGTACGGCGGGTGCGGAAGAAAAGGATGTCCCATCCAAGTGTCTTTCACTGGTTTTGCTGTGTGAGACGGCGCATTGTCGTGTAACAAAATCACTTTGCCATGTCTTCTGGCCCATTCCGGTCCTCTTTCGATCAATGCGTGATTTAAATTAAACATTTAATGCCAATTGCTGTTGTGTTTGAGTTGGGTCATCATCCAGTAACGCCTGCAATTCCTTGTCTTCGTACTTTTGTGGTCTACCAGAGCGCGCACTGTTTTTCACATTGAAATCACCACGTTTAAATTGTCGAAACCATGTCTCACATGTTCTAATCGATGGAGCGTGTTCATCATATGTTTCTACCAGCAAACGATGACTTTTCGCAGCATTTTTCTTTTGATTAAATAAGAAAAGCAATGCGTGCCGCAAATGTTCTTTTTCAGGCACAAAAGTTGACATGATCACTGAACGTTACAATACAGGCGCGAATGTTTGGCGGACTCAACTTGTGTATGTTGGTTAGGTTAATGTCAGATGAACAAACTGACGTATCTATCGCATTCATACACTGCGTACTGTTCGCTGGTGCCATCTCTTAGTGAAACTGGCAAAAACTTATGCATACACCTCGTATATATATTTATTCTTTGGTACATGATATTGTTCCATATTTGACGGTTTAGGCAGCGTATTGCAATAGAGTGCGCAACCTTTTTCCGACTTGATTCACTATTATCGCCACTGCTTATTTCTTATATTACCTAACGTAATAAAATATATCCTTGGCCAATGTATATATCTAAAAAAAAAACACGTAAATCGGATAAGTGGTTCTCGAGTGATAAACGCTTTTATAAGAGCCGCTGAAAACTGGAACTGAGCCATTTCGGCATTGGTAGAATAAATTGGACGTAATGGTATTAGGTCTGTTTTAAGGAAATGTATCATTTAATGCAATAGTGTTGTAATTGAATACGTTAAAATTATTTTAATTGAACCAAATATAGGCATCGATTTAAACATACCTTGATACTTCAACTGCTTAAAAAAACTGTGCCTCTTTTCATTAACGCGGTCTCTTATGTTTTTTTTTTATTATTATTATTTTCCCCATTTATTTGCAATCTGTAAGTTATCATACAATAAGCAAATGATTTGTATTATTATGAACAAGTAAGGAACTACTCAGTGGTAGTTTCTTTCCATACTATAATTAGATGTAGTAGGAGAAGCGTATTTTAATGAAGCTAGACACAAAAAAGGCTTCTGGCGCTTATGGAATACCTGCCATAGTTCTCAAAAACTGTGCGAGGGAACTAACACCAGTTTTTTGTAGACTTTTCAACCTATCCTACAGAAAGGAAATATTTTCTTCCTGCTGAAAATGTGCCACAGTTCAGCCTATACCTAAAAAAGGCAAGAAGACCTGGCCAAATAACTACCGACCAGTCACACTGCTTTCAATAATATCGGAAGTCATGGAAAAGGTTATCAATCAGCGTCTTCTAAAATATCTTGAAGGATTCAACATTATTAGCGATCACCAATATGGCTCTCGTAAACATAGATCAACAAGACTGACTTATGTAACACATATTTGGAAAAACGCAGTTGAACACTTTAGAGAATCTCGAGCGATTGCTCTTGACATATCCAACGCATTTGACCGTGTTTGGCATGACGGACTGTTGGCTAAGCTACGCTCTTATGGTATGTCTGAAAAGTTCTGTTTGTGGCTCTCAGGTTTCCTCAGAGAGCGTTCTTTACAAGTGGCGGTCGACGGATTTCTTTCTAATACCTTCACTATCAACGTCGGAGTACCTGGAGCCTCCATACTGTCTCGTATTCTCTTTCTCATTTACATCAGTGATCTGCTGGAAAAGACCGAGAATCCAATCTACAGCTTTGCAGATGACAGTACGCTTATCTCTTCATGCACTTTGAACACTCGGACATCGGCTACTCAGGGGAATATCCGCAGACAGACAAAGACCTGGAAGAAACTCTATCTTGGGGTGACAGTAACCAAGTGGAATTTAACGCTACAAAAACCCAGACGGCAGTTTTTTCTAAAAAATTAACGTTGCTGAAACCGACATAGTCATGCCGGGGCACTCCATTCCTTCTCCGTAGGCGACCGTCTCAGTAAGGCAGCACTGCGCATAAGGTTCCCTAGGCCTCCTCTAGACTCGTCTTCTTCCATCATTGCCATGTAGGCACATTCGGGACTTGTTGGAGAATAAAACGGAGCGCCATTGCTCTAAGGATCAGTCGACATGTTCTCGGGCAAATCTGAGTCGCGCTTGTCGATGGGCTGCTGTCAGTTTGGGTCCGTTAGCTGGTCTCTTCAAAGTTAGGTTAGCTTCTTTAAGTCTTCTTCTGACTGTTCAATGACTGACAGCTCGACCATGAACTTGTCGGAGCTCCTGCTGGACCTCAACGCCGGTCAAGTGACGATTTCTTAGAGTTGTGTTGACAATGAAGCGGTCGTCTCGCTCCGAGGTACACCTTCTTCTTCCTGATCCTGGTCTCCGTGTAAGGGCACCAGTCTCTTGGTAACGTGTGTAGACTCTGGAGACAGCTGACTGATTCAGGTGCAGTTGCGACTACATCTCTCATGCCACTTGCTGAAACTAACACTCTAAAAGATATCTTCCCTAATCCCACATAGATTCAGTAATTTGTGAAAAAAAAAAAATATTTAATTAACAAAAATAAATCTCAGTAATTGACATTTCGATAATATAGCACAGCCTCAAATTATTTTTTGAGCTTGTTCACGGGCCATTCACTCATATTCAGCCAGTTAAATTAAACTTCCGTTAGAATACGCTGCATTTCCGATTTTCGGACTATGTAATAACCTCATTGTGTTTCATGGCGAACTGAGAACGCCGGAAACTAATCAGTCGCCATTTAGAATCGATTTGTACAAAAATCGGCCTGTTGCGACAATATAGTAAATATTACAAGATTGGCAGGTATTTTATGTGTATTGTTAGTCATTTAGTAATAGTTCATTTATTTTGTCAGACATAGTGAAACCAATCTCAATGAATAGTTATTAGATTTATCAATACCATTTTAAACAACTACATCAGAGTTTAGAGTGTCGCCTCTATCAAAGGTAATTGTCAAAGTCTATAAAAGCTTGTATGCATCAAGTCAGTCAATAAGTTTTGAAAGCGACTCCTATGGAGCATCGTTTGAACAAAATATTGAAGGTTCATCTGTCATATGAACACACCCTAAATTTCAAGTCGATATGTCAAGTCATTCATTGTTTATCAGCTGGTTAAAGTAGACGTGTTTAAGTAATTTTTAAAAATAAAAAATCTAATATCCTGCAGTGGTAAAAATTCTTTGTTTTGGAAGGTTTATCGGAAACTGAAATCCATGCAAAGTTAGTGAGGGTATTCAAGGAGTCTGCTCCTTCATTCCCAACTGTTCATAGATGGATTCTAAGGTTTAAACGTGGTCGTACAAGCGTCAATGATGATCCACGTTCAGGAGGTCTAAAAACTGCAATCACTGAAGAAACTGTTGTGCAAGTACAAGATATGGTAATGGAAGACCATCGATTAACCGTGGATGTTTTAGCTGAGGCTATAGGAATCTTACATGGATCAGTACATGAGATATTAACTAATGTTTTGGGTATGAGAAAGCTATTCACAAGATGGGTACCGTATTTGCTAACATCAAAATAAACACGCACTCGAGAGTAACTTTCTAAACAACGTTTGGCTCGTTTCACAAAGAATGAAACTGATTTTATGAGCCGATTTTTAACTATGGATGAGACTTGGGTTTACCAGTATGATCCTGAACTGCGACAAGAAACCGCACAATGGATTGAGCCCGGTTGTTCAGCTCTAAAGCAGCCAAAATGGTTAAAGTCGTCCAGAAAAATTATAGCATCAGTTTTCTGGGATGCAAAACGAATTTTGTCATACTCTATCCGTTTGCAAGGTGAAGTAATAAATTATGTAAATTAACTTTACACGATAGTACGATTCTCGGTACCGCACAGTACATTTTACGCAAAAAAGTTACAAGAAGATTATTTGTACCGGTAGTATTAGCTTGGACTAACATTTATGAAAAATTACAATAGAATTATGGCTTTTTTGCCTTGAAAATCTCGAGAATGACCGAGCAGTGGCGTATCGACTGATTTATTTTGTATTAATTATAGCTATAATAAAGGTTGGTTATATTAAAAAAATATATTACAAAATATTACAGATGTTACAAGAGTAAAACTAGTATTAAACAAAATCGAGAAATTATAATAAGATGACAGAACGGCGCCCATCAATACCAGATTATTACCTACCTGCATATTATATGCATACAAAGCAATATGAGAGTTCAGATCAAATTTATTTATCAAAATATATAAATTTACAAATAAATAGGAAATTAATTACATATAAACAAGTTTTAAATATAAACGCACCTAGGTGCATGCTCCTGTATGTGCCTTGACAAAACACTATTTAAATCCTAAAATCTAAAAGAAAACAAATACAGATGTCACACAGGGAAGACCCAATAATTGTATGTTGACTGGTTTTTTATTTTTATTAATATTTATTTATTTATTTATCCATGGAATATGCCCATTTAACACTGAGGGTAACAATTAAAAGTTTATCATTTATAAAATAACACCTTAAATTTAATGACAAAATAAAATGATTATATCTAGCCCTAGTGCTATGTTAATGTTTAACACCTTCTATATCCGACATGTCAGACATATCCGAACTAAAATCTGACATAGCATCATCTGTACCTAATGGTATAACTAGTGGTTCTACAATTTGGTCCATTAATGAATCTAGTGTCCACATTTAATCTTCTTCTTTAATTACGTGTTCAACACATTTTTGCCAGTTTTCTGGAATGACATTACATATTGCTTTTGCAAATAGATTTTTTAGGTCGGTTAATTTGTAGGTCACCTTATTTCTAGCCACTCCGGTCATTAGGGAACACTTTTGAACACTATCGTCGACACTTAAATTAAGTTTTTCATAACTTTTGATGCAATTCAACACATTTCTAATTATGATCTTTTCATTTAAGCTTAAAGTCGCTATTTTTTGACGTTTTGGGGAAGACATCTTTATTGTTCTGAACTGATGCACTACATGTTACGTGAGAAAATAAACTGAGAGTATACCCTCGATACGGTTTATAATCCAAATTAACCCCATCAGGTAAAACAACCCGCCTTTGGTTTATTACCCACTGGGTCACTTTTATTACCAATTTGCATAATTTTACATGATTTATTACTTCGCCTTGCAAACGAATAGAGTATAATTGATTACCTTCATACCAGTAAGACAATCATAAGAGAGTATCATTGCAACCTTTTGGACCAGCTGGATGAGAAAATTCGTGAGAAAAGACCAGATTTGCAGAAGAAAAAAAGCATCTCTCATCATGTCAATGCACCTGCTCCCCGAGGTGGTTTGGCAACGGCAAAACTAATCGGATTAAAGTATGAATTGTTGAAACATCCACCCTATTCGCCAGATCTGGCTCCGTCTGACTTCCATTCCCAAATCTCAAAAGATTTCTACGTGGGAACCGTTTTTTTTTTTCGAAAAATGATGAGGTGATAGCATTAGTATATGTGGATTTTGAAGGTCTTCCGGAAAACCACTTCAGAGATGGGGTAAATAAATTGAAAAATCGCTGGAAAAAAGGTATTGGGCTTAAGGGAGATTATACTCTAGAATCGCTTTTTCCGCACACGTGTCGCTCCTGTAGCGCTTTAGGGACTTCCCTGCAGCACGTGTGCTAAACCCATAAAAAAAACATGTATTTCGAATAATTAATTCATCTTATTTCATTTGCTTTTTCAATACTTATTGACTGACTCAGATAGTTGCGTTGTTCCGATTGTACACTATTTCATCTCTACATAAAAGCATTATGGTTAAATTTTTCCGTACCGAAACTAATTTTTTCAAGCTCATTAAATGGAAATAAAATTGCATGCTGGTGAAAGTTTAGATTATTTTTTTATAATTTTAAGTAAGAATAAGCTATGATTTTTAACGAACTAAGGATTGAATGGAAATAATAATACAAAATTTTCTTATATTCGCAAAACAAATATTATTTATGAAAAAAAAACTTAAATTATGTTTTGTCTTATTTCCTCATTTCGAACTTAATAGTACCGTTTATTACACAGCCCCACAAAAAAAAAGTGGCGTATACTTTTGATGCGATTTATCAGACCCGTAGTATTTTTGCCCGCTGATCACGAATCTGACGTCAGAATATCGCCATCACATCTCAATTTTTTTCTAACCTCAAAAAAAATAGGTAAAAATTAAGAAAAATATACTCCTAAAAAATTGATTCAAGCTTTTTCATGAATCCAAAGATGTATTAATATGTATTTCGGACACGCTAAGCTAATATTCATCGGTTGGATTGAGCCATACAGTTCTGTTTTCTTTCTAACCTCAATAAATCAGACAGATATAGTGCTTCTCGAATGCAAAAACGAATTAAAATTAAAATTTAACCGATCCTTACCAAATTTGGTACACGGGGATTTTTTGGGTCGCTGATCACGAATCTGAGGTTGGATTTGCAAAATTCAAGATGGCAGATGTTTTCGCGCCATTTTGAACGCCGAGAAAATTCATCGGTCGATTTTATTCTTCTACCTGCATCCAGAGCACCTCCACGTGGTGACGGTGGGCAACGGTGTTACTCCACTAGCCGGCAGAGTTCCTGGATAAACGGCTTAGATGCCGTCATGGCAGGTAGAAGAAAGAGAATTACGATGCAGGGACTCGGAAACCCAGTATCGGCGGTTGGTCAGGGTGGGAAAGCGGGCCCGCAGCCGTCGTCATCCAGCGACCGTAGCTCTTCATGTGTGGGTGACTTGGCTCATGTAGAGTATAATGCTACAAGAAAACGGTCTCACGGTACAAGGACTTTTCATAAGTGCGATAAAAACAGTGATTCATTTTGTTATATTTGCTGTCAACACGTATTGAGTAAAATGGGATCACCGATAACGGATAAGATTAAAACCTTATATAAGGATTGTTTTAACATTGAAATACAGCACCAGGATACAGATTGGGTTCCCCACATCATTTGCAGTTCTTGCAAAATAATGTTGTACATCAATAAGAAGGCGATTAAATATTCCAGACCAGCAATATGGAATAGACCATACAGTGAAAATGATTGCTACTTTTGTATGAATGTTGTATCTAGGCATAACCGAAAAAAATAAAAGCGCTATTACTTATAACGATGTTTCGACAGTAACAAGACCAACTAAACTAATTCCGCCTCCTGAACCACTTGATGCTGATGTTATGGAAACAAATGATTTCACCTTATCAGTTCATGCCGAAAACATTGAGACTGTCGAAAAAGATTCAAACACTGTTACTAATGAATGTTCTAGTGACAACCTATCATATACTAGTGACACAGATAAAGAATTTCTACCATACAACCGTAAACCAGAACCAATACTCGTATCACAGTCAGAACTGTGATCTAGTCAGAGATTTAGGCTTATCCAAAGATGGTTCAGAGCATCTTGCTTCCTTTTTAAAGAAAAGATATTTACTTAAGCCAGAAGCTACGATTTCTTATTATAGAAACAGAGATGAAGAATTTCGAAAATATTTCACAATGGACGAGGAATTGTCACTTTCATATTGTACCGATGTAAAAGGTCTAATGGATGAATTTCAAAATAACTCATACGATCCTGAAGAATGGAGACTGTTCATTGATTCTTCTAAACGGAGCATTAAGGCAGTTTTGCTGCATAATACCACCGTTTACGCTCCCATTCCGATTGCTCATTCCACAGTTATGGAAGAGGAATATGAAAAAATGAAGCAGCTTTTGATAAAAATAAAATATGCTGATCATAACTGGAAAATTTGTGGAGATCTGAAAATTGTAACAATATTGCTTGGCCAACAGTCAGGGTTTTACACTTTATCCCTGTTATAAATGTCTGTGGAATAGCAGAGACAGGGAACGTCATTATAAGAAAAAAATTTGGCCAACAAGAGAATCGTTCACTCCTGGTGAAAATAATGTATTGTTTCCACCATTGGTAGATCCAGGAAAAGTTCTTATTCCCCCGCTTCACATTAAGCTTGGACTTATGAAGCAATTCACGAGAGCATTAGATACAAACGGCCCATGTTTCAAATATTTGCATAAAAAATTTCCGAAATTTTCTGAAGCTAAAATTAAGGCAGGCGTATTTGACGGGCCACAAATAAGAAAATTGTTTCAAGATTCATTATTTGTTACTAAAATGAATAAAGTTGAAAAAGCTGCTTGGCTTAGTTTTAAAGAAGTCGCAACAAACTTTTTGGGAAATAATAAAAGCCCTAAGTACAAAGAAATAGTCGAGAAAATGGTAAAAAATTTTCAAACATTAGGTTGCTTAATGAATCTAAAATTACATTTCCTGGACTCCCACATCGATGATTTCCCAGATAATCGTGGTGACTACAGTGAGGAGCAAGGGGAACGTTTTCACCAAGATCTGAAAATCATAGAAAATCGGTATCAAGGACGATGGGATGACCATATGCTAGCGGACTATTGCTGGTCGCTAAAAAGAGAAATAAGTCCTCAAAAGCGTTTGGGCAGAAAGCCTTTGAATAGGTCATTCGCGGAAAAAAGAACAAGATACAGCCAGAAAAAGGAAAGTTAGGCGCGGGTCTAACCTTCGCAATTCTAGGGCTTAAGGGTCTACTATTTGAGAGTATATGGTTTAAAAGTCCTGGTTTTGAGTTTATTGGGTCTCATTTTTAAAGTTACAGGGTTATTGGGGTCTAATTTTTGAGGTTACAGGGTGTGGGAGTCTAAGGTTTCAGGGTTTAGGGTTTAAGAGTATCAGGTTTGAGTATTCCCCAACTGTATACCAAATTTGGTAGGGAATCGGTTGGTTTTCAAACATTTTGTCCGCCATCTTGGATCCGCCATTTTGAATTTTGCAAATCCCACCTCAGATTCATGATCAGCAACCCAAAAAACCCCCGTGTACCAAATTTGGTAAGAATCGGTTGAATTTTAATTTGAATTCGTTTTTGCATTCGAGAAGCACTATATCTGTCTGATTTATTGAGGTTAGAAAGAAAACAGAACTGTATGGCTTAATCCAACCGATGAATATTAGCTTAACGTGTCCGAATACATATTAATACATCTTTGGATTCATGAAAAAGCTTGAATCAATTTTTTAGGAGTATATTTTTCTTAATTTTTACTAATTTTTACCTATTTTTTTGAGGTTAGAAAAAATTGAGATGTGATGGCGATATTCTGACGTCAGATTCGTAATCAGCGGGCAAAAATACTACGGATCTGATATATCGCATCAAAAGTATACCCCACTTTTTTTTTTGTGGGGCTGTGTTATCAGTGTAGCTACATAAAATTTATATAAATCTTAAAACGACCAGTTAAAAAGGGGTTTTTTAGATTAGGGTCATTTTTTCTTCATATTCTTTTCTTAAACTTTCTCTTTCAGGTGTATCATTTAAAACAGTAGATTTTCTTTTGCGTCCGCTATGAGTTGTTTGTTTCTGCGGTGGAGCCTTTGGAAGAGGTCTAACCTTCGAAGGTGAAAAATGTTTTTGCAAACTTGAGCAACTTAGAGTTGGTTCTTCTGCAATTTCAATGTCACGTATAATTTCAGAAGTGCTTACATCAAGTTCGGGAGCAGATTGTAATAATTCTGGATTTTCAAGGTCCAGCATTAAATTTTTCTGTTTTTTTAATGGCATCAGTGACATGGGATGGTGCAAGAACAGCGTGAATCGCTTTTTCTACACACATGCCGCTCCTGGAGCGCCTTAGGGACTTCCCTGTAGCACATGGGCTAGATCCATAAAAAAGGGCAATATTTTTCTTCGGTATAGTACCCTAATTAAAGTTACCTCACCTACTATAGTTTACAGACAAGTATTCAAAAGGAAATATTGTAAACACTAAAATTTCCACGGTTTTGTTTTACACATCTAGCCGTATCTTAAGATTCGGTGCGAGCAACGCAAGGTAAAGAACCCAGAGACCACATCCAGGTGATCTCTGATTACGCAACTGTTAAGAAAGCTAAAATTTACGCAATTAATTTGATTTTCGCTTAAATTTTAAGTACCTGCCACCATAAAGAAACCACGACACGGTATTTTCTTTATGATGGCAGACATTTTGCTAATTAACATCAGTTAAGTAAAATTTTTGTACATATAAGTTCACTGTAAACGCTATTCACAAAATCTGACTCTAGAAGATCTCCATAGTTCCAAAACCCACCTACATTTTTATTATTTGAAAATACACGTTGCTTTGTTTGTACAAAAATTTCTGGAATAATATTGTTCCAATAGATTGTAAGTTTAAAATTTCCTCACAGCAAATGATCACAAGATCTAGAGGTTAAAGTAAATCGCCATTGGTAACACAGTGGTAATGTTGCATAGGACCAAAATTAAAACTTCTAATAATGTTGACAGATTATCTCCTGTTTACAGATTATGTCTACAAAATGGAAAAATGCCAAAATACAATGTGTACAATTTGTAGTTAAGATACATGAAAGCCTTCATTAATTATTCTCTTGATCTTTTATTTAAATTTATGAACGTCCCATCAATCCAAAAATGACTCAAAAGTGGCATATTTGGGTTGAGCAAAAAATGATGACAATTTTAAACAACTTAATGATCTGTTAATATTCATGAAGTGAAATGTAAAGTGTATGAAATTTTATGCTTGTAGGAGAGCGAGGGGCTTGTTGTAAACAATTTTTAGAAAAAATAATTTAATTTAATATCTGTTTGCTGGTTTAGCATTAAAATAACCGGTCAAGTGCAAGTTGAACTTGCGCAATTAGTGTTCTGTACGCTGACTGCTTTTAAAATAAAAAATTTTGTTACAGATGTATAAAATGATCAGTGACTTCACAAAACACACCCCAAATGAGTTTTCAACAAAGTTTGTTTCCAATCTTTACTGAAATCTGATGACCTTGAAATTTTTGTTTTTTTTTAAATACCAGAAAAATTATTAAAGGTAATGCACTCGTGATAATTTTCGTTCAATCTACACCCCGTGGAGAATATTCCGGAATTTTTTCAAAATTTTTTGGTAAGTACTTTTCGAGATAACGCGCGGGACAGCGATTTTTCGCGATTTTTTAAAAATAATACAAAGAAAAGTGCGTGCAAGTATTACATTATATATACATTTTTTACTCGTGTTTTCACAAGCTTTCATTTGACACCACACTCGATGACCTAGTAAAAAAATTTTTTTTTCACTTCCGATTTCACCCCCCAAAACTAACCCCTTAAGTCAAAATTTAACTCTTAAAACTACATGGCTCTGATGAGGCCATCAATTTCTATATTATTACCAAATTTCAACTTTCTATGTCAAATAGTTTCGGAGAAAATAGGGTGTGACTGACAGACAGACAGACAGACACCAAAGTGATCTTATAAGTGTTCCATACGGAACACTAAAAGCGTCTGTCGATAGCATAACTATTCCTCTATTATACGAAAAGGTATAAGATCTGGGTGGGACCATTGGCGCAGCGGGCTAGGAAGTCTGCTGTGAATCCAAGGGTCGGCGGTTCGAGTCCGTCAATCTGCTTGGGTGTTGTGTTCGTCCTTAATAAGTTTGCATATGTATGTAATACGACTGGGTAGTCACATGACTGCGAGTCCAGCAGATGGCTACCAGTCAAGATTAAGGCTGGCTAATGGTCTAACTTGAACCGAGCCAAAAAAACAAAACAAAAACAAGGAATAACATCAAAATTATTAATATATACTTCACACCAGACATTTTTTTAAAGAAAGACCGTTGGTACAACTTGCCCCGACTTTGGGGCTAGATGTAACAGCCATAGGGCAGGTCGTAACAGTAAAAATAAAGTAAATTTTTGATACATATTTGAGTTTTAATTTGTTATTTTTCCAAACCAACATAACACCTTACATTATCTATCATATTTATCATCAGTGAAACTAAAACATACTTCTACTAAAACAATCAACATTAAAGATTTAAGTGTTTAACTAATTTCTTAGTTGGATAAAACTATACGAGGCTGGTTTGAAAAGTCCGTGCAAAGTCCGAGAGATGGCACCACCGGCGTGTATCGAGGTCATG
This sequence comes from Pachyrhynchus sulphureomaculatus, assembly GCA_019049505.1. Lineage (NCBI taxonomy): Eukaryota > Metazoa > Arthropoda > Insecta > Coleoptera > Curculionidae > Pachyrhynchus > Pachyrhynchus sulphureomaculatus. The sequence continues at coordinate 175,602,066 of CM032456.1, forward strand.
TTTAGTTAGTAGCATCTCTTGAATGAACGCATACCAAGTTTCAGCCATATTGGTCTATTTCTTTGTGTTTGGCATTCGTGTGAATCAAGGAAGTCGAGTGATTTTCAAGAAATGGACGAAAAGAATTTCGTGTGGTGATTAAACATTACTTTATGAAAGGCAAAAAACGCCTCAGGAGACTAAAGAGAAGCTTGATAAACATTATGGTGACCTTCGATTAGAACAGTTTATAAGTGGTTTCAAAATTTTTCGGACTGGCTATATGGGCACAAGTGACGCTGAACGTTCTGGACGGCCTGTGGAGGTTATGACTCCAGAAATCATTGATCAAATCCATGATATGGTGATGGATGACAGAAGAGTTAAGATGCGTGAGATTGCTAGTGCTGTGGGCATCTCGACTGAACGGGTACATAATATTTTGCATAAACATTTGGACATGAGAAAGCTATCCGCAAGATGGGTGCCGCGATTGCTCACGCTTGACCAAAAACGGAATCGTGTGAAGTGTTGCAAGGATGGTTTGCAGCTGTTCCAGAAGAATCTGGAGGACTTTAAGCGTCGTTTCGTCACTATGGATGAAACATGGATACATTACTATACTCCTGAGATCAAACAACAATCTAAACAATGGGTTACCAAGGGTTAATCTGCACCAAAAAAGGCGAAGACTGTTCCTTCGGCCGGAAAGGTTATGGCGACTGTCTTTTGGGATTCGCAAGGGATAATCCTCATCGACTATCTGGAAAAAGGGTAAAACTATTACAGGTGAATATTATTCATCGTTATTGGACCGTTAGAAAACCGAGCTGCAAGAAAAACGCCCGCGATTGGCCCACAAGAAAGTCCTTTTCCATCACGACAACGCACCAGCACACAATTAATGGAAATAGGATTCCAACTCGTTTCACATCCCCCCTATTCTCCAGACTTGGCTCCCTCGGACTAGTATTTGTTCCCCAATTTGAAGAAATGGCTGGCGGGACAAAGATTTTATTCAAACGAGGAGGTGATTGCAGACACTAATGGATATTTTGCAGACTTGGACAAATCCTATTATTCGGAAGGGATCAACAAACTAGAACATCGTTGGACGAAGTGTATAAGCCTAAAAGGAGACTATGTCGAAAAATAAAAAAGGTTTTACCCCAAACACATAAGTAGTTTTTATTTTTGCACGGACTTTTCAAACCAGCCTCGTATTTATAATCAACATGGCAGTTTGAACCACATTCATTTACTTAACACACTACAATTATTCTAAATAAATTCACTCTTTATCAAAGTAACAATTGTTACAAATAAATGATATAGTATCTCCTGTCACACATTTCACATGTGCCCACATTTTACATGATATACATTCTTACCCATTCATTCCTCTTTATCAGAATTGCTATAGGCTTCACCACAAACTAGACAATGCCACTCCTCAGTTTCAAGCTCTGAATCAGACTTCAAAATTCTTTTTTCAACTTTTTCTTTTATCATCTTTCTTTTTTGTTGATTTGCCCTTGCCTTTTCCTTTTCCTTTTGATCTTAACCATCTTTTTTCGGTCTTCTTGTCATTTTTTCTGCATATTCTTTTCTTAAAGCTTTCTTTTCAGGTGTATCATTTAAAACAGTAGATTTTCTTTTGCGTGTGCTATGCGTTGTTTGTTTCTGCGGTGGAGCCTTTAAAAGAGGTCTAATCTTCAAAGGTGAAAAATGTTTTTGCAAACCTGAACACCTTAAAGTTGGTTCTGCAATTTCAATGTCACGTATAATTTCAGAAGTGCTTATATCAAGTTTGGGAGCAGATTGTAATAATTCTAGATTTTCAAGGTCCAACGTTAAATTTTTCTGTCTTTTTAATGGGATCTGGACGATCCGTGACATAGGATGGTGCAAAATCACTGTCTTGAAAGAACAAAAATTTCATAAAAATATGTCACTAAACGTGACGAATATTAAAACTAAGTACATTTTGGAACTATATGCAAAACTATAAGTTTTAAATTAATTCATTATAGACACGAAAAGCCAAATTTTACGAAATCAATATTTTACGTTATCTAGCCAAAATGAAGCACGTGCACACGTCTACTCACTGCGTCGCCGGGCGGGACACTGATGTCGCATGACATAAGAATTAAATTGAGCAATAAATATGGGTTAATAGAGTTCAGATTCCCAATAAAAATTGCGTGTTACTACTTACCCCTGTTCCATCAAGCCCCTAGCTCCCCTACTCTAAATGTACGACTACTATTTGTTTTTATATGTTACAAACTCTTTCTTTAGGAAAAATATTTTTAAAAATCATAACCCTTTGATTTGACGAGATATTTTTATTTAGCAAATAAAACACTAAATGAAATCCACAACTTCAAAAATGTATTTCAGGCAAAATTTAACAGATAAAGTCAGTATTTTCATTTAACCTCGCGTAACGGAAAAAATGTTAATTAACATGACATTTGACGTTGGTTAGAGATATGAATTATTCAATATTGGCCTAGGGGAATTTTTTTCATTAGTTTGTGAGTATATTATTCAACGAGTAATCCAACTTCCGCCTAATATTTGCTGGATTTCCGGTTGCTAAACTATACAATAACCTCATTGTGTTTCATTGTAATCTGAGAATGCCGGAAATTAATCAGTTGCTATTTGGAAGTAATTTACAAAATAGTTGACTTTGTTGTGACGATATTATTCAGCTCAATTTTGGTCGTTCAAAAAAAAATTAAAAACGAATTTTTAAACCGCTTTGGGAATGTCGACAAAATTTGGGCTATTTTTGTTACGTAATTGTTACTTTAAATAGGAATTTTAAGTCGAAATACAGACTATCTTTTAATGGAGAAATTGTTAAGTTACGTTAGGAATGCTGACGTTTCGTGGATCATCCTGCCGGCTTCTTCAGAGCTTATTCTGACAAATGAATTATTCGGAATCTAGCACGAAAATCATGGTTTACTTATATAAATACTGATCATAAGGGAGGAGTAGTGGCGGATTTCCTACCACACGGGCCAATGTGGATTGGTAGGACCACATGGGCCAATGTGGATTGGTAGAAGAGATAGGATAAAGAGGGATAAAAAAAGGATTTTGAGGTAGGATCTATGGGTTAAGGACATGGCATTTCCGCCAGTATGAGATTCTACATATTCAAAATCATGGTTCAGAAGATATTCCCTAAATAACAGAAGATGAGATCATACAAGTCTTGAGTGAGATGAAAAATAATAAGTCTCCAGGTGAGGATGGTATTGTGGTTGAAACCATAAAGCTGGCTAGACCTACTATCATCAGGGTCCTCACAATACTGTTTAACCTATGTCTTACTAAGTCTGTAACACCAACGCAGTGGAACGACGCTATTATCATTCTCCTCTATAAAAAAGGCAAATCAACAGATCTATCAAACCACCGTCCTATAAGCATCCTCGCCCATGTTTATAAGATGTTCACAAAAATATTAACAAAACCTTTGACCTCAAAGCTAGACTTCTACCATCCTATCAAGCTGGATTCCGAGCAGGCTATGGTGTCAATGATCACCTTTTGATACAAGTTCCAAGTCGAAAGAGGTGTGCGTCAGGGTGACACTATTTTCCCAAAGTTGTTTATCACCCTTCTGGAACATATGTTTAAAAATCTGAATTGGAGTAACATGGGCATAAATATAAATGGAGAAATGCTGAATAACTTGAGATTCGCCGATGATATAGTCCTGTTAACAGGTCGCACAGATCATGCGAATGTCATGCTTAACACCTTAAAAGAACAGTCCCATAAAATTGGCATAAAGATCAATTTTTGAAGACCCAGTTTATGACAAATCTAGTTTTTACCAAGAGACTATCAGTAAACGGGATAAACATCAAGCAAGTCATGACATATAAACATTTGGGACATGAAATTAAGTTGGGCAGAGATAATCAGACTCATGAACTACAACGGAAGGTCACTCTAGCTTGGGCCGCATTTGGCAAACTACGAGAAACGCTGTAATCAGGCATACCTATTTGCCTTAAAGGAAAGATCTTTAACCAATGTGTGTTACCTTTGCTTACTTATGGAGCAGAAACTCTAACTTTGACAAAGAAGACAATAAATAAGATAAGGGTAACTCAAGCGGCAATGGAGCGGTCCATGTTGGGTTTGTCTCTTCGAGAAATTAGGAACCGAACGAGAGTGATAGATGCAGTTGAGAGAGTTCTATCTTTGAAATGAAATTGGGCCGGTCATGTCGCCAGAACGCAAGATAACAGATAGACTAGGAAGGTGTTGGAATGGCGACCTAGACAAGAAGCGTGTAGGAATAGATGAAGACCTCCCACCAGATGGACAGATGATCTGAGAAGAGTAGCGGGAATCCAAAAAACCCAAGACCGGTTTAACCGGAAAATGTTAAGGGAGGCCTATGTACAGCAGTGGACGCTAAGGGCTGATATATGATGATGATGATATGTGATCTGCAAGAAGCGCCATCACAACTTAATTTACTATGTAGAAAAACCCGCATAGGAGTACGATTTCTTTCTAGTGACATCATAAGTGAAACGATACTAACGTAGAGCTTATTTTTTTTGTGAAGAACTGGTATATTCTTTATTATGTTTTTTTTTTTGACAACAAAATTTGAAAGCTTTCTGAACATTGTTATGCCTAGAAGCTTCTAAATGAGTAAGTTATTTTATTTGTTGTTACCAAGGTACTATAATTATTATTTATGAAACTAGTACATTAAAGGCATACTATGTTTTTATTTTCATGTATCTACAACTGTGATTCCCTAACTGTTTCATGTTTACTGTTATGTTGAATAGTTTTTCAACTGCAATCTCAGATGATATATTAGCAGGTTTATTTTTACTCATTCATTTATCGTCTTTTTTATTATTTTAAAGCCTATAATTTCTATAAAGTTAAATTTTTAAGTTTTGGGGTGACTTTACGTTAATATCATTACACAGTATCCGCCAAACATGCCAGTATAACATTAATTTGCCTGTACGTGACCTAAAAATGCCATGTTACACAACCGTAAGGATATCTTTAGCCATTTTCACTGCGTATTAAAGCGATCTGTGGTGTTAAAAAGTTCAGAAAGAAAATGGAGGTCCGTTTAGAATCCTTAAGGAACTTTTTGGGGTAAACTGTATTGAATTATTTGTTTGAAGAGAAGTAGTTTAAAATATTTTAGCTTACTATGCCCTAGTTTTTAAGTAAGTAGTACTCATGTGTATCCAGTCTTGCCAATAGGGTTCACCTACTACACGCCTTAGGTATATTCCGCAGATTACTGTTGTGCCTTTGTATTATTTATATACATTTGTCGTGTATGCTTAGCTAATTTTAATTGTACTCTTGATTCTGGTGGTTCTAATTGGTTTTAATTGCATTAAAAAATCGCTATTCAGTATCAACATAAATTTTACCAGTTATCTACTGTTCTTCCAACTGTTAATTCACCGTGTCATAACTCGCTGTCTCAAACTCAAAGTACTTATAACAGTACTCGTGCATAGAATCAGTAAGATATAACAATTTACATATTTGGTTGCTGTAAGCTTATTTTTAAAGACATTAGGCAGCCCGATAGTAAGCCTTCAGATACTTTAAGACTTAAAACAGTAAAAATTCAAATTGTTGTATTTTACGAATTCTTTGTTAGTACTGTGATAAGTACTTTAAATTTATCTGTCAATCCTAGCTCGGTTGATGAGTCGTGATGCGTTGAAACGGATCCCAAGATGGACTGACAGATGAGAGAACAGTAGATGGATAGATGGATGTTATGGGGTCAGGCGCATCGACTGCAGGTCATTTAGCGCCCCTCTATATATTCGGATACTTATGCTATGAAGTTGATCTCTTTTAAATAATTTTTAATATTAGCATGATGTGAATCGAATGATGTTATTAATAGCGATAATTTGGAAGAAATTTGGTGCTTGTCTCTGATAGGCTTAAGATGTAGGTTCTCAATTATGTGGGAAACTGTCAAAGGAGAATTGCAGTCGAGGCATGTAGGGGCTTGTTCATTTAGTAAAAAGTTGAAATGAAGAACGAAAAGTATGTTTGAGGAGGGAACTGAAATTTCTGGGGTGATTTTCACCCCATCCTATGGTACCTCTCTCTGTTGCAAGCTTTACATAGTACTCGGCCTTGTTGTTACCTCTAAAGCCAATGTGACTGGGGATCCAGTAGAAAACAATTATACGATGTTTTAATTTTGCAGTGTAACATAGATCCAATATCTTTCGAACATAATTATACTTTAGTTTTTGAGATTTTATGGAAGTAAGAGCGCTGTAGGAGTCAAATATGATTAATAAGCGCGTAACGGATCTAAGGGTTAGAGCGTGGCGTATGGCTTCTTTAATTGCTAAGAGCTCAACTGTAAAAAATAGAGATATAAGGTGAAAGTTTAAACATTTTGTTAGAGAAGTGGTGAAGGAAGCACCTACACCCTTATTTGTTTTGGAACCATCAGTATAAAGAAGAGTATAGTTAGGATAATGGGTTGCTATTCTTTCCAGAAATATTTTATTTACTAAGGGGTTTGGAGTGTCCGTTTTTCTTAGTGAGTGCATGGAAAGATCGATAGGGGGAAAGTTTGAGAGCCATGGAGGAAAAAAGGAGTATAGAGGATAGTCATATATAGGGGGAGAAATATTATGTAGGGATAACAGGGTGAAGATTCTGTTGGGAATAGAATTTTTTAGAAAGGATAAAGATGGGCGGTGGGCTGAGAATAGGTTCAGAGAGTATCTGGTAAAAGGGCGGTATAAAGAACAGGAGTAGAATTTTAAGAGAGAGACAAGGTGCAGTGGGGGGGGGTAGAGGTAAAACATTGGAGACTAGGGATTGAGAAGGTACGGAAGGCGCGCAGGGAGGCATTTTAGATGGTGTCAAGCTGTTTCTTGGCAGATGAGCTCACAGCATCATTGATGAAGTCGCCGTAGGCAAGCTTTGGGAAAGTCAGTGATTTGTATATAATTAGGAGGGAAGAGAGATCGGCGCCCCAGGTCGAGTTTGAAAGGATTTTTAGGAGATTTAGGTCAGAGGAGGTGCGGGCTTTAAGGTGTTTGATATGGGGTATCCATGTAAGTGTACTATCGAAGATAAGCCCGAGGATCTTGAGGGAGTCAGAAGAAGGTATATTTGTGTTTGCGAGATGCAGAGGATTCAGTTTGCAGAAGTGAATGTAAGAGGATTTAGAGGGAGAGAATGAGAGTCCACCGTTAGTTGCCCATGCGTTTAATAGTGAATGGCGAGGAACAAAATGAAGTGTAGAGGATGATGTCGTCTGCGAAGATTTTCAAGTTGGTAGCGGGGGAATTTGGTTAATTAGGGTGGCGAGGGCAATGTTAAAAAGAGTAGGATAGATAGTAGACAACTGTTGAAATTTTTATATACTTCGAGTAGAGGCCTAATACTTGTGCCACCTAGCGGTAATTGTGAGCAATTCGTTAAACCATTCCTCTATCGGTATGTAGCTTTAACAGCCTCGCACAGTTGGCAGGTATGCCTGCAAAAATAGGCTTAGAGTAGCCAAAGATGCAAGTTGTTGTCTCTTACTGAAGAAATTTTAAATTTTCTATTTTTCTCTATTTTGTAGTACAAAAAGCAATATTTGAATTTGACTCGAAATAGAGAGTGACTGTAAAACTTTAATATTATATTGAGTTTTTCAGTTGCTGCATATAAATTAATTAAATTAGGTCTACTTATTTATGCACTAACAAAAACTATTTTCATGTTCTAGTAATTTAAAATTTAAAATAAACAATATCAAATTAAATAATTTATATTAAATAACACAAATAAGTTCATAATTAAAATGTTGAAAATTTCTGTTTTGCTAGGTTTATATGATATTTCGCCGGATTGGCATTAATTTTTTGCCTATTACTGCCAACATTTAGGGTTTCAATAATTAGTAATCTTTTTTTTCTGCAATAATGTAATATGCAAAAATTTATTGAATGAATAGCTAAGCATTTAATTTATTAGTGCAATGTTCATAAAAAAATATTTTATTCAGTCATTAGCTTTATTTAATTAATAATTAGCAATTATTAAAAATAAATTACTTTTATTAGCATTTTTAACGTTTTGGTAAATTTTATTACAAATTTTTGGTATTTGGAACCTGAAACTTTTATTTTTTTATATTAACTTTTTAAGAAATTAAGATAACGTACTCACGAACAACACGGGACAGCAAACTGGAAGATACAAGTACACAGCACACAACAAGTGAAACAACAATAAGGTATAATACAGACAACTTACAAAATGAAAGTATCAGAAATCTATACAAGAGTAGAATGGACCAAAAGATACAACGGACGGGATTTGTTAATATAGAAGAAGAATATAAGTATATAAAGGAATGCCTACACGCAGCCGCACTGGAAGCATTAGGGTACCAAGAGAAAAGGGAAAAAACAGCAAAAACCACATTGGTGGGAAGAAGAAATTAAATACGAAATTGAAGAAAAACGGAAAAGCTATCACAAATACTTAAGTTCAAAGAGCACAAACGACAAAGTAAAATACAAAGAATCCCAAGCTAGAGTACGCAAAATGATTAGTGACAAAAAGAACAACCAATGGGAAAAGACATACTCAAGACTCAACACTTACATAGAAGAAAGAAAAAGCACAGAAAGCTGGAGACTTCTTAAAAATATGAGAGCAGAACGGAAAAAAGAAATCTTCTCACCAATAACACCAGAAAAATGGAACCAATATTTTACAAAATGCTAACAGAAGATAGACCAGAGTTCAAAAGTACCCAACATGGAAACCCAAATATAGTTATACGAGGATCCCCAATAAGGATAACAACATCAGAAGTTAAAGAAGTATGTAAAACGCTAAAAAATGGTAGAGCTCCAGGACCAGGAAACATCCCAGGAGAGATAGTAAAATACGGAACTGAAAAGCTATTTAGCGCTTTGAGGAACTTATTCCAAAGATGCATTAACACATCAGAAGTACCCGAGGAATGGAAAATATCATACATATCAACAATTCATAAGAAAGGAGACAAAAATAATTGCGATAACTATAGGGGAATAACGGTTACAGGATCTATTAGCAGAATATACGGAAAAATACTTAAAAATAGAATAGAAACGGAATACGCGGACGTAGAAGCTGAAGAACAGGCAGGCTTTAGAGCAGGAAGATCCACAATAGACCATCTCTTCTCACTAACACAAATCCTAGAAAAGAAAACCGCATTTGATCAGGAAGTCCATGTCTTGTTTGTTGATCTAAAAAAGGCCTACGACAGCGTGCCCCTAATGAGATTGTGGGAAACACTACAACAGAGTAATGTAAGCACCGAAATAATTAAAGCCGTAAAATCCTTATACCAAGACGCAAGAAGTAGTGTGAAAACCAAATATGGTATAACAACAGGGTTCCCGGTCAAAAAGGGTCTCAAACAGGGCTGCTGTATATCCCCAACGCTATTTAAAATCTATTTGGAGAGTGCACTGAAGAACTGGAAAAGGAAATGCAGCAGTATGGGATTACCACTGGATGACGATACTACATTATACACGCTATCATTCGCAGATGACCAGGTAGTAGTCGCTCAGGACATCGATGATATGGAATACATGACACGAAAACTTATGGATGAATATGAAAAATGGGGCCTAGAAGTCAATATTAAAAAGACCGAGTACATGTGCGTCGGAGGACAACAGCAGGACTTGAAACTGGCCACAGGACACACCATCAAACACTGTGCCAGTTATAAGTATTTGGAAACGAGAATATCTATGGACGGAACATTGGAAGAAGCAATATTCGAGAGGAATATCCAAGGAAGAAAAGCGATTGCAATGCTTAATAGTATACTATGGGACAAAAACATAACCATTGAAAATAAGAAGAGAATTTACAACTCAATAGTGAAAAGTATAATAACTTACAGCTCCCAGGTGTGGCCATTAAAGGAAAGAACAGAAAAAATACTAAAAGCTACAGAAATGGATTTCTGGAGACGAGCAGCCAGAAAATCCAGAAAAGACCGCATACCAAATGACACGATAAGGCGAGCTTTAGAAATAAAGCACGATATAGTGGACGAAATCAGAACCCAACAGTTGGTATGGTACGGACATGTACAGAGAATGTCACAAGACCGACTGCCTAAAAAGATTTTAAATTGGAACCCTCATGGAAAAAGAAAGCGAGGAAGACCACGCCAAAGCTGTAGAGCAGGAATCAACAAGGAAGTACTAGAGAGAGATCTGGAGGAGGAGGGATGGAGAAACCGGGAGGAGTGGAAATTAAGCATCGGAAGACGGAAGACGTTATAAAACCGATTGATATATATATATATATATATATATATATATATATATATATATATATATATATATATATATATATATATAGATAACGTAACTTTATAAGGGATACTAAAATTTTTTAGGGTTTTATCTGAACCACTAAAACTTTTTGCTGATTTTTAATAATAAACTATCAGGTCAGTCAATAAGTTTTAAAAGCGACACCTATGGAGCTTCACTTGAACCAAATATTGAACACCATTTTGAAGCTTCATCTGTCACATGAACATACTCTAAATTTCAAGTCGATCTATCAAGGGATTCATTGTTTATCAGCTGGTTAAAGTAAACGTGTTTGAGTATTTTTTAAAAATGGAAAGTTATAAAGGAGTCTGCTCCTTTATTTCCAACTGTTCATAGATCGACTCTAGACTTTAAACGTGATCGTACAAACGTCAATGATGATCCACGTTCAGGACGTCCAAAAACTGCAACAACTGAAGAAACTGTTGTGCAAGTACAAGATATGGTAATGGAAGACCATCGATTAACCGTGGATGATTTAGCTGAAGCTATAGGCATCTCATATGGATCAGTACATGAGATCTTAACTAATGTTTTGGATATGAAAACGCTATTCACAAGATGGGTGCCGCATTTGCTAACATCGAAACAAAAACGCACTCGAGAGAAACTTTCTAAGTAACATTAAGCTCGTTTCACAAATAATAAAACTGATTTTGTGTGTCGATTTGTAACTATAGATGAGACTTGGGTTTACTAGTATGATCCTGAACTGCGACAATAAACCGCCCAGTGGACTCAGCCCGGTTGTTCAGCTCCAAAGCAGCTAGAGTGATCAGAGTCGTCCAAAAAAATTATGGCATCAGTTTTCTGAGATGCAAAATGAATTTTGCTGATTGATTACACTGACCAACGGGCCTTTTTAATAATTTTACCTGATTCCTATAATTTTTGGGGTGCTGAGTCCGAAAATAATAATAAAAAAATCGTGTTGCCCACCAATTTTTCACATTTTAATATTCAAAATGTGAAAAGTTTATTTTTTATCATTCGAATGTTATTAGGTTGGCAATAAAATCAGAATTTTATAAGGTTAGCAGTAAAATTAAATGTTATTAGGTTGGCAGTTCCGATAAATGTCACAGCTGTTTGTTTTCTTCCAGTTAATATAACCTCGCATTACACTGTTTAACCCATGAGCTTTAATTCACACTCAAAGTATGGCTAATCGTGGTTGTAAAAACTCTCCCAACACTTTTTGTTATACATGTGATGAGTTTGTAGTTAAAAAACATCAAAGAAACATTACTGACTTTGTAGAAAAAGTATATTTTGTATATTTTGGTGTAGAAATCGGTAATCAAAAAAAATGTTGGGCTCCTCACAAAGTATGTTATGTTCGAGCCGAGGATCTTAGGAAATGGTATAAGAAAGAACAGAAAGCGTTTAGATTTGCTGTACCCATGGTACCGAGAGAGCAAGAAAATCATTCAAATCATTGTTATTTTTGCAGCGTTGATGTTTCTGGATATAACTCCAAAAATAAGAAAGTAATTGTCTATCCTAACTTTACTTCAGCTAGTCGGCCGGTAGGACATGGACCGGGACTTCTTGTCCCTGAGATACCTCAGTCTATTGATGACGTTTTACAGTCCAGTCCGGAATTTAATGAAAGTAGACCGGATGATGATGAGTTTCAATATTCTCTAGAAAATTTAAAACCACAGTTGTTTACACAAGCTGAGTTAAATGATTTAGTGGGAGATTTGAGTTTGACTAAGGACAAAGCAGAATTGCTTGAAAAACATTTTTTGGAATCTGGAACATCTATTTACCATTATAGAACAAGAAAGCAACAGTTTGCTCAGTTTTTCAAGCAGGAAGAGGATTTGGTTTACTGCCATGATATTGGTAGTCTAATGAACGAATTTGGCATTGACTACAAGAAGGAAGATTGGAGGCTTTTTATAGACTTATCAAAAACTAGTTTAAAAGTTGTTCAGTTACACAACGGAAATACTTATGCTTCACTGCCTGTTACTCATTCGGTCCATATAAAGGAAACTTACGAAAATCTTAACATGATTTTACAGAATATTAACTATCCAGCTCACGATTGGATACTATGTAGAGATTCAAAAGTTGGTCTCCATGATCCAACAAAAGGGATTTACAAAGTTTCCATGTTTTTATATGTGAGTGGGACAGCAGAGCAAGGGATCAACAATGGTCCAAAAAACAATGGCCCGTAAGAAAAACTTTAACACCTGGCGAGAAGAACATTTTAGATAAAACTTTAGTAGACCCAAAAAAGATTCTCATGCCACCACTACACATCAAGTTAGGCTTAATGAAACAATTTGTGAAAGCCTTGCCTAAAGATGGTGAATGTTTTAAATATTTGTGTAAAAGTTTTCCTCATTTATCAGAAGCCAAACTGAAAGAAGGGGTTTTTGTTGGGCCTGATATTCATAAAATGATGTTCGATTTCAACTTTGAAGCAAGGATGATTACAAAGGAAAAGGAGGCTTGGATATAATTTAAAAAAGTTGTGACTAAGTTTTTGGGCAATGTGAAAGACCCTAACTATGAACTTATCGTAGCTAATATAGTAGACAAGTTCAAAATGTGGGTTATCTGATGAGCCTTAAAGTCCACTTCTTGCACAACCATCCTGACTTTTTTGCTAAAAACTTAGGCGATGTGAGTGAAGAGCAGGGGGAATGGTTCCATCAGGACATAAAGGAGATGGAGAAACGGTACCAGGGACAATGGAATATCAACATGATGGGTGATTACTGTTGGTCACTTCATAGAGAACAACAAAATGCATCACATCGGAGAAAAAGCTATACAAGAAACTTCACAGAGAAAAGGGAAAGGAAATACAAAAAAATAAGCACCTGAAATATTCGCATTGAAGTGAAATATGTATGTTATCGTGAGTAAAAAATTGTAGCGAGAGTAAAAATTGTAGACCTAATTAAATAAAAGTACGGTTTAAGTTTCTATTTTTTATGAATCAAATTTTCCCTATTTTGAAATTTAATCGATGTCATATTGTGAGCGAACTGTGGATGATACAAAAAAACTGATACCAGATACGGTTTCAGCACCCAAAAATACATAACACTTAAATGTATTGGTTTAAAAAGTTTTTACAAATATTTTTTTTCTTGGCCTGTGTTACCTTCAAACCAGTAAAACAATCACAGGAGAGTATTATTGCGATCTTTTGGACTAGCTGGTTGAGAAAATTCGTGAGAAAAGGCCCGTTTTCCAGAAGAAAAAAATCATTTTTCATCGTGACAATGCACCTGCTTACAGAGGTGCTTTGGCCAGATCTGGCTCCGTTTGACTTCTATCTGTTCCCAAATCTCAAAAGCTTTCTACGTAGGAAGTGCTTTTCAACAAATGATGGGGTGATAGTATCCGTAGACGGGTATTTTGAAGGTCTTCCGGAAAATCACTTCAGAGATGGGGTAAATGAATTGGAAAATCGCTGGAAAAAATGTATTAGGCTTAACGGAGATTATACTGAAGAATAAATGTATTTCGACTCATTAATTCATCTCATCGGGGCACTCCATTCTCCTAGCATCGTCACTCAATTTGTTAGGCGTTAATTTGGGAGCAAATATGTCCTGGCATGAACATGTTGCAGGTATAGCAAGGAGAGCTTCTCAAAAGTTGGGAATATTATTTCGAACCAGAAGGCTTTATACTCCAGAACAACTGTTAATTCTCTACAAAGCTCAAATTCGACCAACTGTGGAATACTGCTCCCATGTTTGGGGCTCCGCTCCCAAACATACACTGCATTTGTTGGATTCTGTCCAGAGAAGAGCTGTTCGTTCCGGAACTGACCGGCGGCCTTGATTCGCTGGAACATCGAAGAATGGTTGACGACTTGAGTCTGTTCTACAAGTACTTTCATGGAAAGTGTTCGAAGGATGTAGCCCGCTTAATTCCTCCCAGAGCGGTGCATGTTAGAAATACACGTCGCGCTGGTACTTCACATCCGTATAATGTTCAGCTTGTTACTGCGCGTACAACGATTTTCAAGCAGTCTTATATATGGAGAACATCCTCCCTTTGCACTATAGGAAATTTTACCCCTTTTTTGGCCAAAAGTAAAAATTAAAATTTTTGCAGTTTATTTTTTTTTTTGCTTTAATATAAAAAAAAAAAACAGCAAAGTAGGCATATATTTTTAAATTATTTGACAAAATTGATTTTCAGTCACTTTATCAGTTGTTTTGCTTGCGATTTCTAAATTAGTTTTCAAAAAACTTTTGAGTCCAGTGAATTTTGTGACAGTTTCTAACAAAAATTTTCGTAATAAAAATTTATAGTTTTTGAAAATAAAAAAATGGAAAATAAAGCCGAATGTAAGTACTTTAATATTATATTGTGAAATGTTGGTGAACTCATCTATTAGATCGATTAAATGGGAAAAGTTGAAGTGACCTTAAGATGAACTAATGGAATTGTGAATTGGAATTTTATTTATACTTACAAAAAATGATAGCACATGATAGACATAACACCATAATAGTCCTCTAGGACAGTCATTTATCTTCCGAATTTAATATATTTTAGCTGCTACTATCTGCTACTTTTTTTAAAAAATGCATTTTTTTCAGCTGACTACTGCGTGCCAAATTCAGAGTTATTCAATATATGGCGAGAGAAACACAACGAAGTTGACAAAAGAGCCGCTATTTATGCTCATTTCTTTTCATACATTGCTGAGAGTGATTGTTTCGAAAACTTTGAACAATATTTAAAGGAGCAGTCACGAATATTTTGTTCAAATATGAGTATGAAGTAGCGTAAAAGTGGTCGGATTTTGAAACTTTTCGAAAAACAGCATGCTGTTTGGCTTGAAGGCAATACTTCGATAAAAAAACGTAAAACGCACCGTGCCTCCACTAAATCAAAAAGTGGACGACCGCAATTAACTTTCTGCCAAAAATCTGGGAGAACAAAAAGAAGAGTTGCAGCAGAAATCTCTAAAGATCAAAATAATGAAGTTGAACCCCTGGTTCTTGCTGCATCTGCGGCTGCTCGTAAATGTTACCAATTAGATTTAGCAGTTGTTTTAAAAGAAGTTGTCAGTACTCCGACTAGAGCTGCGAAAGTACGGAAAATAATTTCAACAGCAACACCAACTAGGCTATCTCCTGATGAAGGACTAGCCTTTCTTTTAGAAAACAACTTTTCAAAAGAGCAATATAAGATATGAAAATAAAATAAGAAATTGCGATATATATCCTCTATACAAAGAACTTACATGTAGTAAATATAAATGCAGACCAGACGGCGTAATACGAGGCATGTTTTTTAAGTAAGTACCGTTTTGGAATTAAAAAAAGACGTGCAAAGATATCGCTATAATTTTATTTTTACATGAAAGCCTGTACCTTAATCTACTTTTCTACATAATTTCCGTGAATATTGAGGCACTTGTCATAACGTGGCACCAGTTTTTGAATACCCTCCTCATAAAATTCTGCCGCCTGACTTGTTAACCACTGTATCACAAATGTTTTGACTTCGTTATCGTCTTGAAGACGCTGACCACCCAGGTGCTTCTTCAAGTGCAGGAACAAATGGTAGTCGCTGGGCGCCAGATCAGGGCTGTATGGAGGATGATCTAGAGTTTCCCATTTAAAAGATTTGATGAGATCTTTGGTCCGATTAGCCACATGTGGACGGGCATTGTCATGCAGCAAAACGATACCCTTACTCAACTTGCCACGTCTTTTGTTCTGGATTGCACGACGCAGATTGTTCAATGTCTCACAATAAGACGCTGCATTGATTGTCTCATTACGAGGCAGAAACTCCACTAGCAATACTCCTTTTCTGTCCCAAAAAACTGTGCACATGATTTTGCGGGCAGAAATTGTTTGCTTAAACTTCACTTTTTTGGGTGATGATGAATGTCGCCATTCCATGGATTGTTGTTTCGATTCTGGTGTGACGTAGGCCACCCATGTTTCGTCACCAGTAACAATTTGGTCTAAAAAATGTTCACCTTCATTGTGGTACCGCTCAAGGAAAGTCAATGCACTGCCTAAACGTTGGGTTTTGTGCAAATCCGTCAACATTTTTGGAACCCAACGTGAACACAATTTCCGGTAATTCAAGTTCTCGGTCACAATGCGATACAAAACACTACGAGAATATTGAGGAAAGCAGTCGCACAATGATGAAATTGTAAAGCGTCTGTTTTCTCTCACCTTTTCGTCCACTTTCTGCAACAAATCTTCATTAACGACCGAAGGACGCCCACTCCGTTCTTCATCATGCACATTTGTGCGGCCATCTTTAAATGCTCTCACCCATTTCCTTACCATTCCATCACTCATAATGTTTTGTCCGTAAACTTCACAGATCTCACGATGAATATCGATCGGTTTTACGCCTTTAGCACTAAGAAATCGTATAACAGCCCGTACTTCACAATCGGCGGGACTCACGATTGTCGGAGGCATCTTAAACACTCAGTAAACAACGTATACAATGAAGAATCAGACTGTAATGGCGTCAGTGCGTAGACATGAGATGTAGGTTACCAGCGCGCATGCGCGGAAACGCCGACCGTATCGCTGCGGCGGCGGAATCGCAAAACGGTACTTACTTAAAAAACATGCCTCGTAGTTACTGAGACATTAGCGAAAGTTCCATTGGAAATGTTACTGAAGCATACATCCGAAAGAATAATAAAAGTGCAAGAGGAAGTTATATCTATCTTACTGGAAACAAAAAAAACTGAAATTTTATACGCCGAACTCATTGTCAGTTATGGATTTGACAGTAGTACTGGTTATACAAACTATAAACAACAGTTTGAAAAGGCGGATTCATCTCAAAATTGTGACTCCTCTATTTTGGCCACAACAATTATACCTTTGCGTTTAATAGAAGCGTCCGGAAATATTTTATGGAATAATCGTACACCACAATCTATTAGATTTTGTCGACCATTAAAATTAGAATACACAAAGGAGACTAAAGAAATCATTTTGAAAGAAAAGAAAAATATAGAGGAAGAAATAAATTCCTTAAGTTTTTTTGAAGTAATGCTTGGTGAAACAAAAACTTTATGCGTTAAATTTAAATTGTACTTAACTTTAATTGATGGCAAAGTATTAAATATTTTGACTGAAACTAAATCTAGTCAAACGTGTTCATTATGCGGTGCTACACCAAAGGATTTTCTGAGCATAACAGATTTCCAAAACCACAAATTTAAACCTAAAGAAGAGAACTTAAAGTATGGGATAAGTCCATTGCATTGCTGGATCCGTTTTTTTTGAATTTGTTGTGAATGCAGGGTACAAAATTCACATTAAAAAGTGGCAAATAAGATATGAAGCTGACAAAGCCTTAGTTGCGAAAAGAAAGGCTGACATTCAACAGTTATTTTGGGATGAAATTGGTTTGCACGTTGATAAGCCTAAGACTGGTGGCTATGGGAGTACGAATGACGGTAACACGGCCCGGCGCGCGTTCAAAGAACATTTAAAATTTTCTGAAATTACAGGCATAGACAAAGAACTCATTTATAATTTAAAAGTCATTTTAATATGTTTATCATGTCAGCTTCCTTTAGATTCGAGTAAATTTTAAGAATTTTGTTTTCAAACGGCCACAATGTTCATGGTTACCAATGACAGCAACTGTACATAAGGTTCTTGTACATTCGCGGTAAATTATTGAGTCGACTGTGCTTCCATTTGGATGCTTTGGTGAGGATGCCTCTGAATCGCGCCATAAAATATATAAATCCGATAGATTGCTTCATGCACGAAAAAGTATCCGGGTGAACAACTTGGCGGATGTTTTTAATCGAGCATTGGATACATTAGATCCGCTTATTTCCAGCCTTTTCGTTGAATAAACGCATCAAGCACCAGAACAAATTAAAGCTTCCAGCAGAAGTAATCGAATTACTGAGATCAGAGGAGCAAAGTTTTGTGGAAAATTGTCAAAACAGATGTAGAAAATTCCGAAAAACGAAAATCAAGAAATGGAGAGTAATGGCATTTTGAACCCATCTGTATTAAATGTAGTTGACGATTTGGAACTCGAAAATCAAATTTTGTGAATAAAATCCTTTTTAAAACATAACTGTTTGTTACTTCTTTAAATTAGTAAAATGAATTTCTACTGTTATATTCGAACTTACGTTACGTACGTGTACACCCGAAAAAATATTTATTAAAAAAACAGTTTAGAAAACCGGATAACCTATCAAACATCTAAAAAAATCTTGGATGCGGGAACCTATAATCCTTAAACCTCTTTTGAAAATAATTATTAGTTAATTTTTTAGTTAACTTTACATATTTTTTTTTTCAGTGTATGAAAAACTTTAGTTGTTCCTCCCTCCCTCTTAAGAGTCTTGCAAAAATCAAATCCAAAAAATCATTAAAATCGGTCCAGCCGTTTGGCTGTAAATAATTTTGGCCAAAAAAAGGGGTAAAAATTCCTATAGTGCTTTGGAATAATTTGCCCCAGTGCCGTGTTTCCCACCGAGTACAATTTACAGCGATTCAAGAACAACGCGAATTGCTTTTTCCGCACACGTGCCGCTGCTGGAGCGCTTTAGGGACTTCCCTGCAGCACATGTGCTAGACCCATAAAAAAAAAATCTTGTTTCATTTCCGCTTTCAAAACTTATTGACTGACCTATCTAATGTAGAAAAACGGCAAAGATTTACACAAGCCTCGGAGGTACACATGTCTCAAATAGACCCTGATTTCCACTTTTTCATATTAAGAAATAACTTAATACCACACAACACAAAATATGTGTTTCTTTTTTAGTTGCTTTTTCAACTGATGTATCAGGCAAACATCATCGATAACTAAAAAAAAAAAGCGCTCATTTTACAACTTAAAAACTGTAACCCAGTGTAACTTTCAAAATTCGTAACATGACAAAACACTCATTCATGACAAAACACATGATGGATTAAAACGCAAAAAAATGTAACCAATCCCCTGAAAATTATTTAAAATCGTATATATGATACATTGCTATGAAAAAAATGTTTTTAACAGTGACAGTTGTAATATATAGGGCTTGTAGATTTTTAAATTTTTATTTTCAACCTGTAAAATTCCTTACTGTCTCTCCCTCCAATAGCTTTTCTGCATCCACTCCTGAATATACGCCTCCCTTGATTTTCCCTCATCTTGTGTCTAGTGAGTGAAAGTTAACAATGTGTTAAACTCAACAAAACATCCTAGATATATAATCAGTCAGACATGTAAAAGGAGTAGAGGGTTTTCCCGGCTCACAAGGAGTTTTAGTGGGTATGCCAATCCTTCAGATTGGAGAGCCCCACATAACTGGAGCACCTTGGAGCACCCTTATGGTGACGCAAGCTGTTCCAGGAATCCATAAGGCGGATTTCTCCTTGACAAAAAAAAAATAAATAAATAAAAAAAATAAAAAAAATTCCCTCATCTTAATGTCGTTCAACCAGCGTTCGATGGTCTCATGGTACTAACTGCACTACGCTCTTTGTCTTTCTAGCTTTTACTTGCCGAACCACATCTCCATTTGAGCTCCGCCAACTTACCCACAACATCCCTCACCCGTGTTCGTCTCCTTATTTCCTCAATTCGGATGTGATCTCTTAGAGAAATCCCCAACATGGCTCTTTCTATAGCTCGTAGTGTTGTTCTTAATTAGATTGTTAGTGTCGTTGTTTCCATACCATAAGTCAATACTGAAAGGATACAGCTATTAAAACTTCTTGTTGTGAGATTGACTGGTATTTCGGGATTTCTTAGAACCATGCTTAATTTTTCCACGGCGACCTAGGTCATACGGATTCTTCTCGTAATTTGTACAGTTTGATTCTGCTTGCCCAAGATAATTGTGTGTTCCAAATATGTATAATCATTTACGTTTGCGATCTAGTTCTTTAAACACTTTCTGCAGTTCTTCGCTATCGCTTATAAGTACTATATCGTTGGCGAATCTGCGATGTTTCAGATTTCTTCCATCCGCTCTCATACCTCTTTCTTTCAAATTAAGTTTTGTAGTTATATCCTCCAGGGCCAGGCTGAACAACTTTGGAGATATGATGTCGTCTTATGCGACTCCTCTTTGTAACTTTATTTTTAATGTTTTTATGTCTTCTATTACATTTATATATAGTTCTCTATATCTTACATTGATTCTTGCGGTGTTCAGTCCTTGAAGTACTGCCCACAATGCTGTGGAAAGCTTTATTATACTCCACAAAGGCCAAGTGTGGAGATATATTATATTCATTGCACTTTTCTATTAAAGTGCGAAACCTTGCCTGTTTTACTGGTTGATCATGATCGAATTTATTGGTGATTCTTTTCGTTAGTAATTTATAAGGGCGAGGTAGAGGACTTATTAGGCGATAGTTGTCTAGTTTGAGTTTATGTCCTATCTTATGTAGTAGGATGACCTGTGAATTTTGCCCTAAATCCGGAACGACTCCATTATGAAGACATTTTTCATAAGTATTCTAATAGATTCCAAAGTAGTTAAACCTCCCATTATCATCATCTTCTTGGTAATATTGTCTCCTCCCGGAGCTTTTCCGTTTTTCATCTGGGCTAAAGTTTCGGACTTCCTCTTTGGTGACTTCTGGAAATTGACCCAACATTTATAATGTTTTTATCTTTATTAGGATTTGCCTCTGGCGTGATAGAAGAAAACAGCTCTATATAGTAGTTTTTGACGACTTCTGTTATCTGATCTTTTTCTTACTTGATTATTCCATTGTTGCCTTTTATTTGGAATATTCTTTCTCACCCCATGTTTTCTAGCGTTTTGATTATCTTCATATTTTTATTCCTTTCTATTGTTTTTTCTATTTTTTTCGGAATTATACGAGGGCTGTGTGATAAGTACCTGGTCTCGGCCGGAGATGGCGCTACTACTATTTAAAAAATTATATTTTTCCTAAACATAACTTTTCACAAGAATTCTGTCAAATTTTCAAGTCGCTGCGTGATTTAGTTTATGAGTGGCAGCCATTTAAATAGAACAACTTTTGTGATTTTACAACAATGAAAAAAGTTGAATGTAGAGCAGTGATAAAATATTTATTTTTGAAAATGAATGTTGTGATAAAAGCGGAACTCAGCGAAGATTATGGACTCTGCACCTTCGTTATCGACCATAAAACATTGAACAGCTGAATTTAAATGCGGCCGTATGAGCATTTTTGATGAAGAACGTCTAGGTCATCTAAATGATCACTGCATCAGAAATGATTGAAAAAATCCACGTTATAGTGATAAATGACTAGAGAGTGAAAGTGCGTGACATTGCTGAGACTGTGAGCATCTCAATTGATGATGATGAACATTTTAGCAACTCATTTGGTTATGAAAAAGCTTTCCGCAAAATGGATGCCGCGATTGCTCACAACTGACAATAAACACACACGTGAATCAACTTCAAAAGAATGGTTGGCAATATTAAAGCCGTATCGTAATGGTATTTGGCGTCAATTCATAACTGCTGAAAACATGGATTCATCGCAGCACACCGGAGACCAAGGAACAGTCCAAACAGTGAGTTTTCCGTGGCAAACCGGCGCTAAAGAAGGCCAAGACGATATTATCGGTCAACAAAGTCATGGTCACAGTGTTCTGGGATGCAGGCGGCATAATACACATTTTACCTTGAAAAGGACGAAACGATTAATGGAGAGTATTATGTCTACTTATTGGATCGTTTTGACCATGCTGTGAAAGAAAAGCGTCCGCATTTGACGAAGAAAAAAATTCGTTTTCATAAAAATAATGCACTCGTGCACATTTCTGTCATCGCCATGGCAAAATGCCATGAGTTAGGATACGAATTGCTTCCGCATCCACCATATTCGCCAGATTTACGCCCCAGCGATTATTTCCTAGTTCCAAATATAAAAAAATGGCTCGGCGAAAAAAATTTGGCTCAAGCGATGAGGTGATTGTTGAAGCAAACTCATATTTTGAAAGGTTGGAAAAATTTTATTTTTTAGATCGAATACAAAAGATAGAAAAACACGTCGATCTGAGTGTATCAAGCTAAAAGTTGTTTTACTTTCTTTCTGATTGATTTGTTCAGCTCTTTGTATTCTGGAGAATTACTGTTAATACCTGTTCTTTCTTTGATCATATTTTTGTTTCTTGTTTTAATCTACTTGTTTTGGTTTTGGGCTGTAGTCTTTTTAATTTTTTTTTCTAATTGATGTTTGTATACCTTTTTTTATTGTTCCTTCTAAATCGTTGATGTTCTTTGATTCTAAGTGCTCTGTTGGTTCTAGTTTCTTTCTTAGTTCTCCTCTCACCTTAATGTATAAGGTGATATTTTTAGTTTTCTCTGGCACTAAACTGAATACAATTTAAAGGTAGATTTTTTAAACCCTGCAGATAGACAGTATTCGGTGAAATTAATTATTTTATTGTGTAGTATAACCTATCAGAAAAAAAAAGTTTTAATTTAACAAACACCGTTTGTGGCAGAATATGTCTTAAGGAATCTGGATCAAAATGTTTTATAATTTTAAATGATCTTGTTCAGCAATTTATTATGATTTTACGGATTCTAGAACCTGTAGTTTCATGATACCTAATTTTAATTTATGGACTTTTTTTTTATAATATATTTCCTTTTTCAGACGTCTGACAATATAAAAATATTGTATATTTATGTCGCAAATTACAACATAATGAGTATATTACGATTACCCTGTAATACGAGCCTAGTACGACAAAAAAATCTCATTTACTGTAAAATAACATTTAAGTATGGTATTTACATGTTTTTTTTTTCAAAATATGGGCGTTGGTTGCTAGCAGGGCGATTATGCCTGTTTTATACTCTGCAATCTCTGGATCTTGGTCCTTTTAACAAGGTTCGTTAGCTTCCTTTCTTCCTGCGATAATTTGCCACCACGTAAGACTGCAAAGTGTTTTTCATCTATTACAAGTCAATGCTATGCATTCGTATAGAACAGGGGTGCTCAAACGGTCGATCGCGATCGACAAGTCGATCGCGAGTGCTTTTTGAGTCGATCTCGAGAAAAAAATTCTGATATAGAACTATTCACAGATTTTATTTCAGGTAACTAAAACAAAATGTAATGAATAAACTACTAAAATTTATTCGATCCACAATTAGGCCAGAATAACCCCCTCATCACTTTCTTTTATCGTAATAACCCCCTGCTAGCGGCAAAAGGCGGCTTTATCAAAGGAACGTGCGGTACTTGTCAAAGAAAAAACCGCGTTTTGATTCCCGCCGATTTTTCTAGAAACTTCGGGCTGCGTGTTTGACGGGAACATTCGAGACTTCGTTCGCGCCGATATAAATGTTGCGCTTACAGGAATAGGAGTCAGTCTGAGTTGTAACTTGAAGGCGATACATCGATACAAAGTTTATTAATAAATAGTCCAAAATGAGAGCGGCGAAAAAAGGTAAACTTATCATTTTAATAACGATTGGGAGGAAGAATTTTTCTTTTGTATGGTAAAGGATAAGTTCATTTGTCTCATTTTCCGTGCGTCAGTTGCAGTACCTAAGCGTGAGAACTTAGAGAGGCATCATAAAACGGTTCATAAAAACTATGAAAAAGATTTTCCGTTACAGAGTGAATTAAGAAAACGAAAAGTACGTGATTTGATAACTTGTTTGAAAAAAGAACAAACCATGTTCACAAGACCAGCCAAACAATCAAAAGATCGTCATTTAAAATATCTCATATATTGGCGAAACATAAGAAACCATTTGATGATGGACTGGTTGTGAAGGAAGCATTTATTGAAGCGGGTGAGACTTTATTTGGAGATTTTAAAAATAAAACAGAGATTATATGTCTGCTATTAGAAAACTTCAGTTATCTCGTCCGACTGTCACAAGGCGTGTTGAAGTCATGAGTCAGGACATGGCAGATAAACTAAAACATGATATTATGGAATGTACATACTTTTCTTTACAGTTCGACGAATCCACCGATATGACAGACACTGCCCAGCTGTGTATTT
The DNA here is from genome assembly GCA_019049505.1 of Pachyrhynchus sulphureomaculatus. Classification (NCBI taxonomy): domain Eukaryota; kingdom Metazoa; phylum Arthropoda; class Insecta; order Coleoptera; family Curculionidae; genus Pachyrhynchus; species Pachyrhynchus sulphureomaculatus. Next base: position 175,626,449 of record CM032456.1, read on the forward strand.
TTATTCGAATGGTATTCAATGATATGTCGGCTAAGGAAGAGTTTTTGACAATGATTCCTCTGAAAGGAAAGACCTGTGGCGAAGATATATATGAAGTTTTCTTCAGTTTTGTAACAAACTACAAGCTACCAATATATCAACTAGTGTGCATTACAACCGATGGAGCACCAGCAATGACTGGAAACAAAAACGGTTGAATAATTATGAGTTTTTTCATTGACATTTTAGAACAGACCTACACTTACCTTGACTAAAAAAATGCATATTGTGCGGAAAACTAATATCTATGCCACGGTACACCCTACCTAGACGATAATCCTGCATCACACTTACTTGCAGCGTCTCAGAGTCGATCGATCGTAGTCTAACAATATTGAGGTAGATTGCCAGCAGTTCAAGTTTGAGCACCCCTGGTATAGAATATGCATGGAGGTTTCTTTCCCTTCACCTCATAGCCTGCATATTCTGGGGCCATCGTGGATTGCCATTTTCTCTAGATGTTTCTTGAGATGTCAGTAATTGGCAATCAGTCCCACCACTAATTCGATCTGGGAGATGTTAAAAGTAGGTTGTCAGTTGTTAGTTTTTTTTGAAGGGTCGTCGATTACGTGCATGTCTGGTCAGATATTGTGTTCCAATGATTTAAATGTTGCTGGAGTGAACATCTACTTATTTTCACCACTTGTTTTTGTATGCCAAGCGCCGATTCTGGGTCTCTGTATCGTTTCATGGCCCCGGCAATTATTTATATATATATATATATATATATATATATATATATATATATATATATATATATATATATATATCAGTCTTTCAAATTACTGCCTCGCAAATAACTTCGTCTATTTAGGTCAATATAAACAAGTAGAAGGTGCCCAGGATGGGTTCCCTATTATCACCAGCACTAGCTAATCTGTACATGGAGCACGTCGAAACACTAGCTCTAGAAACTGCTACGCATAAACCGAAAATATGGCTACGATTTGTGGATGACACATTTGTGGTATGGCAACACGGTGAAGACAACTTCAAGTTCCTGGAATATCTTAACAATATACATCCAAAAATTAAACTTACAATGGAAAGAGAAATAGCAGAACAACTACCATTTCTAGATGTCTTGCTTTAACGAAAATCAGATGGTTCTTTGTCTCATTCAGTATATCGAAAACCGACACACAAAAACAGATATATAAATTCCAACTCACATCACTACCTAGCTCAACTCTTCTCTGTTGCCAAATCCTTAGCTCGGCGATCACAAAAACCTAACTGACAAGGAACATTTGCAACAAGAAACTAAGCAGCTTCGAAAGCGTCTACTTTCAAATGTATAAAATCAAAACACGGACACTACAAAAATATGTCTCCCATATACAAAAGGCATCACGGACAAAGTAGAAAAACTTCTAGGAAAACACCAATTCGAAACTATTTAGATAACGGATCAAAAAATTAAAAATATTCCCTAGCACAACATGCACTCAACACCGGCCACAAAATCGATTTTCAAAAAACCTATCTACTAGAATAATCAAAGAACCCATAGAAATAGAGAAGAGACCCAACAACTTAAATAACCGGGATATACATATATATATATATATATATATATATATATATATATATATATATATATTTATATATATATATATATATATATATATATATATATATATATATAAATATATAAATATATATATATATATATATATATATATATATATATATATATATATATATATATATATATATTATGTGACGCCTAACTAAAAACGTACAAGTAGTGATAAATTATTCTGTTTTCTGAATTAGGATGATTTTGTGTGATTAACTGAATGATCAAATAATCAAATAAAGTTTCTTCAAACCATTCTTTTACATTCTTTTAGGTGGCAAATAAAGTCAATTCATTATTGATTTTAGAATCTGTATTTGCAAAGGAGTTAAAGCAATAACTACCTTTACCAATTTTTAATAAATAAACATGACGACCAAAAACATGCATGTATTACCTTAAGAGCAAGTTTGAGTTCGAATATACATGTGGGGTAGGTTGTAACCCTAGTTATCCGAATATGTTATCAAAGGATTCGGGGTCTTGTCGTGATTAGATCGTAGTGCATGCATAAATATCTTTGCTTGGTGTGAAAGTAATTTTAGCAGTCAGCATACGAGAAAATGCTTAGCCAGAGTTGAAAATGTCACGTCGGCATTGTTGTATTAGCTAAATCATCATAAATAAAAAATTTCCGATCTGGGTAAAGTGCAAGAAATTACATTTTATGTAGTGATTATTACTACCTAAAGAAAATAAGGGCTCTTTACTTCTACCCTATCATTCACATATGAAGAAACTAAGAGGTCAATACTATCACAAATGAAAAAATGGTTGTTGTAAGTTATATGAGATGATAAGTGATTTTTTAAAAAGAGGTTAACGACATGTATACATATATATATATATATATATATATATATATATATATATATATATATATATATATATATATATATATATACAGTAATACCCCGCTTAGCGCGACCCCGTTACGCGCGGTTTCACTATAACGCGAATTTCAAATTTCGCGCTCATGTAGTCATTAACTTCTCTATGGTCGCGGGGGGATCCCCGCTTTCTCTGAATATTCTCTTTGAAGAATTGGGAATTCCCTGTCCTTCGACTTTGTTCTATGGGGATTTCCTCGTTCGTTTCGTGTGTTCATTTGTTCCGTAATGTTAGTTCGGTCGGCTGGCAGTTTTGTTTTAATATTTATTGGAGATACATACATACATAATTTAACCCTACGTTAAAAATGCCGCCTGTAAAGAAAAAAGAGCGTAAAAGCGTCACTTTGGAATTGAAGATGAAAGTGTTAAGAAGAATGGAAAATGGAGGCAAAGCAACAATTGTTGGGAGAGATTTTGGACTCTCAGAATCGACTGTGAGAACGATTTATAAAAATCGGGAAAAAATTAAAATCTCCAGCGAAGGTTCAACACCTATAAGTGCAACAAAACTTTCTCGTTCGAGATCGTCTATCTTAGAAAGAATGGAGAAATTACTGTCAGTCTGGATCGAAGATTTGAATAAGAAGAACACACCACTAAGTCAAGATCTCATATGCACAAAAGCAAAATCTTTGTATGAGATGCTGAAAACAAAAGAAGGAGAAGGGAGTGCCACTCCGACTTTTGCTGCCAGCAGAGGCTGGTTCCATCGGTTCAAGCAGCGTTCTAATCTTCACAATATCCACATAACAGGCGAGGCGGCCAGCGCGGACATTCAAGCTGCAGCTGAGTTTCCAGACAAGTTTCAAGACTTCGTTAGACGAGAGAAAATTCCTGCTTGTCTCATCTTCAATGTTGATGAGACCGCACTTTACTGGAAAAAAATGCCATCTCGAACATTCATTTCTAAGGAAGAACGTCAAGCCAGTGGTTTCAAAGCTGCGAAAGATCGACTAACACTTCTGCTGGGTGGTAATGCCACTGGTGATTTCAAACTGAAACCTTTACTAGTGTACCATTCAGAAACACCCCGTGCAATGCGAGGCACAGACAAGACAAGTCTACCAGTTGTGTGGCGATCAAACAGAAAGGCGTGGGTTACACGGGAAATTTTTCAAGAATGGTATTCTAATAGTTTTTGCCCATCAGTCAAATCATACTGTGACAGAAATGGGCTTGAACCTAAAGTTATATTACTCTTAGACAATGCCCCAGGACATCCAACCTCACTTGATACGCCCAGAGACTTAAAAGTGTACGTAAAGTTCCTTCCACCAAACACTACGTCAATATTACAACCTATGGACCAGGGAGCAATAGCAAACTTCAAAGCTTATTACCATCGCCGCACTTTTAGCCAACTAATTCATGAAACTGACGGGGAAGGAAGACAGTCTATGCGAGAGTGGTGGAAGTCATACAACATTATGAAGTCTATTCACAACATAGAAGAGGCTTGGAAGGAAGTTAAAATGAGTTGTATGAATGGGGTGTGGCGTAATCTTTGGCCAGATGTAGTGGAAGCACCTAGAAGAATTGTCCAGATGCAGAGACAAGTGCTTGAAGACATTGCTGCAATGATTGAGGGGTCTGAACTTGAAGATGTCACGGTAGAAGATCTCGTAGAACTTGTAGCAACGCACGACGATCCTATTAGCAATGAAGATCTGATCGAGTTACAGAATAATCCTATCTACGATGAGGAAGAACAAGTAGAAGAGAAAGTTTTATCTTCAGGGGAAATACAAAATGCACTTTCAAAAATTTATTCAGGTTTGGACATATTGCAGAGTATAGACAATAATGATGACCGTGTCTTGACCGTGTGTCAAACAATTAAAAACAGTGTTGGGTGTTATGAACGTATTTTACAAGAACGTAAACAAAACGTTACCCAAAAGACAATAGATGTATTTTTCCGTAAAAAATAAGAGTATGTATTGCATAAAGTGTTCTTAGAATTAAAGTGATTGATTAAAATGATTTGTATTTTTTTGTATTAAATTTTGACTATGTTTAATCATAAACCTCGATATACGCGAATTTCAGTTAACGCGATTTTTTTCGGAACGTATCCCTCGCGTAAAGCGGGGTATTACTGTATATATATATATATATATATATATATATATATATATATATATATATATATATATATATATACATATATATATATATATATATATATATATATATATATATATACATATATATATACATATATATATATATATATATATATATATATATATATATATATATATATATATATATATATATATATATATACATATATATATATAAAGATAAACTCTTAGTTGGGGAACTCGGCAAAAAGGGCGTGATAAGAGATCACACAATTTTCATTAAGCCAATATTTCGGTCCTAGATTGGGACCTTCTTCAGGGCAAGAACTGAAAAGAAAAACAAAACATATTCACTTATCGTGTTTGGGACAAATTTAAATTAATGATGTTATCATTAAGTTGTTATAATAAATAAAATTAGTGTAGAACAAGAATAAGATATTAGTCATAAAAAAGTTATAAAAAAGTCAAAAAACTCACATGAGAAGTGTGAAGTAGAGTTAGCCTGAATGGCCGTAGCTAGCTGGTACATAAAAACGTTGGTTAATACATAAAATATATAAAATACACACTATAACACTGTAGATAAAATTATAAAAATATGGATGTGACTGAGAACCTTGGATGTTGATAACATTGTTAATTATTTCACCTGTGACAACCACACATGGCCACCGCCATATAGGAAAGATGATAAGGACGACAGGAGACAGCTGACCGACAGAGATAAGAGGCTTATTAAGAAAACTCAAATAACCAGAATACGGGGTCGACACCCGGAAGGAACCGATCAAAATTGGGAAGTGCATGTATTGGACCTTTAAGCAAGAAAGAGATAGCCAATTAAGCGACCAAGAACTGATATGGAACCGAGGAAGGATAAATCATAACCTAATTCTAGGTAAAAAGTGAGCGAGGGAGCGAGAGAGAGAGAAAATAATGTTAGCAACAAAGAGGAAGATTGTCTATTATATTAATTATTAATTTATTAATTTCTTGTTGAAATATGATTGGAGGAAGAGATTGTTTGCAGAAACAAATGAAGATCTAGCGTCACCCCTTCTTTACCTCCTGTTACTTTCAATAATAATCTGGGATGTCACAGCGGCCAGTCGTTAGCGCTGGATTCGATCCAGCCACCATGGGTACACTTGGCAGGCTATATACCAGGTGTACAAGTATGAAATGCGGATTTCAGACTACAGATGGTACACCAATGCAGTTTGTGCTATAAAGATTTGACACTGCGCCATTTTGTTGTGTCATCAACAAGTGTCAGACGCGCACGAGTAATAAATTGGAAAAGTGTGTGCATAGTGTTGTGTTTAGTATGTCGAAATTTATTCCGAACAAAGAGCATTCGCGGACAGCATTAATTTTTTGTTTTCATTTGAAGAAAACTGCTGTTGAATCATACCGATTACTTCGACAAGCTTATGCTGAAAATGCCCCATCGCAAGATACGTGTGAACGATGGTTTCGACGTTTCAAAAGTGATGTTGCAGATAAGGAACGTGGAAAACCGCCAAAAAAATACGAAGATGTGGAATTGCAAGCATCGTTGGACGAAGATGATTCGCAAACACAAAAACAATTCGCCGAGCAATTGGGCGTTAGTGAACAAGCTGTTTCCAGTCGGCTACGAGAGATGGGAAAGATTCAGAAGCTGGTAGATGGGTACCACATAAGTTGAACGACAGGCAAATGGAAAAGCGCCAAAAAACACGTGTGACATTTTGCTCGCTCGGTACAAAAGGAAGTCGTTTTTGCATCGTATAGTTACAGGGGATGAAAAGTAGATTTATTTTGAGAATCCCAAGCGCAAAAAATCATGGGTAGACCCAGGCCCACCATCCACATCGACCGCAATACCGAATCGCTTTGGCAGAAAGACGATGCTCTGTGTTTGGTGGGACCGGAGGGTTGTGATCTATTATGAGCTGTTAAAACCTGGGGAAACGGTTAATACTAAACGTTACCAACAACAATTGACCGATTTGAACTGTTCGCTGTTTGAAAATAGGCCAGAATACCGAAAGAGGCAACACAAAGTCATTTTCTTCATGACAATGCTCTATGATATACGGCAAAACCAGTTCGCGACACGTTGGAAGCACTCAGCTGGGAATTTCTACCCCATGCGGCTTACTCACCAGAGTTGGCTCCTTCCGATTACCACTTGTTTGCATCGATGGGTCACGCACTTGCTGAGCAGCGCTTTGGTTCGTACGAAGATGTGAAAAAATGGCTTGATGAATGGTTCGCAGCAAAAGGGGAAGATTTTTATTGGCGTGGTATTCACAAATTGCCCAAAGATGGGAAAAATGTATAACAAGCGATGGAGCATACTATGAACAAAGCACTTTTTATCATTCTTCTGAATTTAACATGTTTTTTTAGAAAAAAAAATTTCATACTTGTACACCTGGTACACGCACCACTTTCCATGAAAACACTTGTAGAATAGACTCAAGTCACCAACCATTCTTCGATGTTCCATGAATGAGTTGCTGTTCCAATCAGGCGAACAGCTCTCTTCTGCCTAGAATCCAACAAGTGCTGCATATGTTTGGGAATAGAGCCTCAAACATGAGAGCAGTATTCCATCATTGGTCGAATTTGAGTTTTGTACCAGTGGTTTCGAACCTACCGTTTTTTTTTTTTTCGGTATTTCTATCGATACGGGGTCTGTCCTACCGAAATTTAATGATTTTTCCACGATTTCTGAGAATGAATGAGGATGATGATGATGATAATTTTAGGAGAGTTTGGGCGCGTCGATATCAATGATCATTTGGCGCCCATATTTATTTTATATGATTATATTGAGTTCTTTGAGGAATTTTTGGATTTCATCCTTTCTTAATTTGTTTGAATTAATTATTTGGCTTATAGAGGAGGGGATATTATACTTAGCTCTGATGAGTATGACCTATAGCTAGTCTTCTCAGAATTATGTTTTCCTTCCTGTTCAAGTTATGGATGTGTAAGACTTATGGTTTTAGATTACAGAGTTTGTTGTTATTTTCCTCCAGATCCCATTCTAGCTGGAAGAGATCTTTGCTAATTAAGGAGAGCAGATTAATTAAATCATTTATATGATTTTCCCCTTGAGCAGGAGTGCCAGTAGCCTTTTTGGCTGCCTGGTCAGTTCTGTCATTGCCACTTATTCCCATGTGACCAGGAATCTAAAGATAAGAAATTGTTTCCCCCCTAAGAGTTCGAGAATACAAGGAAAAACTAAAATGTTCAACGACGAAAACTCACGCCATAATTGATCATATTATAGGTAAAGAAAGTTCTGATAATTTATTTGAAGATCTGCGGCAAACTAAGTTTTCATTTATTATTGACGAGTCCACTGATCTAGGCACAACCAAACACTTGTGCTTAGTCGTGCGATATGCGAAAGAGCATCGAATCTGTGATTGTCTTTTAGCTCTTATCCCATTAGAAGCTGCTAGTGCAGTATCCTTATTTGAATATATTGTAAACTTTTTTACAAGCGCTGATATTCCATATAAAAATAATCTAATAGGTTTTGCATCTGATGGGGCAAACGTAATGATGGGGCGTTGTGACATTGCTGCAAAACGAAATTCCCAATATTTTTGTACTTAAGTGCACATGCCATTCGTTTCTTCTTTGCGCGTCTTATGTTTGTACCAAACTGCCATGCTTTATGGGACATTTACAATTACTTTTCTTCTAGTCCAAAAAAAGTTGCAGAATTTAAAGACTTTCCAATTTTTTGTGACTTGAAAGTACATAAAATACTTCATGAAAGTATATAAAATACTTCACCCCTCTCAGTACATACAGCAGTAAAAAGAGTATTGGAACAATTTTCTGCTCTAAAACTATTTTTCATAGACCAAGTATCTAATAATGATCATCTTTTAGCTGCAGAAAATATATTACAGAAGCTTTAAGATCCCACTACATTGCTATTTTTGGAATTTTGTGTTACCATTATTTAACGATTTAAACAAAGAAATGCAGGCAGAACACAGGCAGTGTTCCGTTCGTTGATTGCTTTTAAAATAAAAAATTTTGTAACGGAGGTATAAAATGATCAGTGACTTCACAAAACACACCCCAAATGAGTTTTCAACAAAGTTTGTTGCCAATCTTTACTGAAAATTGATGACCTTGAAATTTTTGTTTTTTTTTATATACCAGATAAATTATTAAAGGTAATGCACTCAAGTGATAATTTTCGTTCAATCTACACCCTGTGGAGAATATTCCAGAATTTTTTCAAAATTTTTTGATAAGTACTTTTCGAGATAAGACGGGTGGACAGCGATTTTTCGCAATTTTTTAAAATAATACAAAGAAAACTGTGTGCAAATATTACATTATTTATATATATATATATATATATATATATATATATATATATATATATATATATATATATATATATATATATGTATATATATATATATATATATATATATATATATATATATATATATATATATATATATATATATATACATACATATTACTCGTGTTTTCACAAGCTTTCATTTGACACCACACTCGATTACCTAATAAAATTTTTTTTTTTCACTTCCGATTTCACCCCCCAAAACTAACCCCTTAAGCCAAAATTTAACTTACTGAAAATTGATGACCTTGAAATTTTTGTTTTTTTTATATACCAGATAAATTATTAAAGGTAATGCATTCAGGTGATAATTTTCGTTCAATCTACACCCTGTGGAGAATATTCCAAAATTTTTTCAAAATTTTTTGATAAGTACTTTTCGAGATAAGACGGGTGGACAGCGATTTTTCGCGATTTTTTAAAATAATACAAAGAAAACTGTGCGCAAATATTACATTATATATATATATATATATATATATATATATATATATATATATATATATATAATTACTCGTGTTTTCACAAGCTTTCATTTGACACCACACTCGATTACCTAGTAAAATTTTTTTTTTTTCACTTCCGATTTCACCCCCAAAACTAACCCCTTAAGCCAAAATTTAATTTTCAAAACTACATGGCTCTGATGAGGCCATCAATTCCTATATTATTACCAAATTTCAACTTTCTATGACAAATAGTGTCGGAGAAAATCGGGTGTGACAGACGGACAGACAGACACCGAAGTCATCTTATAAGTGTTCCGTAGAATGTTTTAGATTGCTTTTTAAAAAGAGAATATTTAACAAGTACTCTAATCGAAGATGTTGATTTTAAAAATCCTAAACATTTTATAGATATCGATGCCGTATGCTAGGGCACTACGGCGTCTAATACACTACTTAGTAATTCAGATTTAAGCCCAGATCAAGTAAATTTGTTATAACGAAGATTGCAAGCAAATAACTGCGCGGTTTCCATTGAAAAATAATCCAATAAAAGGTTTAGACATAATTGAACCCACGAATGTTAAAAGTGGCAAAACTGCTTCGATAATTCCTGCTACTAGACTCTTTACCAATATTGTTCAAAACAATGATTTCCAGTATGGCGATGACACTCAAATGTTTCCTTTGTTGTCTACTTTTATCTTTATTATTGTATCACTGCCCCACTCATCCGCTAATATTGAGCTTATATTCTCACATATTAATCTTATAAAAACAAAACAGCGAAATAAGCTGTCTACTGAGTCAATCACTGGTCTATTACATATAGAACGACTACTTAATGACGCTAATTGCTATGACTTCGAAGTTAGTTCAAAGATGACTGCGGCTCTTGCCAAAGAATATTGGTATGATCCCAAAAATCGTAAAAATTAATCAGATTTAAGTTTGTGTACCTATTTGATGTTAGATATCTTTAGTGTTCCCTAGATCCCTAGATTTTTATCACGAAGATATAAAAATAACTGTGCAGTTTCCATTGAAAAATAATCCAATAAAAGGTTTAGACATAATTGAACCAACGAATGTTAAAAGGGGCAAAACAGCTTCGATAATTCCTGCTAGTAGACTCTTTCTCAATATTGTTCAGAACAATGATTTCCAACAAATTGATAAGAATGGCTATTTTAGGAAATTGTGAACAAATCAAAACATTTCCTAATGACATAGAACTATTTTGGGATAAAGTCAGTTTACTAAAGTATGGCGATGACACTCAAATGTTTCCTTTGTTGTCTACTTTCATCTTTATTATTGTATCACTGCCCCACTCATTCGCTAATGTTGAGTTTATATTCTCACATATTAATCTTATAAAAACAAAGCAGCGAAATAAGCTGTCTACTGAGTCGGTCACTGGTCTATTATATATAGAACGACTATTTAATAACGCTAATTGCTATGACTTCAAGGTTAGTTCAAAGATGACTGCGGCTCTTGCCAAAGAATATTGGTATTATCCTATAAATCGTAAAAATTAATCAGATTTAAGTTTGTGTACCTATTTGATGTTAGATATCTTTATATATAAAATATTGTAAAAAAAATAATTATTCTTATTAGTTTTAATTTTATTCTTACTATATTCTCTAAGTTCCTATTATTTTACAACGATAAAGAAGTTTAAAATAAACAAATTTGATTGAATATTGTATTTTTTTTTTCATATACCGATTTTAGGTACAAATATACCGATATTAGTGGGCAACTCTACCGAGTTCCCATTGTGACGATTGAGACCACTGCTTTGTACAGAATGAACAGTTGTAGAGTGTAAAGCTTTTTTGTTCGAAATAATATTCCTAGCTTTTGCTATGCTTGCAACATATTCATGCCAGGACATATTTGCTCTCAAATAAACTCCCAGCAAATTGGATGACTATGCTAGTGGAATGAAGTGCCCCTACATAACTATGTCGGATTCAGCAGCGTTAACTTTGGGGGTTTGTAGCGTTAAATTCCATTTGGTTACGGTCACCTTAAGATAGAATTTCTTCCAGGTCTTCGTTAAGTTGAACAACTTCCCGCTGTCTGCGGACACTCGCCTGAGTAGCCGATGTCCGAGCGTTCGAAGGCAATGAAGAGATAAGCGTATTGTCATCTGCAAAGCTGTAGATTGGATTTTCGGTCTTTTCCAGCAGATTGTTAATGTAAATGAGACAGAGAGCAGGAGATAGTATAGAGCCTTGGTGCACATCGGCGTTGATAGTGAAGGTGTTAGAAAGAAATCCGTCGACCGCCACTCGTAAAGAACGCTCACTGAGGAAACATGAGAGCCACAAACAGAATTTTTCAGACATACCATAAGAGCGTAGTTTAGTCAACAGTCCATCGTGCCAAACACGGTCGAATGCCTTGGATATGTCAAGAGCAACCGCTCGAGATTCTCCAAAGTGTTCAATTGCGTTGTTCCAAAACATTGCGTGGGTGTTACATAAGTCAGAAGATCTCCTGTTGATCTATATTTACGACAGCCATGTTGATTGAAAGTATTTTCCATGATTTTCGATATTATTGAAAACAATGCGACTGGTCGGTAGTTATTTGGCAAGGTATTCTTGCCTTTTCTAGGTATCGGCTGAACTGTGGCACACTTCCAGCAGGAAGGAAATATTCCCTCCCCTCCTTGCTATGCCTGCAACATGTTCATGCCAGGACATATTTGCTACCAAATTAACGCCCAACAAATTGAGTGACGATGTGAGAGGAATGGAGTGCCCTGCCATAACTATGTCGGGTTCAGCAGCGTTAACTTTTTTAGAAAAAACTGCCACCTGGGTTTTTATAGCGTTAAATTCTGCTTGGTTACTCAACCTCAAGATAGGATTTCTTCCAGGTCTTTGTTAAGTTGAACGACCTCCTGCGGTCTGCGGATATTTACATGAGTAGCCGATGTTTGAGTGTTCAAAGTGAATGATGAGATAAGCGTACTGTCATCTGCAAAGCTGTAGATTGAATTCCTGGTATTTTCCAGCAGATCATTAATGTAAATGAGAAAGAGAGTTGTAAACAGTATTTTCCATGTGCATTGCAATATCAAGTTCTTAAATTTTATTTATAGATTATTAAATATGGAATATTTTGTACTATTCAAACTAATATTTTAATATTTATAAAATACCTCATTACCTGCTGGCTAATCGAGTACAAAATGGAAGTTAATTTCGCCGAAGGCCTCCATTACTATATTATAGTGCAATATTATTTTCCAATAATTTTATTAAATTTAGCATTTTCCCGAAACTCTACAATTAGAAATTCTCAGTGTTCCCTCGTTAAGGAGATTAAAAATTTTAATACCAATATACAAAATACATAGTTGAGATTTGTGTATTTATACTTAAAAGGTTTTAGATAACATTTATGTATTATAGGTAAAAAAATATTATTTACAATTCCCGTAGTGTTGAAATTATAAAATTAGCATGTTCTGTCACGTTAAACTTTTTTGAAACAAACTGTGACCTCAGTTTTATATATATGTATATATATATATATATATATATATATATATATATATATATATATATATATATATATATATATTTGGGTTTAACTGTATACATACACAAGTAATATATAACAATTATACAACTAAGTGTTGTGTTCCCATTCGCCTTCTCCAAACCTCTCTATCATCTGCCATCTCTTTATCCATTCCTCGTGACCTCATGGCTTGTCTCATATCCTCATCCCAGGATCTACGTGGTCGTCCTTTTTTTTATTTCTTCCCGGTGGTTTCCATGTCCAGGGCCTTTTGGGCCATTGTATCGTTCATTCTAAATAGGTGTCCAAACCATTTTAATCCTCTATTTTCTATTCTTCGTATAATTATTTCTGTTGCTGCTGTTCTATTGCGTATTTCTTGGTTTGTTATGTGTTGGAATTTGGACACTCCGGCGCTTCTTCTCAGGTAATCCATCTCTATCGTTGTTATTTTTCTTTTATCCTCTTCTTTCATTACCAACAGTTCACTACCATAACTTAAAACCGATTCTACCATTGTTCTTCCAATTCTGTTTTTGTTTTGTGTAGTTATGTTTTGATCCCACCATATTGAGTTAAGAGCTCCTATGATCCTCCTGGCTTTTTGTATCTTATTCTGTATTTCCTTTTTACCTATACCATTTTTGTTGTCAATCAGTACTCCTAGATATTTAAATTCCTTGACTTGTTTGACATGTGTATCGTTGTTAATTAAGGCATCAAATTCTATTTCCGAGTTTATAACCATATACTCCGTCTTTTCAAGGCTCACCTCTAGTCCCCATTCCTTGTAGCGTTAAATTCAACTTGCTTTAGTAACCTTGGTGAAGTAATAGTATACGTCAGGAGACAATTTCTTCTAGACCTTTGTTAAGTGGGATAATTTTCCTGCTGTCTGTTGACATTTGCATGAGCTTTCAAATTAAATAAACTGTTATCAGCAAAACCATAGTTTGAGTTGGATGTTTTAAAGCCTATCTTGTTTTTGCGCAGAATATTTTAAATGTTTTGTAAATTAATTAAGTAATATTCATGTTCGTGTTAAAATAATAAAAATGTTTTCGTATTTCTGCCAGTCTACAAATGGTCGGTATTTAATATGTGATAACATATCAAATCCTATATTGAGAAATAAAAGTTTTTATGTACAGTGGTCCAAATTGGACACTTTTAAAGGTAAACCCCTTTATCTAAAGGAGATAGACGAAAACTGATGTCGGTGTCTGAGACTCAATTTTTGTGGTAAACTCAATGATGAATACCGCATATTGATATCTAGTACCATTTCAGATATACAAGGTGTTTTTCAAAAATCTGCATTTTGAAAAAAATATTTGTAATTCTTTTCCTATTAAAAATTTTTGATTTCTGTAAAAACATTCTTAAAGCACTTTTTTACGTGGATTTCAACAGTGTAAGCTACATTTTTTTACAATAATATTCTAATAGTTATTAACGCAAAAATATATTTTTTAAATAGGATACCCTGTATATTTTTCCTTATCCGAATAGAGCTTTAAATTACCATTCTAAAAATATAGCACACTTTATATTTTGCTTAAATCTACTTCAAACTATAAAGGTTTTCAGTTTTTACGCGAGATTTAAATGCACATTTTGTGAAGTAGGCTTTGGACGGAGCGGCAATATCAATTGTTTACCGATAGCAGTTAAATCGTAAAAAAAAATTCCCAAAAGTAACTCTGAGTCATAACTGCAATGAAATTTACTAAATGCTATAGTACTTTAAACTAAGTAGAAAATAAAACAAAACAACAACAAAACATTTTTTTCCGAGTAGAGCAAACTAAAACAAAACAATTTTCTATAAGAGATGTTCGAATGTCGACCTTTTCTGGACACTTCTTACCGAGTTAATTAGTTCAAGAGGAGTGAGAGCTGCAAAACTTTGTATCGCTGCGACTTCTAACTCTTGCCTGGTGCTTGTCGGCAATTTAAAAATTAGGTCTTTCAATCTTCCCCAGAGATAGAAGTCCATGCGTGTTAAATCCGGTAACCTTGCCGGCCAACGGTTCGGACCTTGGTTTTCTATCCAGTTATTGTCGAAATTGGCTGATAAAAAAATTACTGATCACTGCAGCGTTATAAGAGGTGCCCCGTCGTGTTTAAAAAATATATTTCTAAGGTCCATTAACGGCAGTTCATCAACAAGAGGTTCTATTTGCTGCCTTAAAATTTCTAAATATCTCTAAGAGGTGAGTGTTTCTTCGTAAATAAATGGACCTATAACCCTGCCTCTAAAAATTCCTGCCCACACATTAAATCCAAATCTGCCTTGATTTCTTTGCTCCACAACTAAATAAGAATTTTCTTGTGCCCACGTATAAGAATTGTAACGGTTAAAAATACCTGCATTGCTTACATAAGCTTCGTCTGTCCAAATGCAATTTAATGAAAAATTCGGAACATGGTTACAATTCTACAGAAACCATTGACAAAAATTCATACGCCGTTGAAAATCTCCGTCTCTAAGGTGATGAACTTTTCTTGTCCTTTATGGCCTGAATTTGTGCTTCTTCAAAGTACGACTTACGTTAGTTCTTGGTAGTCCAGCGAATTCTGTTAACTGTCGGGTTGAAATGTTGGGATTATTTCCGATAGTTCCTAAAACTACTATTTCTTCTAACTCCTTATCCCTGTTTGATGCGTAATTTTTGAGTCGTTTCTTTTCAAACTGGCCACTATTAACAAGGTTATGTCGCAATCGAGCGAATATATCCTTGAAGGGTTAACGCCTCTCTGGATACCGTTCGTGGTACAAATTACTTGCCGCTTCCGAATTTTCTCCGGTTTGTATGAAACACACTATCATATCCCATTTTTCGTAATTTTCAAACTTCTTGCGCTTTATTTGACAATTCAATAACTGATCCTGAAGTAAAATTTGACAATTGCGAGTAAACAATTGAATTAAACCATATGGCCGCTCCGTCCAAAGCCTACTTCACAAAATGTGCATTTAAAACTCGCGTAAAAACTGAAAACCTTTATATTTTGAAATAGATTTAAGCAAAATATAAAGTGTGCTATATTTTTATAATGATAATTTAAAGCTCTATTTGTAAAAGGAAAAATATACAGGGTGTCCCATTTAAAAATTATATGTTTGCAGAAATAATTACTAAAATATTAGTTGTAAAAAAAAATGTAATTACACTGTTGAAATTCACAAAAAAAAGTGTTTTGAGAATGTTTTTACAGAAATCAAAAATTTTCAATAGGAAAAGAATTACAAACATTTTTCCAAAATGCAGATTTTTGAAAAAACACCCTGTATATCTGAAATGGTACTAGATATCGATATACAGTTTTCAGCATTGAGTTTATCATAAAAATTGAGCCTCAGACACCGACATCAGTTTTCGTCTATCTCCTTTAGATAAAGGGGTTTACCTTTAAAAGTGTCCTATTTGGACCACCCTGTGCAGGGTTTTTGGTTATAAATGAGCCATCCCTTTAGTTAGTACTGTTTAATTAAAACATTTACCGCAGTTTCTTAAGGGACCTACACACACACATTTCTTGAGATATGTACTCGCGTACAAGTATGCGCGTACATATATGATTCATTCGAATTGCCTACACACAGAAAGATATTTTTTTTTGTCATTTTGCTAATCAACATGACGACAGTGAGTAACAGTGATTTAAATTTATAAGCAGTGGGGTGTGTGTGCATAATAAAGAAGAAACAAAATCCAATAAGACGTCAGCCACGAAGTAAATAGGTAAAAAAATGGTTGTTGCAGCGTGATCAGTTTTCACATATAAATCTACTGAAGAACTCCGATTGGAACCTGACGATTGGCGAAACTATCTCCGCATGGATTAAGATAATTATGTAATACTTTTAAATTTAGTAACCCCACTAATCCAGAAACAAGACACGTGCATGAGGCCTGCCATATCACCGCATGGAAGATTATCAGTTACCCTGCGATATCTAGCCACTGGGAGAAATTATGAAGATTTGAAATTTTCTAGGATCATCTCAGCTCAATCGCTAAGTAAAATAGTTCCCGAGGCCTGCAATGTTATTTATCAAGTATTAAAGGAGGAGTATATGAAGATATTACTAAGGAAAAGAATACATATTACTATTTTTTTTTCAAGATTTTTAATTTCTATTATTTAACTAAACATAACAGGTATTTAAAGTAAACATGAAAGTTTGAGATGAGTGGGAAAATTAAAATAAATTCAAAGCTGTTTTAATTATGTTAGTTAGTGTTACTTGGCTTGAAAGTGTGTTAAAAAAGTAGCAATGTTTGTTTCGCTTGATTCGTTGCCAGACTGTTCTAGGGAGATTAGATCATTATTCTCAGATGCACGAAGTGAGTTAGTATTAGGTATCTGTGTTTGTGGTGGATGCATTTCTTGTGTGTTTGATGAGGATGAACAATCTGTATTGGATAGGAACTATGTTGGTGATGATAATAGGAACCAACGGACACATCTCTGTTTAAGGTAACTTGGGGATTATTTTCTGCCGAATCGAGTAGCGAGACAATTTTTGTTGCTTTGGTAACATGGCCCTTTTCTGCCTCAAACAATAGGTCATTGATGAGTTTTTCAGTGTATAACCTAGTTTGGAAGTGTTCTCAGTTTCGATGCAACATTATTTCCAAAAATGGTGAATTGATCCTCATTATTAACTCGCAGCCTCTCTCCCACTAAAGTAAGAATTTCATCTGTTTGATCATCATTTTTTACTCTGCGGTTCTTTTTGTAGTGACTAGTATGTGACGTGTTTTTATTAATTTCATAACTACTACTTGATCGGGAATAATAATAATAATAATAATAATGTCTTTATCGCGCATTCACATTATAATTACAATAATATAGTGTTAGTAACTTGAACACACAAAAGGCGAAGTAGAAGCTAGGCTTCCTCACTTAACCTACTTATCATAATATATAATATAACTAGACTTACGACTAAAATAACAGTTTTTCCTTAACTTTATTTTGCAGAGGGCAAATATATAATCAGTACCCTATGTAAAACAATCACTCCGTATCAGAAATCAGACTCGACGGACTCAATAGAGCGGCATTGCGGCTCAGGAGAGTCTAGGTACTATTCATGCTGGAACAGAGATGCTGTGCAGGGGGACGAATGGGAATTTTTAAAAATCTGAAGCGGAACGTTTTTTTCAAATTCAACGGGACCAGATTGTATTTTTGCGAAATTTGATAGCTGAACGATCTTTCATATAGAGTTGTTACGTGGGAAGGAGATTCAAGAGTGATAGTAACTTTGTGCCTCAAATCCAACGCATGTGCATCATATCTGAATTTTATTTGATTTTTGATATAAATATGGCGGGCATTTTAGAAAGATTATTTTATTATACAAAACTAAGCTATGAAACAGTCTTCTTTCTCTCATGTTAAACCAACCAATATCTTTCAATTTTGCACTCACCCCTCTTTCATATTTTCTGATCCCACATATCATTCGCACACAGCAGTTTTGTATCAACCGGATGCGCCTTGCATCTTGTCCCAGCAAGCATGGTCCGTACAAAATGTCACAAAAAGAGAAGTGTGACAAGACCAGGTAGTCACATAACGATTTCTTGAGGTTCAGATCCAAAAGGTGCCTTTGATTGAAAATTAGTTTTTTAAATTAGCAAATGCCTTTCTTACACAGCTGTTAATGTGTTCAGAGAACCTCAAGTCAACGTCAAGCAACAGACTGAGATTTCTAGCCACATTCGAAGTAACCAGAGCTTCACCATCTAGACTAATGTGGAGCAAATCCTTGTATTGGTCCCTAACATGCTTACGTCCAAAAAGAAGTACCTTACTTTTCTTGGGGTTAAGGACTAAACAATGATCAGCTGAATTGAAGCCGTTGAAGATCACTCATAAGCATGTGCCTCAGCAATTTTTTCCGTTTTAAAGGACAAGTATAACTGAGTATCATCCGCATATAAATGTACTGTGGCGTACCTAAGACTCCTAACTAGTGTAGTTTTTCAATCTCGCGCTCTGAGGTGTCCTCTATTTCATTTCCAACTTCCTACAATTAAAATTTCATTGATTAATTATTATTTAATTTATCAAAATACTTTTTCTTTTTTTTTCAGTTTCCTAAAATAGAGAATGAATAGAAAATAATTGCAGAGGATTTTGAAATGAAATGTAATTTCTGGAATTGTTTGGGAGCCGTTGACGGCAAACATGTCAATATAATTCCGCCTGCTGGAAGTGGTTCATATTTTTTTAACTATAAAGGAACACACAGTTTAGTACTCATGGCTATAGTCAACGCAAATTATGAAATCATTATGTGTGATTTTGGTGTAAATGGTCGAATATCTGTCGGAGGAGTTATTGACCACACATTTTACAAGAAACTTAAAAATGGGAATTTGTCTTTACCACTTGCTACAAAACCAAAATGCAGTGAAAATATAATGCCATTCGTTTTCATAGGTGACGAAACATTTTCCTTGCGCTCCGACTTTTTGAAACCATTCGGTCAGAAAGAACTCAATCACGACAGAAAAATTTTTAATTACCGGCTATCACTAGCAAGATGTAGAGTTGAAAATGCTTTTGGCATATTGGCTGCTCGTTTCAGAATATATCAAGGATCGATTTCCATTAGTTTAGAGGGAATTAAAAAAGCAGTCATTGTCTCCTGTGTTTTATGTAACTTTTTAAGACGAAAGTGTACCAGAAAATAACATATACAGTGAAAATGTAGAAGGCGGCACTATGGATTTACGATTACACACCCCTGGAATGACAAGACTGCAACGCGGTTACAACCTAAGAAGTAGCAACGATGCAAAACATTGTTTACGAATTATTTCTGTCATGAAAGGACTCTACCCTGGCAGGAAAAAATGTTACTATAATAATACTTTATTTACTTTCCCCTCCTCTATCTGAATCCGAATGTTCATTCTCCGCGTCATCGTTTGGTATGTTTGATACAGACGATCTGGCATCTATTGATCTTTTACAAGAAGTAACAAATCGTAATACCATAAATGTGGCAAATATAGGTCGTCCAGTCTAGCACATGACGTTTTAGACTCTTCAATTTTTCTTCTTCTTTGCGGAATCCAGCACGTAGACTATTAATTTTGGTTTTTACCGTTTTTTTTTTTTGCCATCTTTTCTACTTCTTTCCACTTTTGTACTAATGTTTTATATGCATCATTTTTCTTATTGCTATTCATGTAGTCTTTGAATTTAGTTTTCCATAGACAGGGGTAAGATTTATACAGCTCAATGAACTCTGTTAAAAATTCTTTTGAATAATTTCTACTATCAGCCATGCTTTACGTAATAAAAACACGAACAGCACTGATATTATATCTGGTATAGCCTGTCCCAAAATATAAGATCCTAATTTTTGCCGTATTAAGTGGGCAGTATAAAAATTCTGACCTTTTGTTTATGATAGGTTGCAGAGATGGACTTAATTAATTAATTAAATTAATGCAAATAAATAAAATTATAAGTGTTTTTGGAGATGATGCGTGTAAAAACAAATGGATAAGAAGTACAAATATACAGTTGGAATGGGGTTTACAAGAGGGGACATATTGTATAAATAAAAATATATTTTAACTTAAGCCTAATTCGGTTTCACTATCACTGTCATCAGCTGAGGTAATTATCAGTGGTTTTATATTATTTGCATAAATATATGAATCTTCAACTTTACCAACGTGCTGAATGGCATTCTTCCAGCTTTCACAAGGTAACATTTTTTTACTATTTTAACCACTGACGCGTTTAAAGTAGGAGAAACATTTTGTGCCCTTATTTTTGATTTAACTTGATGCCAAATATGTTCAATTGGATTAAACACAATAATATGGAGGAAGCCGCAAAACAATGTGTCCCATTTTCTCAGCCATACTATCACAAACATATTTCCTTTTCAATTTATAGTCTTTCAAAACTTCCAAAAGATCACTTTTTTATAACTAAAGTCAAAATAAATGTAATTTCTAACATATATCCTGTATTTCCGATTTGGTGTTGGCTGCATTAGGAACCTTATTTAGTAGGCGACTATGGTAACTTGCATTGTCCATAACTATAACACTCTGTTTAGGAACATTTGGCAAAAGGGTTGTCCATTTCTTAGGGTTTCTTTTAAGAATCATGTTGTTTCTTTCCTGTTTAATGTTAATAAAGACTTTTGCTCTCACAATGTGATGGTCACTCCCAACTGCACATCTATTTAGGACACTTTTGTCTTGGATGAAAGGAGACCATGTTGTAAAATAAAATAATTTTACACATAAAAATGTTTTTTTTTCTTATCAAGGCCAGGTACTTATCATACAAGCCTCGTAAATTCACGGTTTCTGAAATAAAAACTTGAAATAAAAATTCGTTTTGACGAATATTTTTAAAATATAGTGAAAGCATACAGTATCAGCCCTTACTATCATATCACCGTTAGGAGGCATGTTGTAATAAATTCCGTCGTTATGACTCATTTACTCATATGACATCTTAGAACTTAAATGGAAAGAAATTAAATAATAAAATGATTACTGTGTCTCAATTAAATTCGTTTAAACGTTGAAGTAGTCAATTTAAGTAAATGATGCGTGGGCTTCTATTAATAAAAGGGTAATTTATTTTCGGAATTTGCCGGCGGATAAGTATCGAATTTTTAGTTTAATTGTTTGCAAGACATGAACATCTATATATATTTTTTTCAATTTTTAAATGCTCATATAATTTTATTAATAACATGGGATCTAACTTCTTTGCAATATTCTATTAAAAAGTTAAAGATTGGAAGCTTGAACCAGGAAGTATCTTAATTATCGTAAAAAATATCCCAATAATTAATTCAGTTTAATAATGTCAGACATATTTAGACATAGAAACTGTTCTTCTTTTCTGTGAACATTTTATTTACCAATTTCGAGAAAAGTACTTTAACTTCCATTTTTTTTTTAAATAAAAGTTTTTGATAAATTTATGAATGATAACTTTGTTACGTGGCCACATGGCGAAGAACACTTGTGGGCTTTTTAAAATATTTCAATATTTTAAATGGTCTTGAGAGCCTCTGGGTAAGGATAAGGGTTAAATTTAAATCATTCTGTGTGGTAGGTGTAATATATCGCACCAAAAACAATATTTTAGGTTCTGTTAATTTTCTTGACCAGGTTCTCCGTGAGGTTTTGGCATTGTATGGACGTGTTATTATTCGAGGTGATTTAAATATTAACAGATGCCGGATCGTTTACCCAATCCTATGTCAGAAGTGTTTGACACCATTCGGTTTTGCCCAAGTCATCAATGAGCCAACCAGAGTTACTGAAAAAACTTCAACATTGTTGGATCTTATTTTTGTTACGGATGAGGAGTGTGTTGTCTCTGTGGGCACTTTAGACGCGGAAAATATAAGTGATCATAAATTAATATATTGTAAATTAAACATTTTCTCAAAGTTATGCCGACAAAAATTCTTAACTTACAGAGATTTTAAGCGTTTTAATGAGGATAATTTTTATACTGACCTACCGCGCATATCGTGGGATGATATTTATTATATTGAGGATATTGAGGATAAGGTCAGATTTATTAATTTTCATTTATCAGGCCTGTTTAAGAACCTTTGTCCTCTCAGAACGGTAAGAGTAAACAAGCCTCCAGCTCCCTGGCTAACACCTGCTTTGAAAGCGCTAATGATAGAAAGAGACCGGGCACTAGTTCAGTTTAAGAGAAATAAAACTCAGGAAAGTCATCAATATTATAAAAAAATGAGAAATCTCACACTTTACTGTGTGCGTCGCGAAAAATTGGAATATCTTGCATATTTAGAGACACAAAAAAATGCAAAATCATTATGGAGGGGATTTCAGCAATGCAATGTTCACACGGGTTTAAAAGATACCCCTCGCCTGCCTGCACATTTGGCCAATGTGAATGATATAAATGAATACTTTTTGAGCGTTTTCCAAAAGTCCGACACCTATGCTGGTAAAATACATTATTACAGTAACAATAAGAGGAATTTAGTTCTGAGCTTAAATTTCCTAATGGAAACCCCTGAGTCAATTGGCAGGTGTGTTAAAGTATAAAATCCAATGCTGCTGGAAATGATGGTTTGACACTTTTTATGCTTAAGCTTAGTTTACCTGTTATCTTATATCATCTAACCCATATAGTTAATTGTTGCCTGGAGAGTGGGTATTTTCCGGAGAGCTGGAAAGAGTCTATTAAGTGCCCTGTTGCTAAAGTTAAAAATCCTTTGACCATCAGAGATTTGCGTCCAATTAGTTTGTTACCAGTTATGTCAAAAGTCTTGAAAGGACAGTATATACACAGGTTTCAGAATATCTTTGACTAATGGGTTGCTCCCCTTGCATCAATATCTGGCTTTCGGAGGGGTCATTGCACATCAACGGCTTTATTCAATTTAACTGATAGCATAATCAGAGCTATTGACAAAAATTGGCTGTTATATCAGTCTCGTTGGATTATTCGAAAGCCTTTGATGTGCTGGATCATAACCTACTTTTATGAAACTGCACTATCTGGGCTTCGCTGATCACTCCGTACAATTTTTCTATAGCTATTTGTCGGGTAGACGGCAGAGGGTGCGAATGAATGATGTTTGTTCAACTGCTGGTAAAGTTATCTCGGGAGTGTGTCCCAAGGTTCAATACTAGGGCCTCTTCTGTTTCTTATATATACTTTTGATATATTCCAAACTACTACATATTCATCGGTTCAGTCGTATGCTGATGACACACAGTTGGTTCATTTCTTTGAACCATCGGATCCTGAGTCTGCAGCAGAAAATTTAAATCAGGATCTCATGGCTTTGTCAGTTTACTCGGATGAATATAATTTGAGGCTAAATCCAGACAAGACGCAAGTTTTATTGTTTTGCAAGGAAAATCGGCGACCAACCTTGAGCATGGCTTTGAGACTGAGGCTGGCTGATCAGGATTTGTTGTTTTCTGATTGTGCTAAGAATTTGGGTCTTTGCAGTGATACACATCTCAGATTCAGGGAACTTGTTAGGGTGCTCCTGCAAAAAAGTTACGCGAAAATGAAGGTTTTATATGAAAATCGTTTAATTCTGAATTTTAAGATGAGAAAAAAATTGTGTGATTCTTTGGTCTTGTCTTCATTTCATTATTGTAATATTGTGTACTATCCTTGCTTGGATGCTAAAATGGTTAAATTTTGCTAATACTGTGCAACTGCACTTCGTAATATTCTTAATGAGGCTCTTAGGAACTTCAATCCCGATTTATTTAAGGGAGAAGCTAGTGTCCCGAAATTTGGTACATGATAGGTATCTTAGACGGCCTGATCGCTTGACTATGCCTCAGCATCGCACTGCCTTGTTTCAGTGCAGTTTTACATATAATGCACTAAATATATACAATACCTTGAACCCAGAACTGAAAACGTGCACTATTGTCCGACTTCGTCGGTTATATAGGGATGAGCTGTTAAATAAGCAGAACTCTCAGACGTAGTTTATTTGTATTTTGATGTCTCTTCTCGATTATTGATTTTACTATGTTAGTATGTAACTGTTGCTTGATTTTTGTTTGTAAGCGCGTTATGTGTTGAAAAGGTTAGATGTAAGAGTAATCGATGGTTAAATCTCGCCTCTTCTACTACACGATGTGTGTGGGGTAATATGTACTCACATCACATGTATTAACATCTTAATAAAGACGATATTTATTTATTTATTTTTTTATATTTTAAACTCGTATATAAATAAACACCATTATTCCACAATAGCATAATAAATGCATAAAGGAAAAGAAAGTTTGCCTAAATTATCTCATGGCATAAACTGCAAAATCATATAAGAATTATAAGAAAAAATTATAAGTTTGTAACGCTACTACATTATTAGTCATGCAAATCAAAAACGAGCTCCGGGAGACTGTTATTAAAAAAAAACAGAAAAGGACATTTATGCTATAGCGTAGCCAAAGGGGGCGAGGAGAGCGAGGGGGGCATATGCCGCCCCCGTGGACATAGAAAATAGCACCCCCTGTAGGATATGGTTCCTTTGATGAAAAATCTCCTCCCCTTGGTTATCGATTTTTAATTTGAATCTAAGTTTTTAATGTTCTATTTTATGGAGAGGTTCTTTTTTGTAAAAAATCTTGACCCCCTGGACATCGATACTGAATTCACTGTGTTGTTTAGAATTTCAGTGCAAGAGGGTTTTAGTCATCTAGTGGCTTGTTTGATACCCCTATAAGCAGATCCGCTATTAATGATATATTTTTATGGTTTATGCCACTGTCTTGTGGACTTCAAAAAGAGATATAACGTTTAATCAAAAGTTAAAGAAAGGAACCTAATAAACTAATAAGCACTAACTACATCGAAAAATAAGCATGGGTGATATATGATAGAAATTTTCGAAAAAGAACAGAAAGAGACAGAATCATAAACACAAAGCAGATAATAACGAAGTTTCAATAACAAGAACGATGTAAAAATAGTAAAAAAGAAACAACACGGGTTAAGATCAGAGAGTTTTGCATGGATACCCACCCTTTTCAGCATAATGCAAATTCGTGAAACCTTTGTAGAATGAAAGGGATCACCGGTCTTATGTTTCATTGATCTCAAAAAACTCTTCGATGCAATATGTTCAACTAGACAACGTAGTATATCTTATGGGATCTTTTCGGTATCTGTCTGTCCAATATTCTCCGAAACTACTTGTCATAGAAAGTTGTCACAAATATAGGACCAATCAGAGTCTTGTAGCTTTGAGAGTTAAATTTTGACTTAAGGGGTCAGTTTTAAGGGATGAAATCCGAAAATAATTTCGAGGTCGTTGAGTGGGATGTCAAATGAAAACTTGTGAAAACACGAGTTCAAAAATATATATGATGTAATACACGAAAAATCCGCTGTCCCCCCACTCTATTTTTTCTTCTTCTTCGAGTGCCATGACCGTTTAACGATTGTCTTAGTTCTCAGAGAGTTGAACCGTACATTTTCCTTACCACTGTCCAAATTTTTCAGCCACGATGTTCTCCTTCTCTGTATAATGAGATGCAAGATTTCGTATCTTTCTGGATGTTTCATAATCCTATCTCTAAGAGTACGAATCAGAAAATCTCAAAAAATTTGTAGAATATTCCCTCATAAAGTGTAGATTGAATAAAGATTATCACGAGTGCATTACTTCTGATAATTTATCTGATATACAAAAGACAATTTTTTTCGAGGTCATCAGTTTTCAGCAAAGATCAGAAACAAACTTTATTGGAAACTCATTTAAGGTGTGTTTTGTGAAGTCGCTGACCATTAATTTCCTCCTTCAATTTTTAGTTCAAAAACAATCACCGTACGAAACACTAATTGCGCAAGTCCGACTTGCACTTGACCGGTTTTCTACTAACATAAATGGTGAATTCAGTAGTACCGATATAATGACAAATTCACCCTCTACTTTTCCATGTAATAATGGATGAAATATTTAAACAAGTTTGTTAATTGAGGTGTTATAGAATGGTAGTTAAAAAAATAAAAGTATTATGCCATGTTGACGACGTTAGTGCTGAAAGCAAGGAACGGGGGCTACCTGTAGCGATTACTTTACCAGTTTTCAAATGCATGAAAACTACTAAAACACCATTAAGCTGTAAGTTTATTGCTGACGAAAAAATTATACCACAAAAAACAAAATTAAAACATCTTCGCTTAGATATATCGAGTTTTAATTATATCGACAAAGAAGAGAAAAACCAATCCGCACATACTTATACTATGTAATTAAAAAAGAATTCTAACAAAATTTCAATTTTACAAGACCACAGTTGGATCTGCATTGACGTTCACAGCGGAAACCTGACGCGAAATATCAAAAAGAAAATAATAAACAACTGTGGACAAATAGAGAATTGAAAGTATTAGATACAGATGTAAAACAGTTAATATAAATATATTAATATATATATATATATATATATATATATATATATATATATATATATATATATATATATATATATATATATATATATATATATATACAGTCCCTGGCCAAATTATTAGACGCACTGTATTTTTTTTAGTAATTTTATGTTTCTTAAGAGTTTTTATGCAATAATGGTATATTTAAACTACAATATTATTGATTTTTATTTAAAAGAATTGTTGTAGACTACATATTTGCATTTATTTTTAACATATGGCAACACTGTGTTGGCAAAGTGATACATGAACGTAAATAAGTACAAACCTGTATCAGTCGCGATCGGAATCGAGTCAGGTACGGACGTGTTTCTGTGGCTTTATGGACTGTGATTGTTTGTTTAACAGTTTTATACTACTCAGTTATTAGTTTATTTTGTATGCAGTGTAATTGGACTATTTTCATTATGGGTAGAAAAGGCGATCTTTCACCACGTAAAAAAGCTGAAGTGAAGGCCCTTGTGATTGCGAAAACATTTACAAACCGAGAAATATCACGAAGATTGGAGGTTTCTGAAGCTAGTGTACGACGCATAAAAAAGAAAATTGAGTCAGGGAAGGAATTAAGCCCGAAAAGATGCGGTAGAAAACCAATTTTCACTCCACGGTCAGAGAGATGTTTGAAGAAAATTTGTGTAGAAAACAGATTTGCTACCACAAAGGTAATAAAATCACAACTCCAGGATGCTAGCGTAAATGCTTCCGAGCGCACTGTTCGAAGAAAATTGAAAGAATTAGATTTTAAGGCCTGTCGCCCCGCCAGGAAGCCCAAGTTAACAGCTGCAATGAAAGCAAAGCGCCTGAAGTGGGCCAAACAATGGCAAGACAAAGATGTGGACTTCTGGAGATCGGTAAGATACAGCAATTTAATCAATAATTGATACATTATTATCATTTTCAGTTAAATAAAGCAAATAAACATGGAAGTTTATATATTTTTCCTATTTTTGACAGGTCTGCTTCAGTGACGAAAGCACATTCGAAATTTTGCAGAATAAAGCTCAGTATGTGCGTCGTCGTCATGGAGAAAAGTTTCATCCTTATTGTGTCGTCCCGACGGTTAAACATCCCACCAAAGTGATGATTTGGTCAGTCATCAGCGGCAAGGGCACTGGACGTCTGTACGTCGTCAAAGGAATAATGAGGCAAGATCAGTACAAAGAAGTATTACAAAATCGGTTGATTCCGCAGCTCAGAGAATGGTTTCCAAATGGGGAACCATTCACTTTCATGCAAGATGGAGCTCCCTGCCACACTGCTCGGTCTGTTAAAGCTTTTTTGGCAGAAAAAAATATCCCTCTGTTGGATTGGCCGGGTAATAGCCCTGATATGAACCCCGTGGGAGATGATGAAAAGAGAAGTGGCTAAAGATGTGATTACCAACAAAACCCAGCTCCTAGAAAAGATTATTCATGTGTGGAATCATCATCCTCAAATGCAGGAGACAGTACAATCTTGCATTGATAGCATGCCGCGCAGAATTAAAGCTTTGATAGCGGCTAAAGGTGGCTCAACTAAATATTGACTTTTACTAACATTAATTTCACTTTTCTTTAAAACTTAATAAACTTATGCTTTTCTAAATTAATGCTGTTTTATTTATGTCAAATAAATAGGTAATTGATTGGATATAATATAAAAATAAAAAACAAATCAATTTAAAATAATAAAACGGTACAATATCACTCGGTAATTAATATTTTACATGAAATCTTGCAGTGCGTCTAATAATTTGGCCAGGGACTGTATATATATATATATATATATATATATATATATATATATATATATATATATATATATATATATATATATAATATGTAATAGTTTTTACCCTTTTCCAGTTAGTCGATGAGGATTATCCCTTGCGAATCCCAAAAGTCGCCATAACCTTTCCGGCCGAAGAAACGGTCTTCGCCTTTTTTGGTGCAGATTCCCCCTTGGTAACCCATTGTTTAGATTGTTGTTTGGTCTCAAGAGTATAGTAATGTATCCATGTTTCATCCACAGTGACGAAACGACGCTTAAAGTCCTCCGGATTCTTCTGGAACAGCTGCGAACCATCCTTGCAACACTTCACACGATTCCGTTTTTGGCCAAGCGTGAGCAATCGCTGCACCCATCTTGCGGATAGCTTTCTCATGTCCAAATGTTTATGCAAAATATTATGTACCCATTCAGTCGAGATGCCCACAGCACTAGCAATCTCACGCACCTTAACTCTTCTGTCATCCATCACCATATCATGGATTTGATCAATGATTTCTGGAGTCGTAACCTCCACAGGCCGTCCAGAACGTTCAGCGTCACTTGTGCCCATATGGCCAGTCCGAAAATTTTGAAACCACTTATAAACTGTTCTAATCGAAGGTGCAGAGTCACCATAATGTTTATCAAGCTTCTCTTTAGTCTCCTGAGGCGTTTTGCCTTTCATAAAGTAATGTTTAATCACCACACGAAATTCTTTTTCGTCCATTTCTTGAAAATCACTCGACTTCCTTGATTCACACGAATGCCAAACACAAAGAAATAGACCAATATGGCTGAAACTTGGTGTGCGTTCATTCAAGAGATGCTACTAACTAAACATGACCTCGATACGCGCCGGTGGTGCCATCTCTCGGACTTTGCACAGACTTTTCAAACCAGCCTCGTATATATATATATATATATATATATATATATATATATATATATATATATATATATATATATTATATAAATATAAATGTAACTGGGTGGTAAATAGCGAGATAGAATGGCATAAACATAAAAAAACAAATAGTGGCTAGAATTACAAGAGTTGGGTCAGAAATATGATGAAAAAACATTAGTAGATTCCGAAAACATTGAAGAAACAACCTATTTAATGTAAGTTGGTTATAAAAAGGTAATCGTGTCTACTTAAAAAAATCAGATGAAGAACTACGTTCAAAAACAATACGCAAAATGGGAACTAAATTAGCTAATGTTCTCCCTTTTCTTTTCTACTAATAAAAGTAATTGCATCTCGTTAATAAAACACTGATATAAATACATACCTAATTGCTAACTTACACCATCATCCTTCTCACAACTATTTATCATTAATGCACTACTATTTACAATTCTATTAATATATTATGAACAAAATATGATCGAGCTCTGAAAGGATCCACCAACAGATAATGTGGTTTTACCCTTCACATACGGAACTATAATAATAATAAGGGAAATTTCTAAATTACTTAATAGATCCAACATCGGTATAATTTTCAACAATGTTTGAGATTGCCAAAAATACAGATTTTTTACAAATTGAAGATATATAGTAGAATTATCTTTTTTCTAATATGGTGTACATGAGAAATCAATATCTTCTAGAATTAACGAACATGGAAGGTGTATCAAAACGAAATAAACTGCACAATTACCTGCTAAAATTTGGAGTCGACATTATATACTCTCAGTGCGAGAGAAACTAAAGTTCTTGTTTTGATCTCTAATTTTTATAAAGGGAAGATAAAAGAAGATTTCCGGATAATATCAAGCTACGGATTACTATCTGCATCACAAGTGTAAATCGATTATCACAGTGTCTTAATAGGCTCGTTCTCGAAAAATAAAGGTCCTGAGGATTTTTCGTGCATTCGTATGAAAACATCGGAATGTTACTCTAATTTAACTTAGTTTAATCTCGAAATTTCTCTTCAATATTCTAGTCGTATAAATTTTTTAATAATATCCGCACTATGCTGGTCATTTCGCGGGTCTATTGTCCTTTTTAATAATTTATTAAAATTTGCACCATACTGTGTTATCCTTTTATCTTAAAATGATGAAAAATTCTTATAATATATAGCTTTTTACCAGTGGTTTGTGACTCACAACTGGCTGGTAAAATTTTATTTTTTCTTTTTGATTACCCATAAAAGAAAATGAGAGCGGTAATAAGAGAAAAAAATTATGTCAGGTATTAACAGTACAATGAACTAGAACCCAACTTCAGGAAATATTTTTAAGACAGATGTCCGGTAATGTTTAAATTCCCAGATACAAGCTGTTGTGTGAAGTTTTTTGATTATTTTCGATATTGTGAAAGGTCATTGTTTCAATTTCTATATACACAACTCTTTCTTGTTTCTATAGAATACCCTTATTATTATAAGAAATAATGTATGGGGTGATATTTTTTTTCTCGTAGGCTAGTAGCGTTTGACCCTCCGAATTCTTTGCTGATACTGTATAGCCTGTCCCAGAATATAAGATCCTCATTTTTGCCGTTTTAAGCGGGCAATATAAAAATTCTGAGCTTTTGTTTATGATAGGTTGCAGAAATGGAATTTTTATTCATTAATGCAAATAAATAAAATTATAAGTATTCTTGGAGATGTTTATTTATAGATGCATGTAAAAACAAACGGATAAGAAGTACAAATATATAGTTTGAATGAATGGGGTTTACAAGAGGAGACATATGGTATAAATAAAAATATATTTTAACTTAAGCCTAATTCGGTTTCACTATCACTGTCATCAGTCTGAGGTAATTATCAGTGGTTTTATATTATTTACATAAATATATGAATCTTCAACTTTAACAACGTGCTAAATGGAATTCTTCCAGCTTTCACAAGGTATATCATTTATAACTTTTTTTACGAAATCAACCACTGACACGCTTAAAGTAAGAGAAACATTTTGTGCCCTTATTTTTGATTTTACTTGATGTCAAATATGTTCAATTGGATTAAACGGAGGAAGCCGCAAACCAGTGTGTCCCATTTTCTCAGCCATACTATCACAAACATATTTCTTTTTCAATTTATAGTCTTTCAAAACTTCCAAAAGATCACTTTTTTTATGACTAAAATCAAAATAAATGTCATTTTCTAACATATAATCCTGTATTTCCGATTTGGCGTTGGCTGCATTAGGAACCTTATTTAATCAGCGACTATAGTAACTTGCATTGTCTATAACTATAACACTCTATTCGGGAACATTTGGCAAAAGGGAATTTTGAAACCAATTTTCAAAAAGTTCTGTGGTCGTGTCTCCATGACAGTTCAAAGTTTTCTGCAGATAATAGTAGACAATTTGAAACCCAGCTCTTTTCAGATCCATCATATAAAATGGTTATTCGTTTGAAGGTACGTTAGACTGACATTTTGTACTGCTGTTAACCCACCCTTTTTGCACAGTGTCATAGGTATCGAACCATGTTTCGTCAAGGTAAATTATTGGCCAATTCTCTGATCGGTACATTTTAATTTCTTGTTAATAAGTATCTCGCAAGATTCGTAATCTTTGTGACTCCATCACTACTTGCCTTTTGTTGATTTTTCGGAACGTGAATTCCATTCTTAAGAGAATTCTGTGAAGGGTTAATCGGCCACAATGTATATTGGTCCCGTCCTGCACCAGTCTTAATTTTATTTTGTCTAGTGTCGGCACCAACTGCTCTTCATACATAGAATATATTTTTTCTCCTGATGACGTCTTTTTCATAATCGTTTACATGATGCATTTGAAAATCTTTCCGTTTTTTTTTTTTCCTGTTCCTGAGTGATGGTTCTCCTACAATACCCTTAATCGTAGAAATTGGGGTTTTTGTTTGCTCACTGGTTTCGTGCAAAAAGCACTTTGTTTTTTCACATTTCTTTTTACCAAACTGTCGTAAACATTTTCCACTATTTGTTTAGCGTTAACTGATAAATGTTTTCTCCTGCGATAGACGCTATTGCAATTTTCCCACGGACACCACATAATTAAAATAGAACCGTTACGTTGGAAGTTGTAAGTAAAAATAAAAATAAAAATAAAAATAATAAAAAGTATCTTTCGAATCATAATGGGGACCTGTGGTCATTAGGCCTATATTATCAAATACCTAGAGGGCTCCAAACCGGGTTGCCAGGTAGTAAATATATAGGTAAAAATAGATCTAATATGATTGCAGGTGCAAGTGAGGGCGGTATAGAAAACAGGTAAAATAAAAATACGTTTATCGTAATACCTGGCAACTATGCACAAAACCTTAATAGGGTCGTTTATTGCCACATTGGAAAAGCAAAAAGGCAGGATCTTATATCTTGGGATTTACTTTACTAGCTACTTCTTGATCTTGTCTAATATTTGGCAAAAATATGACTTAAATTAAATTTTCAATGAATTTAATACATTTTATATTTTTTTTATAATAAATTGCAATTTGGTATAGTAAAATATACATTTACTATATCAAATTTAGCGTTTTTACGAAGTATTTTGACAGCAAGATGATGCAAGATACTATGCGCTCATGGCGTATCTACGGCTTTGTCGATTTGAAAATAGTGATATTTTTGATTTTTCTACATCACCTCCAAACACATATTGAGTGCGTGAGGGATTTTTCAGTAAAATATCGCTTTATTGTAAAATAACGGCTACAAATTGATTATTTAAACTATTGTCCATCGCTAGCCCACTACTTCCTCCCATCTTTGTGGCAGCATATGAATACTACATTGAAAAAACGACTCATCGACGAAACGACCCATTTTTTGTATCCTCATACGTCATCGATCAGAACAAGTAATAGTCAGAAGGAGCAATGTCTGGTGAGTACGGCAAGTGAGGTAGAACATCTCATTCAAGCATTTCTAGCGGTTCCTTGATGGGTTTTTCAACATGTGGTCGAGCGTTGTCATGTTGAAAAATTACTTTGTCTTGTATTTTAGCATATTGCGGCCTTTTTTCTTCAAAGCTCGGCTTAATTGCATCAGTTGTTGTCGGTAACATTCTCCAGTAATAGTTTCATTGGGTTGGAGCATCTCGTAATATATTACACCTAGCTGATCCCACCAGATACACAGCATAAGCTTGAAGCCATGAATATTCGGTTTTGGCGAGGATGTTGACGGTTCACCGAGCTTCACCCATGATTTTTTGCCCTTTGGATTATCATAGTGTATCAATTTTTCATCACTAGTTGCGATACGATGCAAAAAACTTTTCCGATTTTGCCGTTGAAACAGTTGTTCACAGGTGAAAAATCGCCTTTCAGCGTCTCTCGGTTTCTATTCGTACGGTACCCAATTTCCTTGCTTTTGAATTATTCCCGTAAGTAAGTAAGCGGTAGGAAATGGTTGTGTGATCAACTGCTAATGATTCTGCAAGTTCTTTTTCCATTTGGCACGGGTCTTCATTGAATAATGCCTCTAATTCTTCATCTTTAAACTTTTTCGGCTGGCCTGGACGTTCTTCGTCTACGGT
>CM032456.1:175660774-175680774 GCA_019049505.1 Pachyrhynchus sulphureomaculatus
TGATAAAAACAAAAACAAGTAAATCGGATTAAGCAGGTTCCCGAAGTGATAAGCGCACTAACGGACAGACAGACAGAAAGAAAGACGTTTTATTTATCTATATATATAATAGATATTATATATTTATATAATATATATATATATATATATCTATATTATAGATCACCGACCAGAGACCAGATATAAGAATTAAAAAAAACACATAAATGGATAGTGGTTTTCACGTATAAGCGTACTAACGGGACAAACAGCCAGTCAGCGGACGTTGCATTAAATATATATTATATTCTTTGCTACACCTGAAACTATTGTTTCCATAGTCGATGGTATTAATGCAATAAATTGCAAGAATAAGAAACGGTGTATATCTAATCGCGGAAAACTATTTATTCCGAATTTATTATGATATTTCCTATTATCGTCACTTGCTTAATTCCTTATGTAGACCTAACATAATAAAATAATATCACTATAACCTGGATAGAGAACATATAAATGATATTAACAAAAAACCACAGTAAAATCGGATAAGTAGTTTCACGAATGGTAAGCGCAACTAAACGGACATACCAGAACCATGAGAAGATCGTATCCATTTTAATAATATATTATCGAATGTATTAAAGAAATAGAAAGCTGGCCTAGTGAACACAATAAATGAAATTTTTTTTTTAAAAAAAAAACCATGTAAACATAGTACGATAGAAAAGTAATTAAATTTCCCGCGTAATAAAAGAACAGCAGACTAGCAGGACAGACAGACAGTTTAAGTAACCGACAGA
Organism: Pachyrhynchus sulphureomaculatus; assembly: GCA_019049505.1. Lineage (NCBI taxonomy): Eukaryota > Metazoa > Arthropoda > Insecta > Coleoptera > Curculionidae > Pachyrhynchus > Pachyrhynchus sulphureomaculatus. The sequence goes on from CM032456.1 coordinate 175,661,557, forward strand.
TAGACAGACAGATATAGAGCCAGACCGCCAGAATAGACAGACAGGACAGGATAAGAATAGACAGCACTAGATAAAGACATGACATATATTAAAAATACATGAGAACAAAATATTTAAGACGGAACAAGATGGACAGGACAGATTAGACGGACAGATTAATCGGTAAATTACTTAGATAACGAGCGGAACAGTTAATAGAAGCGGACAGATGATAAGAAACAGGAGAACATCGAATAGACATGACAAGAATTGTCGAGGAGTAACAGATTAGACGGGCAAGCTAGACGGAACAGATGTAGGACGGACATCAGATATGAAGTAAATCGGACAAGTAGCAATAAACGGAGATTCAAGATGGAATACAGAGATATAATGGGACAGCATGAAGCCGGACAGAATAAGCCGGTAACAAGATAGACATGACATGTATTGGATCTGGAGCCAGTATATAGGTACCATGCGATGACAGAAAGGACGCTTCTACAGAATAGACAAGACAGATAGAGCGAGGCGTACAGATAGTATAGGTCTAGAACAGATAGATAGACAGACAGATAGATAATGACAGACAGAATAAGATAAGACAGACAAGAAACTAAATCAGGAATAGAATCAGAACAAAGATAGTAACAGAGCAGATAGATATCATCAAGTTTCATAATCTGACATTGAATGCATAGTACAAGGACAAGACTAGAAAGCGTACAAGATCATATAAGTTACGAAGAACGTTCGACAGACAGACATGATAGGACAGACAGGTTAGACATTATTACAGCTAGTATAGACAGACAGGTTAGTACAGAGACTAAAGATAGACCAAGGGAAACAAGAAAAAATACAGACCGCGAATAGACCAGAACCTAAGATAAGAACCAGGAACAAAATACATAACAAATGACAAGATAGGTAGACAGAACAGATCTAGACAGTACAAGACAGAGATTACGTTGCAATTTATATACTCTCTTTTATAAGACATTATAGATTAAACCTGGCTCAGGCGAAATAAATGTTATGAAAATTAAAAAAAAAAAAACATTGTAACTCGGATAAAGTGGTTCATTAAAGTCATAAGGCGCAACTAATCGAGGACTAGACGAATAAAGACAGAGAGACTATTTGCAATTTTTATATATAATTTACATAGTTTGGCGCAACATGATATTAGTTTCCAATATTTTAATGGTTTAGGCAGATTGTATTTGCAAAGAGAAGTGACGACTAGCGGCGCAAAATTGTTTTTCGACTTAATTCAGTATTATCGTCACTAATCTTATACACATATGGTTACCTTTATATTCCGTAATGACTCTCTGGCCAGAAGCAACATATTATATGTTTTTAAAAAGAACAGCATGGAGCGTAAATATCGGCTAAATCGTGATTCTCGTAAGTTGGTAACGAGTCGACAATACAGAAGAGCATCGCTTGCATTAACTTTTTAATAAATATTATAAGATAATGTATAAATATTAACACCAGGATTAAATGGAAGGAAAGACTATACCACAAAATTAGGATTTCAAACCTTTCATTAACTTGCATGTATATTATTCACATATTTGAATTATAAAAAAATTTTACAGATTAAAAATCTATTTTTTCCGATTGATTTAGATCTTTTTTTAATTTTTACCTGCATTTGATTTCTGGCGAGAGAAACGTATAACACAATAAATTCATGGAATAGATATGAAACAGCCTCGAGTTCCGCAGAGTTCTCAAATTTGGGTAATGAGAAGAAAATACTAACATATCCTAGACCTTTACGATTCTGAGTTTGCTGACTGTTAAACCAGCACGTTATAGTACAATGTACAACAGTATTATAATGACAAATAGAGATAGATTTAGGATTCAATCGGAAAATTATGAAGACTGTTCTTTATCTCTAAGTCTAAATTCTAATCGTAACATATAGTCTACCTGATCGACAATTTTCAATCGACCACGAAGGACTTCTATGTATTAACCGAACTAAAGAGCAAAGTAAGCTAAAATTTTAGTAACTATTAAAAGATTTGCTCGTTTAACTCTTTATGCGTGTCATAAATTGGTGAAAACCTTAAAGCCAGACATGATTGTACAACATAATATAACACTTATGATAAACGAGAGAGTTAGGATTCCCACGCCAAAGAGGTATAGTCGCCGTAAGAAGTAGTCTCTTTATCGAAATGTACTAGTATTATCGCGTCCAATCATTATTAATTCTTCGATCAAGGTATCCCAAAATGAATACGTTATAAAAGAGAGAGAACTATATATTCATGTTGTCTATTATAGAGAATGAAGTATATATAGAAGAGATCGTTATGAGTATAGAACTACATTTTATTATGAAGGGATCAAATTTGTGAAGATTCATTCTTGCAATATAAAAATTTTTGTGATGTGGTAAATTGCTGAAGTCATAATTATGATGAAAAAACTTGGAAAATCAGAAACGAAATTTCAAAATTCTCTAGTTATCATGGGTTAACGCGGTACATTACAGTTAGGAGATATTTTTTCCACCAACAAGCCTGCATGTATGTTCTAGGAAGGAAAGAGCTTTTTTTTATAAAACGATACGAAACTAACGGAACAACAGGACAACTTCAAGGATACTTCATAAGTCGCCCCATCATATAGAGCGCGCTGCCAACTGGTAATGGTAGATTTTAATATTCACCAGTTATCTAATGAGGATTGTTAGTAGGAAAGCAATACCCAGATAATATATCATAGGTACCGCACAAGAAAAGATGCCCTATAAAAGGACTCTCAGTGGGAAACTTAAAGAACAAAATAGTAATGGGTGTTTGTTTTGTTCAATGGCAGTCTTAAAGTACGACCCAAGAAAGGAGTATAAGAGCCAAAAGTTGGTAATAAAAATTATATCGAGAAAATTTTAAAGAAAGCAGAAATGACAACTCAGAATTTGCGTATGACTTAAATCTATATAAATTATTTTTGTAAACTTTGAGAAATGTACTTACGATAGTGGATTCGTTATAATTTGTTTAGTATTACCCAATGTCTCTCGGATGTATTTAAAAAACTAGTATCATAACTGAGAAATATACATAGAGAGTTTGCGCGTCGGGTTTTCGGCTTTAAAATCTGACCTCTCTAACATACTGCAATTTTTTCTACGCACTAGGAGACAGCAGTGGCCAGTACTAATTCTTCCTCTGAAAGAAATGCTAGAAATCCCTATATATGCACTAAATTTAAGTTCCGCTTCTAGAAGACCAATTTTTGTCTTGTTAAGAGGTGATATTTCAAAGTTAGTTATATATATCATTTATATATATATATTTATGCATATATATATATATATATGTATCTTATATATATTATTATTATATACTATACGGATATAATATTTATATTATTATATACAACTTATATACATATTATATATATTTATATATACATAATCTTATACATATATAAAACATATATATATACTATATATATACCATATATATTTATATATAATATTAACTTAGTATATATATATATTATATATGTATATATATATATCATTATATATACATATAGAGCACTATATATATATTCTATATATATATATATTATATATAATATATATATATGGTATATATATACTTATATAATATTGTATATATATATATTTATACATATACCCATAATCATATATTATATGCTCACACGGATTATATTCTATTTCATATATATATATATATGTATTATATACTATATATTTTATATATACTAACTCTATAATAATATATATATATTTATATATATATATATATCATATATATATTATACTATATTATATTATAATATAATAATTTTCCTGTTGAAACCTTTGTTTCATAGACTTGATTGGTTTTTCTTGGGGGTACAAGGTTCTTTTGAAATTTACACAAATTTAATAAAAAAAAAATCCATAAAACATTACAAATACCATCAGAAATTGAAAAAAGGATGGTACAATAAATCTGGACCTTGACTCTTATCAGAAAGCAAGATAAAATCCTTACGGTGGTGCAAAAAGGGGAGATATTTGAATTTTCACTCTAATAATGCAATGTCCCAGAAAATCAGCGTTTAGTGGGTTAACCGGATCGAGCATAAAGTTGACATTCTCCTGAATACGACCAACGGAGCTAAAAAAAAGTAAAAAACGGTCTTAATACAAAAACAATTTTTAAAGAGGAAGACAATTCAATGAACAATAAAAAAGAGAATATACAAGTTTTATTAATAACTCAACAAACAAACACCAAAAATGTAAAACAAAACCGAGATAAATTTTTGGACCACTTCCTTATATAAAGGAACTTTCGGAGAAGCTGAAATGGGTCTTGAAAAAAAATATAACATTATAGTTTGCCATAAATCTCCAAATAAACTAATGTCATTATTTACAAACTTAAAAAGCCATATCCCCACAAGAATGAATCTAATGTTGTGTAATGCAATACCGTGTGCGGATTGTCCGAAGAAATATATTGGAATGACTTCTCAGTTACTAAAAAACAGATGAATGAACACAAACATTCTAGGAATGCTTCCCACTGCCCTTAGTAAAACACGGAGCAGAAGAAAAACATGATTTTAAATTTAATGAAACCAAGGTCCTTTGCAAAGACCGGAATTATGCCATAAACTACAATCAAAGAGATGATTGAAATAAAAAAAGATGAAAACACTGTGAATGATAGGGACTGACATAAGAGGAAATAGTCATATATCTACCCAAAATCTAATTAAAAAGTTAACATGGTGGCATGCATATCCTCTTAATAATACAAAATGGTATATATACTTAACATCAATAACAGTTTTTTGGTTAGACACCCATTATAGATAATAAAATTTAAAAAAATCAATAAAAAATACGATATGTTGATAAGAAATATAGAATTTGAAATTTTCACAAAACTCACAAAATAGTTGACTTTTTAAGGTATATACTCTTGTTTATTAATACCGAAGTAAAACAATAGATGTTTTTTAGAAATTCCACTATATTTATAAACCGTAAACAATTGTTTCGACATACAATGTCTTCATCAGGACGGATGATAACTTTAAACTAATTTTTAAATTAGAACATATTAGCCCATATATACCTTTAGGAGTAGTAAATTACAAGATTAAATTATAAAAATAATAAAACATTTAATATTATTGTACAAAAGAAGTGGGTAATACCTGTCATTTGTGGGTTTTTCACACAATTAAAATAAAGATAACAATAAATAAGTTGTACCATACTTAAATGATGGATTAATAATGGGTTATTCCGGATAAATGGTTTAATAATGGGGAATTGTTTGTTTCTATTTGTTGATTTAAGAGGAGATTTGAATTAACATCAACAAATAGAAGAAACTAAACAATTCCCCATTATTAAACCTTTATCCGGAATAAACCCATTATTAATCCATCATTTAAGTATGGTACAACTTATTTTATTGTTTATCTTTATTTTAATTGTGTGAAAACCCACGAAAAATGACAGGTATTACCCACTTCTTTTGTACAATAATATTAAATGTTTATTATTTTTATAATTTAATCTTGTAAATTACTACTCCTAAAGGTATATATGGGCTAATATGTTCTAAATTTAAAATTAGTTTAAAGTTATCATCCGTCTGATGAAGACATTGTATGTCGAAACAATTGTTACGGTTTATAAATATAGTGGGAATTCTAAAAAAACATCTATTGTTTTACTTCGGTATTAATTTACAATGAATTTCCCATCAAGTAACGGCTACCTCAGTGAATAATACTCTTGTTTAATTTATCTTATATTGTTGTTATAGTGTAAATATTTTAAATGTCCGAGTGTGCGTAAAAGGTTATATTTTTTACCCTGTAATTGACCTAAAGATTTTAACTTTGTATTTTCTAATTTTAGAATGAATAATAAAAAAATTAAAATAAATATTTTGAAAATGACTAAAAAAAATAAGGCGAAACGTCAAATAAAACTAGTTTGTATTTTCCCAAAAGAACCTAAGTACCCAAGAAAAACCAATCAAGTTTATATATATAATATATATATTATATAATATATATATATTATACATATAATGAACTAGTCTGTACCTGCGGCGTTTCCCATACCTTAAATACTATCGTATTTAAAGACCATATTAGAATATTTTTTTCCACCCTGACCAGCTCGTCAGGATTTTTATTTTATTTCCATAAAATTAATTCAGAGACAAAGAAAATATTGCAAAAATAATATTTTGATGTTATTACAACCTCGTGCATATTGCGACATATCTGAAACTTATAAATGGATCTTGCCTGCAAAAAAATGACAAAATCAAAACCCGTTTCAGATAGGTAGGTAATGAATAACTTCTACTACTTTTTTTTGTTTTTATTACTTCGATGATGCATATCATATAATTCACGTGGGCGAAACCATAGATCATGCTGGTCCTCTACATAAATGATAGCTTTCTGTTAGTGAAATCTTTTGAAATAATTGCCCGTCATTGCGACAAATCCTATATATGAGTTATATGAGTAATAATACCTACATATATTATTCTATATCACTAATATAAATCAACGTTTTGTGTTGGTGAATGTATTTTTAAAATCTGTTTAATAACGTTAATTGCCTATTTTTGTGAACCTGCAGTTCAAATGAAAATCTTTAGAATAAAATTTGATCTATAACCTGACCCAGTAGATACTTTATGCAAAATCTCGTCCAGCCGTTTTTGTTTGCAGTCTACAAACGGTTGTTTTAGCCTATATATAGCTTTCAAATACTATCTACCAAATACCATTTTCGAGAAAATAGTCATTTGTCACGATTTTATTATCTATAATATATATAAAATGCAACGTCTCTCTGCCTGTCTGTCTGTCTGTCTGACCGTTAGTGCGCTTATCACTGGAGAACCACTTATCCCATTTACGTACTTTTTTTTAAAAAACGTTTACATATGTTTCTCTGGCCAGGTTATAGGCTATATTTTATTACGATAGGTAGCATAGGGAATGAGCAGTGACAATAATAGTGAATGAAGTCGGAAAAAAAGTTTGCCAGTAGCACGTTCCCTTGCCGTACACAGCCTAAACCATTAAATTTGGAACAATATTATGTAGCAAATAATATCTATAATCTATAATATATATAAAATGCAATGTCTCTCTGTCTGTCTGTCCGTCCATTAGTGCGGTCTATCAGGCGAGAACCACTTATCCGATTTACGTGTCTTTTTTTAAATTCATACATATATTCTTTTTCCAGGTTATATAGTAATAATAATAATCTATATCTATAATAATGTAAAATTACACGTCTCTCTGTCTGCCTGTCTGTCCGTTAGTGCGCTTATCCCTCGAGAACCACTATTATCCGATTTACAGTGATGATTTTTTAAATTCATACATATGTTCTCTGACCAGGTTATATAATAATAAATAATAATCTATATAATATATATAAAAACGCAACGTCTCTCTGTCTGTCTGTCCGTTAGTGTGCTTATCATTCGAGAACAAACTCATCCGATTTTTTTTTAATTCTTAATTTAATATACATCAAAAAAAAAAAATCTATAATATGTATAAAACGTAACGCCTCTCTGTCTGTCTGTCTATCCATTACTGCGCTTAGCACTCAAGAACCACTTATCCGATTTACGTGTTTTTTTCTTATAAAATACAAAGGGAATAAACAGAGACGAAATGCTAATATGTAGGAAAAAAGATGGAAGTTTAGCAGTAAGCTTCGCAGAAAGACTAAATAGATGGTGGGGGAATACTTTAAAGAAACACTAAATGGAGATGAAAATGAGTTGATTGAGAAATAGGAAGCAAAATTAACTGAAGGGCAGGAGGGGACAAATAAACCCTGCAAAGAAGAAATAATCTTGGGGAGATAAAGAATACTCAGAACCCAAAAAAAATAAGGCCCGTACTTACTGTGGAAATTGTATAAACCAGAACTGATAAAAAAAGCTGGAGGAGTAGATCTTGGGAAAAATGAAATATGCCGGTTGGTGCAAGAAATTTGGGTAAAACAGAAAAGATGCCCGTGAGCTGGAGAGAGTCGCTCATTTGTCCAATATACAAAAAAGGAGAAAAAAACTATATTGCTAAAATTATAGACCAATAAGCCTTACTGGATGTCGTGTACAAGATAGTAGTGTTGACTATCAAAAACAGACTAGCAGAGAAAACCGAGTCTATTCTGGGGAGAGTACCAGTGTGGATTCAGGAAAATAGATCGGTTACAGACCAGATATTTTCGACTAAGCAAATCTAAGATAATAGCTTAAAAACAAAATTTGGCACTACACTTGGTCTTTGTGGATTTCAGAGGAGCATATGACTGTAAATAGAGAAGGACTCTACAAGATAATGGAAGAACTAAAACTTCCAAGTAAATTGATTCGCATGATGAGAATGATCCTGAATGACACAGAAAATAGAGTGTTGGTTGAAGGCAAAGTATCCGACAAGTTTAAGGTGAAGAGAGGATTAAGACAGGGGGAACCAGTGTCGACATGTCTATTTAATATAGATCCGGGAGTCAGAAATAGAAACAAATGAAACGATATACCAACAAACCTGCCAATGCTTGGGCCTATGCGGATGATGTAGCAGTGATTGCAAGAGCAAAAGAGAACCTCAAAAAAGCCCATAAGTAGGATAGAAAAGAAAGGGAAAGGATGAGAGAGAGAGATAAATAAGGAAAAAACAAAATACATGGAAATTACAAAGAAGAAGGATAATAAAAAACAACAAAAGTTTAGATATAATAAACAACTTAGGAAAAAGATATATGTTTGAAAAAGTAGACAAATTTAATTATCTGGGAGTAACAATAATAGAGAGTGGACAAGAAAGGACGGAGATACAAGAAAGAATAGCGAAACGACAGAGATGTTTGGGGGCAAATGAATCCAATATTGAAATCAAAGAATGTATCAAGAAAAGCAAAAGATAGAATATATATGACAGTTTGTCAGACCCATGGTGACATTATGGATACAAACGTGGAAACTGAATGCAAGAGAAAAGGAGACGTTTGGAGGTGTGGAAAGGAAAGCTTTGAGAAGAATCTACGGAGGAAGGAAAGAAGAGGGACTGTGGAGAAGAAGAACTACTACGAATTAAAATGCCTATATACGAAACCCCTTATAAGCCAAATCATAATAAGCCAGCGATTAAGATGGTTGGGACACGTGGCAAGGATGAAGGAAGAAAGACAGGCAAAGCAAGCCCTAATAAGAGGAGTGGTTGGAAGAAGAGGCAAGGGCAGACCTCGATCTATATGGATTCAGGCAGTAAAGCAAGATCCGGATGTTGGTGGGAATCCCGCACTGGGAAAAGCTAACAGGAGACAAAAAGAAGTGGAGACAAGTATGCAACCAAGCCATGAGCCTTTAAGGCCCCTTGAGCTATGTAATAATATAAACATAACGAATAAGCTGTGACGATAAAGGTGAATCAAGTCCACGCGAGCGGAGTCGCGGGCACGGCTAGTATATAATATACATGGAATATTAATAATTACGGCCTGCTTAAGTGATTATCGTGCATCGTGGCCATGATTTTCGTTCAGTTTTCCATCTTCTGAGAAATGTGCCCAAAATTTAATTTAGTTTGGTTTACTAGGAACTGAAATATCGTGGTTACCGTATAAACCAAACGATTTTGAGAAAATGCATTTGAAATTTTTTAAGAAATAAGATTTTAACCATATTTTTTTGGTCTACCCCTTACATACGATTAAGACAAATGTGCCAAAGGTGTTATTTAAAATCATGAACTCGATAACAAAAATTGTGTTTGTAATATACAACCTTTCTGGGAAGATACCGTTGCATGTACCTCTCCCTCTCTCCCAAGCTTTTCGTAACCGCTCATGTTAAAACACAAACTAATCAATCCATTAGCAAATTTCGAATCAAAAAGAGAAGTGCGGCAGGGTGATACGCTCTCACCTAAGCTTTTCGTAACACTTCTAGAAAGTATGCTACAATCAATAAACTGGGAAAAAATAGGGCTTAAAATTGACGGTGAAAAGTTAAATCACCTTTGTTTTGCCGACGACATTATTTTAACAACAGACAATATGCAGGAAGTTCAAACTATACTGCACATGCTTAAAGAAGCTTGAGGAAAGGTTGGTTTAAAAAAATCAATCTATCCAAGACTCAGTTTATGACAAATTTTGTATTAAACGACACTATAAAACTGCATAACGTGTAGATCAAGCAAGTAGACCGATATAAATATCTCCGATATGAAGGCAGCATAGGACGAGATAACCGAACACATGAAATTCAGCGGAGAATAGCTCTCTCCTGAACGGCATATTGCAAGCTAGGCCATATATTTAAATCTAATCTTCCGATGTGTTTAAAAAGAAAAGTCTCCGACAGCTGCATACTACCCGTTCTTACGTACGGAGCCGATATTCTCACATTGACCAAGAAAAATATCAACAAAATATGTGCCATGCAAAGAAAAATGGAGAGGTCAATGTTAGGTGTTACTCTTAGAGATCATATCCCAAATCACACTCTCAGGAAAAGAACGCAGACGCAGTCAAATTCATTTTAACACATAGGCTGAAAAGTTTTTGGTCTAGCTACTTAAAACACATTTTTTTTTGCAAAATTCGACTTTATTTATGAATATAATCTCCTTCAAGAGCGATACAATTAGGCCAACGCTTTTGTAACATTTCTATACCTTTCTTGTAGAAGAATTTATCTTTGCCTTCAAAATAAGCCTTAGTTTCGGCGATAACTTCTTTATTGGAGCCAAATCCCTTTCTCGCGAGCATTTTTTTGAGGTCTGAGTCGCTGTGGACCAAATCTGGAGAATACGCTGGATGAGAAAGCAATTCGAACTTCAATTCATGCAATTTTGCCATCGTTGTGACACGGTGCATTGCCTTGATGAAAGAATACTTTTTTCTTGTTCATTTGGGGCCGTTTCTTTGCGATTTCTGCCTTCAAACGCACCAATAACTTTATATAATATGCGGTACTGATGGTTTTTTCTTTTTCAGCATAGTCGATGAAGATTATTCTATGCGTATCCCAAAATACCGAGGCCAAAATGTTCCCAGCTGAATGTTGTGTCATTGGTCGCTTCGGGCGGCTTTTACCGGGTGCTATCCACTCAGTTGACCGATTTGATTCTGATGTGTAGTGATGGATACATGTTTCATCCATTGTCACATATTGCATGAAAAAATCCTTTTTACTGCGCTTAAAACAGGTCCAAACAGCGCTCAGAATCATCAACCCATTGATGTTTTCGATTCACTGTGAGCAAATGCGGTACCCATTTCGAACTAGAGCTTCCTCATGCCCAAATGTTCAAGCAAAATATGACCAATACGTTCTTTTGATATCCTTAGGGTATCAACTAACTCGCTCAATTTCACTTTACGGTCATCCAAAACAATTTTGTGGATTTTTTTGATATTGTCCAGTGTAACCCACCTCATATGTGCGTCCAGAGCGTTTAGCATCATTTATATCTATACGATCACGTTTTAAATTCAGCATACCAGTAAATAATGAGTAATTTTTCCAGGGGGCAGAGTCCCCGTAAACACTTATCAAGCCAATGCTTTGCTTGAACGGTATTTTTTCCCATCAAAAAATAGTGTTTAAATCAACATACGAAATTCGATTTTTCCATTGTTTTGAAAATATCAAAAGTAGCGTCACTAAAACCACTGTAACTTCTAAACTAATTGTCGACATGTCATGAAATTTTGATACGTATCGTTTGAAGTTTGGTACTTCCTAAAAATCATATGGATTTTTTGAAAAGGGTGACATCTATGTGTCAGACCAAAAACTTTTCAGTCTACGTGTTGTATCTTAAATGGAACTGGGCTGGACTTCTTGCTGGGTTTAAGGATGGATGACGGACAAAAAAAAATTATAGGGTGGCGACCAAGACCCGAAGCCTATCGAAGTGGAGGTAGACCACCAAGTCAGTGGCTGGAAATTGGGTGCAAATGGCCCAAAACAAAAAATGGTGGCAAGACTTTAGGGAGGCTTTCGTCCAGCAGTGTAAACTGATGATGATGACTGTTGCATATCGGTAAAGTTGGTCAACTATTCCCATTAGAACTCTCGTCTGCCTCCGTTATTTTTTTCAAATTCCAACAAATCTTTCTGCGGATACATCTTGAACTATAAAAAAAATTTTAAAAAATAAATAATCAGAATGTCGAGAATTTGCAAATGCAAAATGACCAACAAATAAAGATCCCATGAATGCTATATGTCATGCCTTTCCTCCTACGACTATAGTTTCTGAGCCTATACTCTTCATCAGGTCGGCTTTAGGATGGATGGATGGATGTTATGGGGACAGGGTGCGTCGACATCTAAGGTCATTTAGCACCCAGAAGATGTTAGATTGATGATTACAAATTTATTTTCCTTATATTAAATGATGGTATTCATTTTCTTTTAAATATTCCTCGATATTATTTATATTGGATAGTATTTGTTCTGGACTTAAAATTTGTTTTCATGTTCAAAAGCAAGTGATGCTTTTCTCTAGATTGTGAGAAGTGCGAGGATTCAAAAATATGCTTTACTGTAAGCGTGGTCTGACATATAGAGCAGATGGGAGCATCATCCTTTTTTTGTAGGTAGGAGTGGGTAAGGAATGTACGACCTATAGCTAGTCGTCTCCAGATTGTGTTTTGTCTTCTTGTGAGTGATTGTGAGTGATAAGGGGGGAAGACCATTGGTTTTAGGTCCCCAGAGCTTATTGGAAGATTCCTCCAAATCCCACTCTAGTTGAAAAAGATCCTATAAATTGATGCGATTAAAGTAATCGTTAGGATGGTTGTCTTCTCTTATAAGAGGGCCTTGATGAAACTGCCTTCTTTGCATGTAGATCTGCTTTGTCGTTGCCCTCTATCCCAGTATGAGAAGGAATCCAGAGAAAGATTACATGGATATTGCGGTGATTGGCTATATATAGGAGATCGGAGATTTGATTTAAGAAAGCAAATTTAGTATTCCCATTCTTTATGGATTCTAAGGCACTCATTGAGTCAGAGACAATTAAAATTCTTTTGAATTTCCCTGCATTTAAATTGCGAATCGTAGACTTTCTTTGATTGCGTATAGCTCCCGCGGAGAAGATTGAGAAGTGAGATGGAAATTTGAATAATTTAATAGTGTGATTGTGGATAAAAGCAGCACCCGTCCCTTGTGGGGTCTTAGAAACCGTCAGTGAAAATAATTGAGTAATCTGATTTTTGTACTTGTTTATTCTTTCAAGTGACTGAGCATATAGAATTGACTTTAGTGAGAGAGATTTGTTAGTTTTGTTTAGGGTAAGATCTACTACAGGTTTTGGAGAGCGCCAGGGAGGAAAAGAGGTGAATGAAGAATATTTGAATGATGGAGGAAGGGGTTAAGTTTATGAGTGGAAAGAATGTGTTTAATTCTAGATGGTATTGATAGAGGGGGAAAAAGCTTTATGTTTCTGTTATGAATGTTGGTGAGATCAAGTGAAAATCTATTGAGAATCTATGTAATGATGATAGATAATATTTCATCAACGAAAGTTGTCTGATTAGATGTAGGGGAGGAGTAGACGAAATACATTGGAGACTAGAAATAGGAGAGGTTCTGAAGGCACCTGTGGCAAGTCTGATGGCTTGATTCTGAAATGGGTTCAGTTTTTTCTTAGTATTTGAACTAGCAGAATCATAAATGAAATCGCCATATCTTAAATTTAGTCAGGATAAGGGATTTGTAGATATGCAGAAGGGATGAGAAGTCTGAACCCCACTTAAAACTAGAAAAAGATCTCATAATATTCAGATCTTGGGCAGTGCGTGCTTTGAGTGATTTAGGCAACGGTATCGATCGTTAAGACCAGAGTACTGTGGAGAGTCAAGCTGGAATGACTCTCGCTGGCTTATAGCAATCATGGTACTTTATGTAAACCAAGTACTACTCGTTGGGCAAGATACAGACTCTTGCGCCATGGAATATAGCATTCATGGGATCTTTATTTGTCGGTCATTTTGCATTTGCAAATTCTCGACATTCTGTTGTAGTGACCAATCAAGTAACAAACCATATTCCAAAATTTTATTTCGGAATATCGATTTAATAAATAATCAAGTCTCTTCAAACCTCTAGATTAGAATATCCTCTAAAAGTAAGACTTAATATTTTAATTAAAAATTTAATTTATTTTACATCACATGCCGTTAAGCTACCATGTATACTTAACAGCTTCCCACACTATTTCCTTCTTTAGAGTCCCATAGGAATCCTCTTGGGGCACTACCTTCGCCTCAGTGTAATCTGGGACCGCTCGCTCGTTGCCGGTCTAATCAATTATTAATGAATCCAACTTGCCAACAATTTCACGTCAAGAAATCGTGATATTGGTCAGTAAATTCATTTCCAGTTTTGAATTATTGATATATCTTATTTGGCGGAAAATTTTTGGCCATTTAATAAAGCCAGCTAGATATGTTTTGTTGCTTTTTTTGTCAGAGAAAAAAAGCGTTAAGAACAAACTTGTTGTAATAAATAGTATATTTCAATTACGAAGAACTATCAGAGAAGAACTATCGATAATAACTACATTTCCAGTTTATGTACCAATTTTTTTTAAATTAGCTCATCGTTGAGCCAGCACATCATAAAAAAAAATTTGGTGGAATGTAAACATTGATGCAATTTTGTTGCTTTCTTTTTTCATACAAGTTTATTTACAATTTTTGTTTGGCAAAATGCTAAGCCATGTAAAATTCCGGCAAAAATACAAACATGAATTACATAGGCCGTCAAATTTTTTACCCTGGAACCAGAATATACTTTTTCCGAAGATTTTTGACGCGCTAAATTCGAATCCGAGGTCAGAATTTCTCTGTTGGCTCCGATTTTCAAGATATTCTAACCTAAAATTTCGAAAATTACGGTTTTTTCGAGATATTTGGGGTTATGTTACATCGAAAGATAATTTTTTTTATGAAACTATTAATGGGGTCCGAAAGAACTATTCTTCCTCTTCAAACGCATTTGGATTTGTCTGGATATCTTTTTTTATCTTTGAGAAAGCGTATGTTGAATTTAAGTAAGTAGACTTATTTCTCGATTTATGGAAAATGAAAGGCATCTAATAAATACAATTCTTGGACCCATTGACTTTTCTATTTGTTTATTAAACTGAAAATAAGTCCAATTTGAAACAATCGTTACAAAAGTTAATGCGTCGAAGAATTGTATTTATCCATGCCTATCATTTCCCAAAAATCGAGAAACAGTCAAAATACTTAATTTCAACATACGATTTCTCAAAGATGGAAAAAGATATCCGGACAAATCTACATGCGTTTTGAAGAGGAAAAGTAGTTCTTTCGGACCCCATTAATGCTTTGATAAAAAAAAATACCTTTCAATGTAACATAACCTCAAATATGTCGAAAAACAGTGATTTTCGTACATTTAGGTTAGAATATCTCAAAAACCGGAGCCATCAGAAAAATTCTGACCTTGGATTCGAATTCAACGCGTCAAAAACCTTCGGAGAAGTATATTCTGGTTTCTGGGTAAAAGGTTTGGCCAAATTTTGTCGGCCTGTGTTATTTTAATTACTCAGTACATATCACCACTATACCAAACACTTTATTTTTGCTCACTACGCGCGTTTCGCTAACCATGTTAGCTTCATCAAGAACGATCATTGACGCTTAAATCATCGCTCCTGATGAAGCTAACATGGTTAGCGAAACGCGCGTCGAGTGCAAAAATAAAGTGTTTGGTGTAATGGGGATATATACTAAGCAGTCTCATTGTGCCAAAGATTCACAACATAGTTTATATTTTAATGCACGCATATATTTTAATTAACTATTATACATTATTGTCAAAAGATGTCTTCCTTTTCTACAATTTATTCTATTTTTTACAGATTATATAAATATTCGAGTCACAATTATTCAAACGCTGCATTTTATGGTTAAGTTAATAAGGAAATATGTATTTTAGATATTAGACAGAAAAGTCAAATAAAATTATTTTAAGGATAATTTAAGAACAACGAAAATAATAAAGTAAGCGACAATTAGAAAGAGTTCTTTATCATTATAATTATTCAAACTATATATTTTAATTATAATTTAAACATAAATTAAACGTAAAATTTTCTTAAAAAGCGGAAAATTCAAATTCAATTCAAACAAAGAATATGACAATTGGGTATATCTTAATATTACTTTCCCAGTACTAATTAAATATGACCTATAAATCACTATTAATACTTCTGAAACCACAAAGTTACTTCACTTAATAGGTATTTAAAGAATTTTAATTTTTAGTGTTCTGTACGGAACACTTATAAGATCACTTCGGTGTCTGTCTGTCTGTCTGTCTGTCTGTCACACCCGATTTTCTTCGAAACTATTTGACATAGAAAGTTGAAATTTGGTAGTAATGTATAAATTGATGGTCGCATCACAGCCGTGTAGTTTTGAAAGTTAAATTTTGACTTAAGGGGTTAATTTTGGGGGGTGAGATCGGAAGTGAAAAAAAAAATTTTTTTTACTAGGTCATCGAGTGTGGTGTCAAATGAAAGCTTGTGAAAACACGAGTAAAAAATGTATATATAATGTAATACTTGCGCGCACTTTTCTTTGTGTTATTTTTAAAAAATCGCTGTCCCGCGCCTTATCTCGAAAAGTACTTATCAAAAAATTTTGAAAAAATTCTGGAATATTCTCCACGGGATGTAGATTGAACGAAAATTATCACGAGTGCATTACCTTTAAATAATTTATCTGGTATATAAAAAAAAACAAAAAATTCAAAGTCATCAGATTTTAGTAAAGATTGGAAACAAACTTTGTTGAAAACTCATTTGGGGTGTGTTTTGTGAAGTCACTGATCATTTTATAACTCTGTAACAAAATTTTTATTTTAAAAGCAATCAACGTACGGAACACTAATTGCGCAAGTTCAACTTGCACTTGATCGGTTTTTTATTATTTTAAATATCTTCTAAATATTAAATTTAGAGATCCTAATAAAATAACTTCCTCAATACCTCCTAAACTTTGAATTTGAGAAAAAACCTTCAATATATATATATATATATATATATATATATATATATATATATATATATATATATGTAGGGGGGACCAGAGGCCTTCTACTCCATTCTGAATCTACAGTACAAAACCCTTTAGAAACAGTTCTTGATTTATAGGCTTTTTTTTGTAAAAAGTGTTGATCCCCATGATCACTGATTTTTGAATTGAGGCTAAGTTTTTAGGATTGGACGAAGGGTTCTTTTCTTGCGCTAAATCTACCCCCTCTCTCCAGTCATCGATTTTAAAAGGAGTTTTTAGAGTTCCACTGTAGGGAAGAAATTCTTTTTAAGAAAAATATCCTTTCCAAGGCCACTGAATTTAAAGTTCCATTCCGGACATCGCAGTTTACTGTATTGGGAAAGTTTTTAGAGCTCCAGTTCTGTTGGCGTTTGCCCTTTGTTCGTCAATTGATGCCCTCCACTTTGGCGGAGCTGCTTGTGAAAGCTTTAATAACAAAGCAGGCTTTAATGTTCTTTTAAACAATTCTACAAAAGTATATTCGGAATTTGGAATCTTTGGCACAATAAAACTAATTAGTATATGACACCAAATACTTTATTTTTGCACCGGATGCGCTTCTCGCTAACCATGTTAGCTTCATCAGGAGCGATGATTGATGACGTATTTATACTTAGCCTAACACTTGAAGTACTCAAGCGAAACCAATGGCATGGGCAGAACCATTAGTTCCGGTCAAGTAATCATTATAGGGGACTATAAGGATTAGGCCCTCTGTCTTTATTTAGAGTACTTTTACATTTTATAATCTCCATACTTTCGTATGAGTTTAACAATCTCCGATCAGATACATCTTTCATTAACCCTAGATTATCTACAATTATACTATGATCAGCTTCAAGAGCGTGTTCGGCAATGCTAGACTTTTCTGTTCTACCATATG
The DNA here is from genome assembly GCA_019049505.1 of Pachyrhynchus sulphureomaculatus. NCBI lineage: Eukaryota > Metazoa > Arthropoda > Insecta > Coleoptera > Curculionidae > Pachyrhynchus > Pachyrhynchus sulphureomaculatus. Next base: position 175,679,595 of record CM032456.1, read on the forward strand.
TTAAATGTGCTAAATCTTCTTTAAATCTTGTCTTAATTGGCCTTTTAGTTTATCCAACATACTTTCCTACGTAATCATTCCAACTGATTTCATAAAAAAGTGGGAATTATATAATTAAATATTCAAATACTACCGAGAACAAGGTCGTGAAGCTGATCATTCTCAATCAGCTGTGGCTTAACTCAGCTTATTGACGAACCAACACGGATCCCTGATCGAGAGGGGGAATTCGCCAGTTTTCTTGATCTGTTTTTAACAGCCAATCCGGAGATTTACACGGTCACCGTAAATCCGCCGTTAGGTTCTTCCGACCATGAACTGTTTTCGACATCGAGTATCGTACCAATCAGTGACAGAGAGGCGCCTAAACCGCGCAGGATATGGCCCTACAGATCTGCCAAATGGGAAAAATCTCATGGAATATTTTCAACCTTTTCCTTGGTTAGACGTTTGCGTTCTGACGACCCATCTGATTGCGCCAGGGAGGTTTCCGATGTTATTTTGGCTGGTATGGAAGCTTACACTCCTTTTTCGAAGAAATGCCCTTCCAACGGCAAGCCTTGGTTTGACCGAAAATGCTAAGAAGCTGTTGCTTGTAAACATCTTGCCTACCGGCGATGGCGTGAAAATCCTAACACCATAAATCGTAACACCTTTGCTCGTGCCCGGAACAGATGCAAAAAAATTATCGACGAAACCAAGGAGGCACACAATCGGCGAATTAGAAACAAACTTCTCGCTTGTCCCAATAATTCCAGGTCCTTTTGGTAAGCCAAAATTTCACCAAATCTACCATACCACCACTCACACCGCCAGATAATTATATTGCAACGACATCTGTTGAAAAAGCTAACTTGCTGGCTGAACTCTTTGCTTCAATACTGTCGATTTCCAGGGAAAAAACACCACCTACTATTCCCATAGTGCAGTCAAGGATGCCCGATGTTGTCTTCAGACAGTGTATCATAAAACGGTATTTTAATGAAGCTAGACACCAAAAAAGCTTCTGGCGCTGACGGAATACTTGTCATAGTTCTCTAAAAATTCTGTGAGGGAACTGACACCAGTTTTCTGTAGACTTTTCAACCTATCCTACAGAAAGGGAATATTTCCTTCCTACTGGAAGTGTGCCACAGTTCAGCCGATACCTAAAAAAGGCAAGAAGACCTTGTCAAATAAC
>CM032456.1:175685774-175850774 GCA_019049505.1 Pachyrhynchus sulphureomaculatus
AAAAAAGATATTGAATTGTTTTATATGAAATATCCAGAGTTAGAAATAACACGGTAAACGTTATTAAAAGTAAAGTAAAACCATAAAAAACACTGATACGTGCCCTTACCGAGATCAAAAAGAAAGGAAAAGGAATAGAACATACGGGACGATACGTTCATATCTTTAGTGGAGTACCAATAGGAGCACAGGCCGCCAAAGGTGTATATATTCTTAATGACCAGAGACTAAAGAACACAATAACAAATTGGGACCCAGTAAACGAAAGAATAGTAAACACCAATCTTAGCAGCATACAGTCTGTCAAGTAAGAACGTGACCGCTCGTATTCGTGAATAAATGTGTTTCGAGAACATTTTTTGCCATGTATCCTTTGGTGTGCTAACAACGGCGCAATTACCCTAGTAAGTTGTCCAATCGTCTCCTGCATCAATAAGCAGCAAAAGGTTTCCTCAACGTGCTTCAGAATTTCACATCATGACCACGAAGATGTTGTCGAATGGTCTCATGGGACACATTCAATCTCGATTTTCTTAGTTTTGCCGCTCCTTGGCCCAGCGTCAATTTCGGGTCCCGTGAAAACAAATACACGATTCGATTTTCAACTTTCACAGTGACTTTGCCTACCGAGCCACGTTTTGGCAAGTTATCGACATTTTTGGGCTCGTTAAAATGATTTACCCACTACTTTTTAATATATTTAGTGAGCGCGGAATGTGTCATTTTAGGCCCCTTTGGATGGAAACAATAAAAGACTGCCTTGAACCGAAGCGCAAACAAGTGACTCATTGTGGATTTTACATGATTTCGACGAAAGTTCGGAATCGACTGATACTTTTACTAAAATGCATAGTAGACAAAGACACTGATTTTTTATTGAATCGCTAGAATCGCATCTACCAAAAATGAATTATCGGGGACTCGTTCCTATTTGACAGACTGTATACCCCCAACGAAGATGCATCAACTAAAAGAAGTACTCGATAAAGAGAGTAATCAAAGAGAAATAATAATAATGGGGTGAACGGGAAGAGTACAGAAAAAAAACAAATTATTGGAAACTTCGGGGAAGATGGTGTGAATGCCAGTGGTAACAGACTTAGAAGTCTATACAATCAATTCAATCTGAGAATCTTAAATGGTTTCTACCCACATAGAGATATCCACAAATAGACCTGTCATCAAGACAGTAAACAACTGAGATTGGCTATACAATGATGAAACGAAAATCAATAGAGTATAAGTATACAGGGATGTAGAATGCGGATTCGATCATTACTTATTGAAAGCTCAATGAGAGACATCACCTAATTATAAATTCAAAGCAACAGTAAATGAACCACAAATGTAAAAAAAACTACAGAAAAGAAATTCAAACTGACGGAATCATATCATGAAAGCGTAAGAAACTATCAGAACAGACTAGAATAAAAAACTAGATAATAACCTTTTGAGCTACGAGACAAACACATTATATACGCATATAATAAACTCGATAAAAAGTAGCTGAAGAAACCCTGGGTTATGAAGAACAAAGAGGCAACAAAAAAATAATAACGTAATAAATACGGAATGATGAACTTCAAAAACAGAAAGACATAAAATAACAAGCATACCATAAATGGATCAGTTCACAAATTACAGGAGACAAGAACAGAGATAGAAGTGAATAAACAAAATAAAGAAGAAAGAAAAAAGAGAGAAGAGCCAAGAAGTGGAGTCACACTTAAGGGGAAATGGATCTTCGGAAGCATAAAAATTAATTAGAGATCTAAGAAAGGAAATACAAATAAGTCAAGCCTCCAGTCATAGACATTAATACGTGAGAAGACCATTACGCTGAGAAAAAGGAAAATATGAAGTACAAGGGCCAATAATCAATATTCACAACCAATTACCGGGAAAATTAATTAAAACTATGAAAAACAAAAAGTCGAGCGAACCAGAAGGAATTGCAGCGGAGCACATCAAAAATAGAAAACCAAAATTAATGATGGATAACTCCTATCTATAAGAAAGGCAATCAAGAATTCACAAACTACCGCTGTATTTCTGTAACATGCAGTCTCAGTAGTATGTGAAAGATATCGAAATTACTAATAGAATACGAATACGAGCCTTTTGAAATGGAACAGCAAGCCGGATTTAGAGTCAGCCGTAATTGCATAGGGGGAGGCAGATGCACTTAGGGCAAGCGCACACTGGGGGCAAAACAGTCTGGCGACTGTCTGCCGACTATCTACCAGTATGAAAGACACTTGGACGGCACGACAGTTTTGTCGCCACGCCGCCGTACACTAGAGACATAAACAGTCGCGTATCGGGTAGCTAGCGAGATGGATCTTGTTGAAATTACTGGAATTGCTATAGTTATTCACCGAAAAAGGAGATTGAAGCATAGAAATAGACAGTACTGGGTACACCTTATTTCCAGCACCAGATTACTAAAAGGAAAATTTTACACTTTGTATGATAATTTACGAGAGCATCCAACTTTTTCTTACTTTCGTATGAGTGTAACATCGTTTGATGAATTAATAGCTAAACTTGGGGGAGGTATAACGTACCAGAATAGAACCTTCCAATTGTGTATACCTGCAGAAGAGAGAGTTGCAGTGACATTAAGGTAAATGAGTAAAATGAATATTCCTTCCACAAAAATCGTTTTATTATTGCAAAGGTAGTAATTCAGAATTATCAGACTCGTCAGTAAAATTGCTAATTAATGACTGGGCTCATTCTTCACCTTGTGGTGACACTGCAGAAATGGATATCTGGCTGGAATTTCTCTCCTTTGGTAATCATGTGATCTAGGCTGGTGTGGAGTTAAAGTCGTAGAAAAGTGGTGCGGGATGTATCTAGGTGAAGGCGGTTGAGTCTTAAAATAAAGTGTAAGTTCTGGAATACTCAGTAAGTTTTGACGTGGTAACTTTATGGACTTTAAAACATCGATAATTTGAATTTGTGCATCCATTTTTTCATAATCACTCAGTAACTGCAACATGTGGAGCAGTGAAAGAGCAAAATTTACATCCTCATCTGTGTTCACGGTCCTTTTCCTTAATGTTGTGAGGAGTGACTCCCCAAATGAATTCTTTGTCGGAGCACAACGTTGCTTTCTACCTACTCTGTACAGGGCTCAGGAGTAGGAACTCCTACATCATTATCAGCATCTGACGTATTCGCTTCATCGTCAAGGTTACTATTGATGTCTCTGTTCTCAATGAATGGGAACAACAGCCTAACAAAATATATATATTTCCTCCTTTTGCTAGAACTTGGATGTTTTTCCATTTCGCCTATTAAAGATTCAATCTGTTCTTCCAACATATTTAATACAACTTTTCATAAAATGAACAAAAAAATTAAATCACTTTTACAAAAAAATTTAAAATCTAGACACATTACAAGCTGGTACACTGAGAAAATGTTTGGTAGAAGACAGTTTTGCCCTCAGTCTGCGCAGACACATGCACTTCTATTGTCCTATCCTAAGCCGGCCGACAAACTGCAGACAGAAAAGTCGCCGGGGGTCTGCCGGGCTCGACGACACTTTTGTCTTGCCCCCCGGCTTGTCTTCTAGTGTGCGCACTCGCATATGCTGTATAGCTCTTGGCATGGCGACAAAACTGTGTGCGGGCAAAAAGTCTCCAGTGTGCGCTAGGCCTTACTTTTCATGGACCTGACAAACGCATATGACACCATGGCCCTGCATTGCGCCAGGTGCTACACAACTCAATGGTCAATATAACCCTTATAAATACAGTACAGCAGTTTCACCACAACCTACAATTCAGTACAAATATAAAACACTGCATTTTTTGATGCTTTCAAAATTGCTTGAAGAGATGGCGAAGATCTTACTCAGGAATGGGTATACAACTGAACGACAAAACTATCCTATACACACTGCATTTCGCTGATGACCAGGTAGTAATGTGTATGGGAGGAGATAACGACAATCTAGTACTAGAGGACGGAAAAATAATTACCGCCTGCTCCGAATATACGTATCTAGGTACAAGAATCGAACGAGATGGATGTAAAGAACCCGAGATAAGAGAAGATACTGAAGGGAAAAAAGATAGTGGGAGCCCTGAATTCATTACTATGGTCAAAAACCATCGTGAAACAGAAGGAAATCCAACTGTATGATAATATTTTTAAGAATTTGTTTTTCTATGGATTGGCAAGTGAATAAGACAATCGAACAGAAACTGCTCGCACTGGAGATGGACTTCTGGTGCTGATCTGCGGGTATATCATGAACCATGCACATAAACAATGAAAGAATACGTGAAATCGTGGGCCGTACAAATACTGTTCTAGACGATACACAATAAAAACAGATTTGCTGGTATGGTCGCCTGCAAAGGATGAGAGGCCATAGATTACCGAACCAAATAATGAAATGGCAATCCCTAAAACGGAGGAAAAGAGGTAGACATATGACGACATGGATAGGTAGAATCCAAAAAACAATGTGGGAATGCGACCTACGGCAGGGAAATTGGACTAATAAGCGACAGTGGAGACTGGGTTTGAAGCACATATTATTCTTATATATTTCATAGTTATTGTTTAATTCAATTATATTTTTTCAAGCGCCTGTTGGCGTTTGAAAATAATTCTGATAGTCTCATAAAAAAGTTTAATTGTAAAGTATTTATGCTCCTAGCAAATAAAAACAAATTGATAAATGAGACAAATCTCTATTATTTATGAAACCAAAGTTCTTATATCTTAAAAATAATGTTACCTGAATGTGAATAGGTACGGTGCCTTCGTGACCGCTAATATTTGTTATTAGTTCCAAAAAGCTAGGATTATTTCTGCAAACTTTAGTTTGAGATATCTCCGTAAAAAAAAAAAGGAGTATAGAAAGGCTAATTTAAATTAACTCTTTTACAATTCAATTTATTTGGGAAAATGTCTCGAATGACTGACAAAAATATGTTTGAAATGTGTGATGCCGTTCCATCTTACTAAAAACACACACGATTTTATATAAATCTTTTTTAAAAGCATCCATTATAATGAACTTCGAGGTATTTACGATGCTTTATCGCATCCATATTGAAACCTCAGAGTTCTCGTTAACTGACGAGTACTCTCCATGTTTTCCTAGTTTATCAAGGTTTTTGGTGGCCCTGCCCGAAGTTTAGTTAAAGTATGAACCATTTTTTTTAAACTTCTGGTCATATTTTTTAGACATCTGAACACATGCACTTTTATTGAGGCTCTATAAATAACTTTAAATATGAAATTTTGACCGCGAGATAGTCGCAGATTATCGTTTTTGCAGAACTCAAAACGAAAAAAACATACATATAAAGCACTCCCGGCTCCATTAGCACTATATTATTGGCCCCTCCTGTGGCTTTCGCGTAATAAGCCAAGTAAATTTAAACATAAAGGTTATGTATTATTACATTTACATTTTACATTTCATCTTAAAAAAAACCATAAGCAATGGGCAACCCTGGAGGTGGTAGATTCCTATAGAAGAGAGATCGCAAGCGCCTTGGAACACAATGAAGATACAGCAGTTGATGACATATTTGAAAACATCAAAAATAGTATAGAAAATGCCATTATCAAAACTTGACCAAAAAACAACAAAAAGAACAGAAATTAAACCAAAGAGTTAAACAACTAATGAATCAAAGGAGAGAAATGGTAGATAAGACTACAGATGAATAAAGAACTATAAATAGAGAGATATTTAGAAAAGATAAAAGACAAAAAAATGCAGAGGAAATTAAAAACATATAATAAAAGACTATTTTTAGTCAATTTCCACTGATTTATTTAAATTGCGATGACGCGTTTCGCTGTCGAAGCAGCTTCTTCAGATTTACATTTTACACTGTCAAGTTAGGTTTATATTCACAGTTTTATATAATTTCTTAATTATAATATTACACCTAATTAAATTACATTGATAGTATTGGGAAATCCACACAGATTTGGAGTTAGGAGAATAAATTTAATAATGGTGAATTGCTTAAATCTACCTGGTCGTTGAGTAAAGTACCTGTAGTCCTTAATCGATTTATTTGCATTGTCTCTAAAAGGTTTAGTTTTAAACCTTTTTGTTGGGTGTGTAAAATTTTGAAATTCTTGTTAAATGTGTGATTTTTCTGTTAAAAGATGATTAGCATATGTTGAATTAGATTTTCTATGGATGAAATCTTTTTCGTGTTCTGTAATTCTTTGTCTAAATATACGTCCAGTTTGTCCGATGTATGTTTTAGGACATGACCCACATGTTAATTGATAAACCCCTGATTTATTGTCTTTATTGATTTGTGGTTTGTAGTTTTTAAGATATTTCCCTATAGTATTGTTAGTCTTGTAAGATATGTTGATATTTTTTTGATTTAAAAATTTCTCCAGTTTTTCCGTTGGTTTGCCGAAATAGGTTAAGCATTTAAAAGTGGTATTTCTGTCCCTAAAACGTGAATATATTTCTGAGATTCCCTTATTTCTAAGTTTTTTCCTAACGATACTATTGATTAAAGTAACCGAATAACCGTTGTTAACGGCTACTTGTTTTATGTAGTTTAATTCTTTAGTAAAATTTTCTTCTGATAAGGGGATATTAGTTAGTCTATGTATAAAACTATGATAAGCTACAAGTTTATGATGGTTAGGGTGGTGAGAACTATTGTGAATTGTGGTATCTGTATGACAAGGTTTGTGATATATTGCAAATTCATGTTTTTTCATCGCTTTATTGATTGTTAAGTCTAGGAAATTGATTTTCCCTTCGACTTCCTCTTCCATTGTAAAACTGATATTTCTATGTAAATAATTAATATACTGTAAAAAGTGAGTTAATTGTCTGTCCGTACCTGTAAAGCATACAATTATATCGTCTACGTATCGATACCAGTATAGACAATTATTACTATTGTTATTATGGTTGTTAAATATCATTGTTTCAATACTGTCCATGAAAATTTCGGCAAGTAATGGACTTAATGGACTCCCCATAATTAACCCTTCCTTACTATTGTAGAATGTATTATTAAATGAAAAATAATTTTGTCTTAGGCAAGTTCTTAATAAATTAATTATGTCCATTTTTATAACTTGATTTACTTTGTTTTTTGTTAATAGGTTCTCTATTAAAATTATTGTTTCGTCTGGGGGAACACTTGGAAATAAGTTTTTGACATCGAAAGAGACTAATTTAGAATTATCTGGTATTGTTATATTCTTAACTTTATTCACGAATTCGTATGAGTATTGAATATTAAACCTAACTTGACAGTTGTAAAATGTATATCTGAAGAAGCTGCATCGTCAGCGAAACGCGTCATCGCAATTTAAATAAACCAGTGGAAATTGACTAAAAACAGTCTTTTATTATATATTTATAATGAATTTCCATCAAATAGAAGCTACAACCATCCAAAATTTGAAATTAAAAACGTTGTAGAACAGAATAAAAAATAAAAGCTTAAAAGTCTTCAGAAGGAAGAATACAATGGGAAGGAAAGACATATGCAAGATTAAGGACATACATGGTTATGTAATAACAAACAAAAGAGATATTTTACGGAAATTATTTTATCAAAAATTATATACCTTACAAAATAAAAGAACAGAAATCAACATACCAAAAGTCTTAAATCAGGGGTCGAAGGATATCCCAGACGTCACAGAAGAAGAAATCACATCATCCTTGAAGGACATGAAAAATAACAAAGCTCCGGATGAAGACAATATTGTAGTAGAGGCAATTAAACAAGGAGGACAACAAATTATCAAATCACTTAAAATGTTATTTAAAAAATAACTCCTGGAAGGAATAACTCCATCGCAATGGAATAATGCAACTGCATAAAAAAAGGAGATGCTTCAGACCTTATAAACTATCAACCCATTAGCCTCCTTAGCCATGGGTACAAGTTATTCACGAAAATACTTACCAAACGTCTAGCAAATAAATTCGACTTTTTCCTTTTAAAAGAACAGGCAGGTTTCCGCTCGGGGTATGGAACAAACGACCATCTGCTTACAGTTAAAATCCTCACTGAAAAGTGTATAAATATAATAAGCCTCTTGTACTCATACTTGTGGACTTCGAAAAGGCTTTTGATTCTGTAAATCAGTAGACACTTTTGGAAGCGCTTGCTGAGTGTCGTATTGATCATCGATATTCCAATGTAATTAAATACATATATGAAAATGCCACCGCTCATGTTAAAACACAAACTAATCAATCCGCCAGCAAATTTCTAATCGAAAGAGGAGTGCGGCAGGGTGATACGCTCTCACCCAAGCTTTTCGTAACACCTCTAGAAATTATTCTAAAATCAATAAACTGGGAAAAAATGGGACTTAACATTGACGGTGAAAAGGTAAATCCCCTCTGTTTCGCAGAAGACATTGTCTTAATAACAGACAAAATACAAGAAGCACAAACTATGCTTAACATTCTTCAGGAAGCTTCAGGAAAGGTTAGTCTAAAAATAAATCTATCCAAGACCCAGTTTATGACAAATCTTGTATTAAGCGACAATATAAAACTGAATAACGTAGTGATAGAGCCAGTGCACCAATATAAATAGATGGGACATGAAATCAGCATAGGACGAGATTACCAAACACATGAAATTCAGCGGCGAATAGGTCTCTCCTGGGCTGCATATGGCAAACTGGCCTATGTATTCAAATCTAACCTTTCTATGTGTTTAAAAAAGAACAGTATTTGACAGATGCATACTCCCCGTTTTTACGTACGGAGCCGATACTCTCACAATGACGAAGAAAACATCAATAAAATATGTGTCATGCAATGAAAGATGAAGAGGTCAATGTTAGGCGTTACTTTTAGAGATCACATCCCAAATCACATTATTAGGAAGAAAACGGGGGTACAAGACGCAGTCAAATTCATTCTACATTTTAAATGGAACTTGGCTGGGCATGTTGCTAGGTTTAGGGATGGGCAATGGACAAAGAGAATCATAGAGTGGCGACCAAGATCCGAAGCCTATCGGAGTAGAGGTAGACCACCAAGTCGGTGGACTGATGATTTGAAAAGAGTGGCTGAAAATTGGGTACAAGCGGCTCAGAACAGAAGCTGATGATGATGATGATTATTACATTTGTCACTGGAAATGGTGATACAATAAATACATATTCTAGATATTAAAAATAATTTTTCGTACTTAATAAACATATCTCTGGAAGGTGCAACATTTCCAGATGTGTTTAGCTGCTGCTAGAATAACACCTTTATTTAAAAAAGGCGATAGTATGTTGTGTGAAAATTATCGGCCTATATCTTTATTAAGTTCAATTTCTAAGGTACTGGAAAGGATTGTTTTTGAACAAATAAGTAATTTCCTAACAGCATTTCGAATTCTTACCGATTGTCAACATGGATTTAGGAAAGGCAGGAATACATCTTCTGCAATACTGCAATTGGTTAAAAGGCTTTATGAGCAGCTGGATAATAGTAAAAAGTGCTTTGGACTTTTCACGGACCTAAGTAAGGCTTTTGATTTGATCAATCATAATCTATTAATATCAAAGATGGACAGATATGGACTAATGTGAGTGACTGGTTACAGTCATATCTAAAAGGTAGAAATCAAGTTGTGGATATTGATGGAGTGAGGTCGAATGGAATGAAAGTTTTTACCGGTGTTCCACAGGGGTCCATTCTCGGACCGCTGCTTTTTTAAATTTTTGTAAACGATTTACCGAATATCGTTAATGACCAAAGTAATTTAACCATGTTTGCAGACGATAACAGTTATGTACGAGGCTGGTTTGAAAAGTCCGTGCAAAAATAAAAACTACTTATGTGTTTGGGGTAAACCTTTTTTATTTTTCGACATAGTCTCCTTTTAGGCTTATACACTTCGTCCAACGATGTTCTAGTTTGTTGATCCCTTCCGAATAATAGGATTTGTCCAAGTCTGCAAAATATCCATTAGTGTCTGCAATCACCTCCTCGTTTGAATAAAATCTTTGTCCCGCTAGCCATTTCTTCAAATTAGGGAACAAATAGTAGTCCGAGGGAGTCAAGTCTGGAGAATAGGGGGGATGTGAAACGAGTCGGAATCCTATTTCCATTAATTTTGCGACCACAAGTGCTGAAGTGTGTGCTGGTGCGTTGTCGTGATGGAAAAGGACTTTCTTGTGGGCCAATCGCGGGCGTTTTTCTTGCAGCTCGGTTTTCAAACGGTCCAATAACGATGAATAATATTCACCTGTAATAGTTTTACCCTTTTCCAGATAGTCGATGAGGATTATCCCTTGCGAATCCCAAAAGACAGTCGCCATAACCTTTCCGGCCGAAGGAACGGTCTTCGCCTTTTTTGGTGCAGATTCTCCCTTGGTAACCCATTGTTTAGATTGTTGTTTGGTCTCAGGAGTATAGTAATGTATCCATGTTTCATCCACAGTGACGAAACGACGCTTAAAGTCCTCCGGATTCTTCTGGAACAGCTGCAAACCATCCTTGCAACACTTCACACGATTCCGTTTTTGGTCAAGCGTGAGCAATCGCGGCACCCATCTTGCGGATAGCTTTCTCATGTCCAAATGTTTATGCAAAATATTATGTACCCGTTCAGTCGAGATGCCCACAGCACTAGCAATCTCACGCACCTTAACTCTTCTGTCATCCATCACCATATCATGGATTTGATCAATGATTTCTGGAGTCGTAACCTCCACAGGCCGTCCAGAACGTTCAGCGTCACTTGTGCCCATATGGCCAGTCCGAAAATTTTGAAACCACTTATAAACTATTCTAATCGAAGGTGCAGAGTCACCATAATGTTTATCAAGCTTCTCTTTAGTCTCCTGAGGCGTTTTGCCTTTCATAAAGTAATGTTTAATCGCCACACGAAATTCTTTTTCGTCCATTTCTTGAAAATCACTCGACTTCCTTGATTCACACGAATGCCAAACAGAAAGAAATAGACCAATATGGCTGAAACTTGGTGTGCGTTCATTCAAGAGATGCTACTAACTAAACATGACCTCGATACGCGCCGGTGGTGCCATCTCTCGGACTTTGCACGGTCTTTTCAAACCAGCCTCGTATACAGTGGTTCAAAACTAATATGTTAAGTCTTAATGCTGAAAAGACTGTCATTATAAATTTTGTGCCAATTTGTTGAAAGTTTTTTGATTAGGACTGACGTAACCGGACAGGTAACGGAAACTAAATTGTTAGGTGTCTATATAGACAACAGTTTAAATTGGGGATGTCATATAAATGAATCATGCAAAAGGCTTTCATCGGTGTGTTTTGCCATTTTTCGATTAAAAAGTGTCGTTAACTTTAATACAATAATGTCTTATTACTAAGCACACTTTGTGTCTCGATTGAAAAAAGAGCAGTTCGAAATATTGCAGGTGTCAGATCAAGACATTCATGCTATGAACTTTTCAAAAAATTTGCTATACTCACTCTGCCTGCTATGTACATACTGGAGGTTCTGATTTATGTTAAGAGTAATTTGAATAAATTTGTAGCCATGGCCGACATGCATAATTACGACACAAGATATAACAAAAATTTAGTTATACCAGAACACACATTACCTCTATTTGAAAGGAGTCCCTATTACAGCGGCATAAAGCTTTTTAATAGTCGGCCGACTAGCATTAATCTTTAAATTTAAGTATGTGTAAGAAACTAATATCAAGATTGCTAATTGAGAATGTCCCTTATAGCACTCAGGATTTTTTTCAGATTGAAGACTTTATATTATAAATGTTGTATGTAAGCTAGAGTACGTGTAATTGTAACTCTTTGGATCTTCATATTATAAATATTTGTATGTAAGCTACAGTACGTGCAACTGTAAAGCTTTTTAGATCCTTATTTTCACAGGATGTATACATTCTGTGACTTGATTTGACTTGACTTTTTCCATACCTTGTATCAGGTCTCATGAAATAAAAGTTTATTTATTTATTTATTTAATAACATAGCCCCACAAAAAAAAAGTGGGGTATACTTTTGATGCGATATATCACATCCGTAGTATTTTTGCCCGCTGATCACGAATCTGACGTCAGAATATCGCCATCACATCTCAATTTTTTTCTAACCTCAAAAAATAGGTAAAAATTAATAAAAATTAAGAAAAATATACTCCTAAAAAATTGATTCAAGCTTTTTCATGAATCCAAAGATGTATTAATATGTATTCGGACACGCTAAGCTAATATTCATCGGTTGGATTGAGCCATACAGTTCTGTTTTCTTTCTAACCTCAATAAATCAGACAGATATAGTGCTTCTCGAATGCAAAAAACGAATTCAAATTAAAATTCAACCGATTCTTACCAAATTTGGTACACGGGGGTTTTTTGGGTTGCTGATCATGAATCTGAGGTCGGATTTGCAAAATTCAAAATGGCGGATCCAAGATGGCGGACAAAATTTTTGAAAACCAACCGATTCCTACCAAATTTGGTATACAGTTGGGGAATCCTCAAACCTGATACTCTTAAACTCTAAACCCTCAAACCTTAGACTCCCACACCCTGTAACCTCAAAAAATAGACCTCAATAACCCTGTAACTTTAAAAATGAGATCCAATAAACTCAAAACCAGGACTTTTAAACCATATACTCTCAAATAGTAGACCCTTAAGCCCTAGAATTGCGAAGGTTAGACCTATGACCTATTCAAAGGCTTTCTGCCCAAACGCTTTTGAGGACTTGTTTCTCTTTTTAGCGACCAGCAATAGTCCGCTAGCATATGGTCATCCCATCGTCCTTGATACCGATTTTCTATGATTTTCAGATCTTGGTGAAAACGTTCCCCTTGCTCCTCACTGTAGTCACCAAGATTATCTGGGAAATCATGGATGTGGGAGTCCAGGAAATGTAATTTTAGATTCATTAAGCAATCTAATGTTTGAAAATTTTTTACCATTTTCTCGACTATTTCTTTATACTTAGGACTTTTATTATTTCCCAAAAAGTTTGTTGCGACTTCTTTAAAACTAAGCCAAGCAGCTTTTTCAACTTTATTCATTTTAGTAACAAATAATGAATCTTGAAACAATTTTCTTATTTGTGGCCCGTCAAATACGCCTGCCTTAATTTTAGCTTCAGAAAATTTCGGAAATTTTTTATGCAAATATTTGAAACATGGGCCGTTTGTATCTAATGCTCTAGTGAATTGCTTCATAAGTCCAAGCTTAATGTGAAGCGGGGGAATAAGAACTTTTCCTGGATCTACCAATGGTGGAAACAATACATTATTTTCACCAGGACGCCGTGTGAACGATTCTCTTGTTGGCCAAATTTTTTTCTTATAATGACGTTCCCTGTCTCTGCTATTCCACAGACATTTATAACAGGGATAAAGTGTAAACCCTGACTGTTGGCCAAGCAATATTGTTAGAATTTTCAGATCTCCACAAATTTTCCAGTTATGATCAGCATATTTTATTTTTATCAAAAGCTGCTTCATTTTTTCATATTGCTCTTCCATAACTGTGGAATGAGCAATCGGAATGGGAGCGTAAACGTTGGTATTATGCAGCAAAACTGCCTTAATGCTCCGTTTAGAAGAATCAATGAACAGTCTCCATTCTTCAGGATCGTATGAGTTATTTTGAAATTCATCCATCGGTACAATATGAAAGTGACAAATCCTCGTCCATTGTGAAATATTTTCGAAATTCTTCATCTCTGTTTCTATAATAAGAAATGTATTTTCTTTAAAAAGAAAGCAAGATGCTCTGAACCATCTTTGGAGTATTGGTTCTGGTTTACGGTTGTATGGTAGAAATTCTTTATCTGTGTCACTAGTATATGATAGGTTGTCACTAGAACATTCATTAGTAACAGTGTTTGAATCTTTTTCGACAGTCTCAATGTTTTCGGCATGAACTGATAAGATGAAATCATTTGTTTCCATAACATCAGCATCAAGTGGTTCAGGAGGCGGAATTAGTTTAGTTGGTCTTGTTACTGTCGAAACATCGTTATAAGTAATAGTGCTTTTATTTTTTCGGTTATGCCTAGATACAACATTCATATAAAAGTAGCAATCATTTTCACTGTATGGTCTATTCCATATTGCTGGTCTGGAACCAGCTCTACATGAGCCAAGTCACCCACACATGAAGAGCTACGGTCGCTGGATGACGACGGCTGCGGGCCCGCTTTCCCACCCTGACCAACCGCCGATACTGGGTTTCCGAGTCCCTGCATCGTAATTCTCTTTCTTCTACCTGCCATGACGGCATCTAAGCCGTTATCCAGGGACTCTGCCGGCTAGTGGAGTAACACCGTTGCCCACAGTCACCACGTGGAGGTGCCCTGGATGCAGGTAGAAGAATAAAAATCGACCGATGAATTTTCTCGGCGTTCAAAAATGGCGCGAAAACATCTGCCATCTTGAATTTTGCAAATCCAACCTCAGATTCGTGATCAGCGACCCAAAAAATCCCCGTGTACCAAATTTGGTAAGGATCGGTTGAATTTTAATTTGAATTCGTTTTTTTGCATTCGAGAAGCACTATATCTGTCTGATTTATTGAGGTTAGAAAGAAAACAGAACTGTATGGCTCAATCCAACCGATGAATATTAGCTTAGCGTGTCCGAATACATATTAATACATCTTTGGATTCATGAAAAAGCTTGAATCAATTTTTTAGGAGTATATTTTTCTTAATTTTTACTAATTTTTACCTATTTTTTGAGGTTAGAAAAAATTGAGATGTGATGGCGATATTCTGACGTCAGATTCGTGATCAGCGGGCAAAAATACTACGGATCTGATATATCGCATCAAAAGTATACCCCACTTTTTTTTTGTGGGGCTGTGTAATTAATGATACTCATACTTTCAACAAACAGAAAATTCATATAAATCTTGCTTAATAATTTAATATAATAATCTATTTTTACGAGACTTACGATTGCGAACAGCATACAGAACGCCAAGATCAACAATTATAATTTATTACTAACATCACACAGTATATTCAAAAATTGTTATTAAAACAGATTACTCAATTACTAACACAACATCAAAAATTAGAGTATCAAGGCGATTTGTTCTTGTGAACGTTTGTTTCTCTTTAAGCAATTTCGGTGGCCAATTAGAAGGATTTGGAGAGCAGGATGAAGGAATTAGCCACCGTGTTTGCGTTTAAAGCTTTGTTTTATTGTTTCCATATGCCGGGATAATGCTGGCTTAATACAACAAAGTAATATTTAATGAATAAAACTGTAGGATTAAAAAAGCTTACGCAGCATACAGCATATACAGTCATAGCGAGTTCTTGAACGAAAATTTAAAACAATTGTTTATTTTTGATTAAAATTATTACAAATTTCTTTATATTAAAAAACAATTTATAGCACGTTTAATATTATAATTCACAATATATTTATTTATGATACACCATTTTTGAGCTCACGAGTCATTACATACCTGAGTACGATAAACACCTCTTTATTTTACGATTGATTTACACCTCCTTAATACTGGCTAGTATGGAAGAACCAGGTTACCGCCTCTACCAAGAAAGTCAACCAACTTCTCGACAAGCTCTACTTCCTACTCAAGTCCAGCAAATTGTCAACTTGCAATAAGTTGGCAATCTACAAGATTGCCAACTTATTGCATCCGAGCCGGTATGAACTACTCCAACTCAGCATGGTGTCAGATATCACGCACCCGCAGATCCCACTTCTAGACCATCCAAAACAAGACCCCATCATCGCCAAAGCTACACGGTTCGTCCGCAACATTCAACTCCACCTAGATCTTCAGATGCCCACCATCCGTGAATTTACCAGCAACGCCCACACCAAATCCCTCGATGAAGCTAACCACCACCCCAACTCCACAGTCAGGACGACCTACCGCCCCCCTCCACGCCATCTCGCCGCCGTCTGCTAAAACCTAGCGACCCTCTGCCTCCGGATTAGCTTAAGTTAACCTTAATTAATATCAGATTTAATTTTAAGTTTATATTCATGAATTATCTTATATTGAAATACACTTATGTAAATTTCTTACCTAGGCTAATTTAATTAGGTCTCTGCCATGTATATATCTTAAGATCTAAACTGTTTAATCATGTTCTATCTTATCATAATAATAGTTATTAGTTGTAGACTAGCTAGTCGTCAAAAAATGAAAAGTGAAATGAAAAAATCGAATTTTTATGATATCATTACCTCTTTCGACAGTGTATGAAATGGCCGAAACTTGCTGATTTACTTAAGCTAAAAACTCTATAAAAAAAACTTAAAAGACCACCGCATTAACATCTGAGTACTACAGAAAACTAAGAAGAGAAATATATAGCTGAGTCAATAAAGAAGAACGAGCGAAAGAAGAAGTGGCTCTTCAAATACATAAAAGATACCCAGATCAAATAGAAAAATGCAAATATATCACTCCACCTTCATTAATCAATAAATTGATAGATTAAATGAGATACCTATTTACATATTGGAAAACAACAGACCAAAACAATAGTTTTGGTTTGTTATTTAGTTAGAAAATTTTGACCCAAAAAATTTCCAAACTGCAAAGGAAAATATTCGCATTATCGAGAACGTCAAAGTTTAGTGAGCTATTAAAATAAATGGCATCTTGAAATTGTAAGTAAGGACACCAACGGTGATGCCTGATTTTGAATGACCTTACACAACTTTTAAAATTCTAAATTTTATTCCTTATTATGCCTATTATAGACTATATTAAGCCTTATACTTTAAATCAGGGGTGCTCAAACGGTCGATCGTGATCGACAAGTCTATCGCGAGTGCTTTTTGAGTCGATTTCGAGAAAAAAATTCCGATATAAAACTATTCACAGATTTTGTTTTAGGTAACTAAAACAAAAAGTAATGAATAAACTACTAAAATTTATTCGATCCACAATTAGGCCGGAATAACCCCCTCATCACTTTCTTTTATCGTAATAACCCCCTGCTAGCGGCAAAAGGCGACTTTATCAAAGGAACGCGCGATACTTGTCAAAGAAAAGACGCGTTTTTGATTCCCGCCGATTTTTCTAGAAACTTCGAGCGGCGTGTTTGACGGGAACATTCGAGACTTCGTTCGCGCCGATATAAATGTTGCGCTTGCAGGAATAGGAGTCAGTCTGAGTTGTAACTTGAAGGCGATACATCGATACAAAGTTTATTAATAAATAGTCCAAAATGAGTGCGGCGAAGAAAAGTAAAACTTATCATTTTAATAACGATTGGGAGGAAGAATTTTTCTTTTGTATGGTAAAGGATAAGTGCATTTGTCTCATTTGCCGTGCGTCAGTTGCAATACCTAAGCGTGGGAACTTAGAGAGGCATCATAAAACGGTTCATAAAAACTATGAAAAGGATTTTCCGTCACAGAGTGAATTAAGAAAACGAAAAGTACGTGATTTGATAACTTATTTGAAAAAAGTACAAACCATGTTCACAAGACCAGCCAAACAATCAAAAGCTCCAACGATCGCGTCATTTAAAATATCTCATATATTGGCGAAACACAAGAAACCATTCGATGATGGATTGGTTGAGAAGGAAGCATTTATCGAACCGGGTGAGACTTTATTTGGAGATTTTAAAAATAAAACAGAGATTATGTCTGCTATTAGAGAACTTCAGTTATCTCGTCCGACTGTTATGAGTCAGGACATGGCAGATAAACTAAAACATGATATCATGGAATGTACATACTTTTCTTTACAGTTCGACGAATCCACCGATATGACAGACACTGTCCAGCTGTGTATTTTTATTCGAATGGTATTCAATGACATGTCGGCTAAGGAAGAGTTTTTGACAATGATTCCTCTGAAAGGAAAGACCCGTGGCGAAGATATATATGACGTTTTCTTCAATTTTGTAACAAACTACAAGCTACCAATATATAAACCAGTGTGCATTACAACCGATGGAGCACCAGCAATGACTGGAAACAAAAACGGTTTTGTGGTATTGTGTCGAGCTAATGATGATTTACCTTCATTTTTCTCCTTCCATTGCATTATACATCAACAAGTTTTGTGTTCAAAAGTTCTAAACATAGAGGAGATTATGGGCATTGCAATAAAAATTGTGAATTCTATCCGTGCACGTAGCTTGCAACGACGGCTCTTTAAATTACAGTTGGAAGATAGTGAGTCAGCTGAACAAACTGATTTAGTTCTTCACACGGACGTCAGATGGTTGAGTCGCGGAAAATTCCTAGAAAGGCTTCAAGAATTATTGCCTGAAATAACAGCTTTTCTGGACGAAAGAGGTGATGACACTCAGATGCTGAAAAACGGAAAATGGCTGATTGATTTGGCATGTTTGACAAACATCACAATGCATTTAAACACCATTAATTTGGAGCTTCAAGGTAAAGGAAAAACTATTATTGAGATGATTAGCGCAATAAACGCATTCAAAAATAAATTGCAAGTTATGATAGATCAACTGAAAAGAAAGGATCTGAAAACTTTTCCGTCTTTGAAAGCAAGGATTCCTCAGTTGAATTATGATATTTATGAGGCAGAATTATTAAATATTTTGGGCCAATTCGAAATACGTTTTTTATGATTTCAGTAAATTGGCAAATATCGCATCATTTATGAGTTATCATTTTTCGTGTAAAAACATTGAGGAATTAGCTATTGAAATAGCAAGTCAGTTTAACATAGACTCATGTTCTGTTGAAAATGCGTAAGTGCAGATTATATCAGATATGCATCTCAAAGCCACAGCATCTGATACAAAATTCTGGTGTTTTATTCTGAAGATAAATATCCGAATCTAAGGCAAATCGCCCTTCAACTGATGGCAATGTTTGGGTCAACTTACTTGTGCGAGTCTGCATTTTCTGAAATGAAGATAATTAAGTTAAAATATCGCGATCGACTAACTGACGAACATATGTCATCATGCTTGCGATTAGCACTCGGTAATTACGTACCATCTTTTGAAAAGTATACTGAGGACATGCAGTGCCACGCTTCAACATCCAAAGTCACTCTTTAGTTAAGTTTAGACACTAGAACTCGTTTGTTTTGTAAGAACGAACAAACTCGCAATTTTGAATAATTATGAGTTTTTTCATTGTCATTTTAGAGCAGACCTACACTTACCTTGACTAAAAAAATGCATATTGTGCGGAAAACTAATATCTATGCCACGATACACCCTACCTAGACGGCAATCCTGCATCACACTTACTTGCAGCCTCTCAGAGTCGATCGATCGTAGTCTAACAATATTGAGGTAGATCGCCAGCAGTTCAAGTTTGAGCACCCCTGCTGTAAATTATAGACTATATGTTGCCAAGCGAATTATTTTAATAAGTAGTACCTGTTAAAAAACTGATCCAACTTAAGATTTTCTGACATTATTGCAACTCAATGCAACTAATCATACGAGTAACTTTCTAGGTGTAAGATTTTACACACAAAACACCCTGAAAAATACTAAAAGAAAACTTATAATAAATACTGAGTTCCTGATTCAATGACGGGGGTACAAAGGTGAGAAGTATCTAAAAATTTCACGGACGGTTAGTTGCACTGGGTTGCACAATATTTAAGTAAAACTATCCTTCTATAAGAATTTCTGCATAAAATTTTTTGTGGTAACAGTAAAAGAAGTTCCAAAAATCCTAATAATAATAAATAAGGAAATTTTCGTGGTAAATTTAATTCTTAAAATTTTAAAATAATCCCGTGTAATTAAAAACTGGCAAACTTCATTGAACAACTGTTAATAGCACTAAATTTTTAATTAGTTAAAATCTTACTTAGATTTTAATGAGAGATTAAGTTAAACTTAATTAATTAAAACAAAAAGCTAAAACGAGAAAACAAGTTCAGCTTTTATCGTAATAAAATCTGATGTTCCCTCCTCTTTGGTGTATTTTAATGAATTTCTTTTAATGAAGAATGGGAGTTAACTGATGTTATCCTGATTTATCAAATTTGTTATCGTAGGTTTGGCAATCGTTTAAGTGCGTTTTTTAATTATTTTATTACTTCTAGTAATAAGAGTAAATATTTTGTATAAATAAGTCAGTGCCAGCCTCAAATTCAGCATAAATTTAACATAACTTCTAGACAAGGTCTATGAGGGGAACAACTGAACGTTGACAAACTGAAAACTGAATTAATAACAATAAGTGCAGGATAATTAATTCTACTTCTGTCAAAGTGCCTCCGGAACTTGACTATTACGATATATATTTTTTTTATGAGTCTAGCACACGTGCTGCAAGGAAGTCCCTAAAGCGCTTCAGGAGCGGCATGTGTGCGGAAAAAAGCGATTCACGTTGTTCTTGAATCGCTGTAAATTGTACTCGGTGGGAAACACAGCGATGGGCAAATTATTCCAAAGAGGTGACGTTCTCCATATAAAAGACTGCCTGAAAAGCATTGTACGCAGAGTAACAAGCTGAACCTCATACGGATGTGAAGCACCAGCGCGACGTGTATTTCTAACATGCACCGCTTTGAGAGGAATTAAGCGGGCTACATCCTTCGAACACTTTCCATGAAAATACTTGTAGAACAGACTCAAGTCGCCAACCGTTCTTCGGTGTTCCAGCGAATCAAGGCCGCCGGTCAATTCCGGGTCTTCAATCAGACGGACCGCTCTTCTCTGAACAGAATCCAACAAATGCAGTGTATGTTTGGGAGCGGACCCCAAACGTGGGGGAGCAGTATTCCATAGTTGGTAGAATTTGAGCTTTGTAAAGAATTAACAGTTTTGTGGGGTGTAAAGCTTTCTGGTTCGAACTAATATTCCCAACTTTTGAGAAGCTCTCTTTGCTACACCTGCAACATGTTTATGTCAGGACATATTTGATCCAAAACTAACGCCCAACAATTTAAGCGGCGATGCTAGGGGAATGGAGTGCCCCAACATAACTATGTCGGGTTCAGCAAGGTTAACTTTTTTAGAAAAAACTGCCGCCTGGGTTTTTGTAGCGTTAAATTCCACTTGGTTACTGTCACCCCCAAGATAGAATTTCTTCCAGGTCTTTGTTAAGTTGAACGACCCCTGCTTTCTGAGGATATTCGCCTGAGCAGCCGATGTCCGAGCGTTCAAGGTGTATAAAGAGACAAGCGTACTGTCATCTGCAAAGCAGTAGATTGGATTCCCGGTCTTTTCCAGCAGATCGTTAATGGAGCCCTGGGGCACACCGGCGTTGGTAGTGAAGGTGTTAGAAAGAAATCCGTCGACCGCCACTCGTAAAGAACCCTCTCTGAGGAAACATGAGAGCCACAAATAGAACCTTTCAGACATACCATAAGAGCGTAACTTAGCCAACAGTCCATCGTGCCAAACACGGTCGAATGCCTTGGACATGTCAAGAGCAACCGCTCGAGATTCTCCAAAGTGTTCAATTGCGTTGTTCCAAACATGTGTTACATAAGTCAGAAGATCTCCTGTTGATCTATGTTTACGAAAACCATATTGGTGATCGCTAATAATATTGAATCGTTCAAGATATTTTAGAAGATGCTCATTGATAACCTTTTCCATGACTTTCGATATTATTGAAAGCAGTGCGACTGGTCGGTAGTTATTTGGCAAGGTCCTCTTGCCTTTTTTAGGTATCGACTGAACCGTGGCACATTTCCAACAGGACGGAAATATTCCCTTTCTGTAGAATAGGTTCAAAAGTCTACAGAAAACTGGTGTTAGTTCCCTTGCACAGTTTTTGAGAACTATGGCAGGTATTCCGTCAGCGCCAGAAGCCTTCTTGGTGTTTAGCTTCATTAAAATAATATATGGGAATAGTAGGTGCTGTTTTTCCTTGGAAATCGACAGTAGAATGTAAAGCAAAGAGTTCAGCCAACAATTTCGCTCTCTCAACAGGTGTGGTTGCAATGGAATTATCTGGCCGTGTGAGTGGTGGTATGGTGGATTTGGTAAAATTTTGACCAAATGCCTTAGCAACTGCCAAAAAGAACCTGGAATTGTTGGGACAAGCGAGAAGTTTGTTTCTAATTCGTTGATTGTGTGCCTCCTTGGTTTCGTCGATAATTCCCTTGCATCTGTCCCGGGCACGAACAAAAGTGTTACGATTTATGGTGTTAGGATTTTCACACCATTGTCGGTAGGCAATATGTTTAGAAGCAACAGCTTCTTTGCATTCTCGGTCAAACCAAGGCTTGCCGTTGGAGGAGCATTTCTTCGAAAAAGGGATGTAAGCTTCTACTATACCAGCCAAAATAACATGGGAGACCTCCCTGGCGCAGTTAGATGGGTTATCGGATCGAAAACAAACGTCCATCCAAGGGAAAGTTCGAAAGTATTCCATGAGATCTTCCCATTTAGCAGATTGATTGGCAGGATACTCGATGTCGAAAGGAGTTTATGGTCAGAAGAACCTAACGGCGGATTTACCGTGACCGTGTAAATCTCCAGATTGGTGGTTAAAAACAGATCAAGAAGACTGGCGAACTCCCCGTCTCGATCAGGAATCTGTGTTGGTTCGTCAATAAGCTGAGTTAAGCCATAACTGATTAAGAGAGATTCCAAAGCTTCTTCTCGTTGACAAGAGAGGTCGCTTCTGACAAAAAGACGGATTCCAAAGTTCCGCCTAAATCAGGAATAGAAGTCGTACCCAGGATAAAGATAGTTGACCGTGCTGGTCGATGGCCTGATCTTGGTTTCACTGTTAGGAGTTATCACTGTTCCAATAAAAATGATATTGTAGACTATTCATTAATAAACAATAATGTGGGTAAGTGAACACATCTTTTAGCAAAACTCTTCAAGGCCAGTCCTGTAATAAAAAGAATGGGGCGCGTGATGTAGTAATCGAACCGAATGAGAAGAACGACCACGGATAGCCAACTTCAAAACAATATTTTACCCACTTCTAGTGGTCAGATCGATTTAAAATTTACACCATTTGATGCAAAATGGCACGTAGTTTCATAAAAAAAAACAATAAAAAAATCTTTACCCAAAAACGGTTAGTCTCCTTAAATATAAACAAAAAAAAAAATACCTCACAGTACATTATTTCGTAAACTCCCAAGAGCGATAAAAATATATTTATCGGAAAGTTGTAAAATTTAAAATTAGATAGAGTTACATCTTATTTAGATCGGGTATATTCCTCCAGTAAGCACCCATAAAGATTCCCTTAAATAACTTATTTTCTTGTTAGAGTCGAATAGGTCAGACATTAGGCACACGGAAATTATCCTATCAATATCCTGTACAGCTATTGACGAGAAAACAGCGCACTTTAGACTTCCTATGTTCTCTATTTTTTTCCTGTTGCTCTATTTTGCCATGATGAACGATCCGTCCACATTAACGGGGAACGAGATATATTGTTGTAACTAGTTTTTATGCATTATATACATATGGTATTATAAGCAACCGATGTGGTTGTTAGTTATTTTGGATCAGTGAAAATGAACAACAATTTTATTGGACTTGACTTACATAAACATATTGCCGATAAAGAAACCTTCCCGACGCAATTGCTCTACAGAGGGGCACCAGTTTGCGCCTCGTGTGAACAAGTGTTAGTGAATTTTTTATTTATTTACTTAGCGAATATATAAAATTTAATAAAGTCTGGTGGAAATAGCTTACTTTTTGTGATTCTGTTATAGCGTGCCAATTGTCGCCGTAGAAGATAATTATTCATGGCGAATGATGTTAGAGACATTAAATTAAAGGCTATTAAATTTTATATATTTATATCCAAAATAGAGGCAGAAATATAATCTAATATAAAATATTACAAGGCATTTTACAGAATTTTTTAGACCGATTGAGAAAGTCGATATAAACATAAGGAGAACGGTACAACTTCGTTATGCGGGCTTTTCAGGAACAGGTTTTTTTTTAGAATAGGCTTAAAATGGTCTAATTTTGAAAGACTTACGCGAAAATATCGGAGGAAGCCGTTTTTGCACTTTTTTTTTGGTAAATAAAAATTAACTTATATCACTGTTGATAACCGCTGATCGAAACTGTCAGTTTTCGGAAGAATAGGCTCCGTTCACACTAATGCACAGTGTGTGTCGCGTAGAACATGCTAGGTGGACAAAATTCATGTTATGATTTCCAGGAAATCTTATTTGCAAAACGTAAACAACACCACCAAACCCCGAATTCCGAGAAAAAGTTGTTTATCAAATTTGCAAGTGGCGAGTCATAAGCGTCAGAAGTCAGGTAATGAGTTTAATGCAGCTCTTTCAATCAATCAGTTGCAATTTAGCGACACTTTCGTGCACATCTTATAGTGACATATTGTAATATTGTGAAAGTTTTTGTGATGAATATTAATACTGAGGGTAAGTACTATTTTTTAATGCATTTTTTAAATCAGAATCTATTAATTTGAATTTTTAGTATTTTTTTAAATAGCCTATATATTTTAGCGTGTTTTAAAAAAAAAAAAAACTTTGAAAGTTCAGAATATACAGACATTCACCTCTATCCGGGCTAGTTTTTAGATATTACTCAGAAATAACTTTATTCTTCGTAAAAATACACATATTGTTTAGCACACTTCAGTACAACATGTTTTTTTTTCTTTTTTTCCAGAACACGTTTACTCTATTTCAAGGGTAGCCTTTTTTGAGGAGTGGTTGAAACACACGAAGAATGAAAAAAACTCGCGTGTATAAGTCATATACACACAAAATTTCACTTTGGTGACATTACTG
Source organism: Pachyrhynchus sulphureomaculatus (assembly GCA_019049505.1). Lineage (NCBI taxonomy): Eukaryota > Metazoa > Arthropoda > Insecta > Coleoptera > Curculionidae > Pachyrhynchus > Pachyrhynchus sulphureomaculatus. The sequence goes on from CM032456.1 coordinate 175,710,456, forward strand.
AAAGCAGCCAAAAAGAAATAAAGTTGAAGATATCCAACTTGTCTAATAAGTTTGGTGCCAAATGGTTGGCTTCAGGAAAGTCGAAGGAGCGTTTTTTAATTAAAAATAAGAATTGGTTGGATGAAGCAGACATACAGTTTTACTGCGAGTTCTTTTGCGCCACAACCTTCAACATCAAGTGAGAATGTGACTCCTGCAGGAAGACCTCGCAAAGATTTCGAGGAATCGTCGTTTAAGACGAAGAAACGTCGCGTCGTGGATCTCGTAGTATCCGAAGTGTCAATGAATTGGTGACTGCTGCCGAAATTGCTATGCGTTCAGCAGGGCAAAGGAAAATTGCCAATGTGATTAGAGACATTAGTGAGAGCCCAGATAATAATATTAAGTCTAAAAATACCAGTTCCGTTAATCCTAGGCAATTAAGTAGTGACGAAGCCTTAGCTTACTATATAGATTCTAAGTCAACAACGCATTCTTACAAACAAACTAGGAAGTGGTCCATGAAGGCGGGGCATAATGTGTTTCCGTCATATTTTAGTTTAAAAAAGTCCAAACAGGCCTGTTACCCTGCAGAGGAGCACATTGCTATAACAGAAACTCGTGCTGAAATAAATTTTCAAGCCTTATTAAATAAAACAGTGGAACGTCTAGTATTAGCACAGAATGAAGTTATCAGCAGTGTGCTCCCAACAAGTTCATCGTTTACACTTGTTAGTAAATGGGGATGTGATGGAAGTTCTGGGCACAGCACATACAAACAGAGATTTGAGAACACTGAATATACGGACGAGTTTCTTTTCGCATTTTCTTTAGTTCCCCTTCAGTTATATGATGGGTCCAAAATTATTTGGCAAAATCCTCGGCCTTCATCAACTTTGTATTGTCGCCCAATCAAATTTATATTTGCCAAAGAAACGAACGACTTCACGTTAGTGGAGACAAATAGATTGTTGGAAGAAGTTAATGCTCTTCTTCCAACACTTATCAACTTTGGTGATTCTCAAATCTCTGTAAAACACGAACTTTTGCTGACAATGACAGATGGAAAGGTGTGTAACGCCTTAACGGAAACTAGTTCATCCCAAAAGTGTTTCATCTGTGGCGCCACCCCCAAGACGATGAACGATGACCCCGCGATGTTTAACAGCAATCAAGAACATTTTGGCTTTGGTTTATCTACACTTCATGCTTGGATTCGTTGCTTCGAATGTCTTTTACATATCAGTTACAAGTTGAATATTAAGAAATGGCAGGCTAGAAGCAACGAAGACAAAGCAGATATCAAGGTTCGTTCCGAGAAAATCAAATTGAAATTTAAGAACGAGATGGGACTCATTGTAGATAAACCAAAGCCAGGATTTGGTTCTTCAAATGATGGAAATACAGCCCGTCGCTTTTTTAAGAATGCTGAGATGAGTGCGCAGATCACAGGGTTGGATGTTACAATTATAAAAAAGTTTGATGTTATTTTGAGAACATTGTCTTCTGGATTCGAGATAAACTTAGTTGAATTCAAAAAATGTTGTCTTGAAACCAGAAAACATTATCTTAGTCTCTATTCGTGGTACTGTATGCCTGCTACTGTCCATAAAATATTAATTCACAGCACAGAAGTCATCAAAGCGGCATTGCTTCCATTTGGGCAGCTTTTCGAAGAGGCTCAAGAAGCACGGAACAAAGATTGCCGCAGATTTAGGGAGTACAACACCCGCAAGTGCTCGCGTGTTGCCACGAATAGAGACTTACTGTGCATGTTAATTATAACATCTGATCCTTTAATCAATAGCCGTCGAGAGATTCCCAAAAAAAAAGCCGGAAAAAAAAAAAAATATGTACAGATATATTAAAGTTAATTGTAAGCCCTAGCATAGAAGAGTCAAGACTGGAATCGTCATCATATTGTCGCACAATGCCACAAAATGATGACGATTATACAGTAAACGACTCATCAGAAGACTCTGATGATTATTATTAGGTTCAGCTACTATTTTTAGTTATGTACTGCTTGTACTAAGCATGTAAACCTTGACTTGTAAATTTTTCTTTATCAATAAATGAGTATTTTTATTTTACATATAATTACAGTCAGTGTCATTATGCTTAATTTATTACAGAGCATTTATAACATTTATTTTAAAATTAAACAAAAACAATTTTTGACTGGAATTTTCAAAAACAATTTTTTTTTTGAACCGAACAGCAAGAAATATGTACCTTAAAAAAATCAAAAACATTTTAAAATACCAACTACTTATGTATGTATAATGCACAAGTTACCTACTTGAAAGGCCGCAGATTATTTGAATTTATCCTTTTTGTGTCAATAAAACTAAGTAATATGGATTAATTGTTTTATTTTTAATTGACAAATGCAATAAATGATTTTTCATCTGGTTATTATTAAAAATAATAATACAGTGTCTTTCATTTAGTTGCACATTCAAGTTTGTAGAAAAATTCGTGCACTTACGCAGAATATTTTGTTTTTGTTATACAATGTTTTGTGCAGCTGGACAAAAAATACAGGTAAGCGAAATGCAGCTAAATGAAAGACACTGTATTATAATTTTTAATTCTAATAACCATACAAAATACCCTTGCCCTTTAGTTCCGTTATCTACCTGCTAAGCTGATGCAATCCTACCGCGATATGCAAGGGTGGCTGTATTACACAAATTTTATCGATATTGAGTACCTGCGGTAAATTGTGAATAAAACCCACATTTATTAACCGATTTTCATGATTAATACCTTATTTTATTTTCCAGATACGGAGCTGTCAGAAAAATGTATATATTTTGTTTTTCTTTTGTTATTGCGCTTTTTTACCGAAAAAAAAATAATGAATTTTACACGAAAAAATTTTTTTTCTCTCCATTAATTTCTAAATAACTCCAAAACGATAAAAGATAGAATAAAATAATATTCAATCAACTTTAATAAAATTTTGTTACGCATTTTTTAATGTTTTATTTATAAAAATCTGACAAGTTGTTCCCGAGTTATCGTTAAATATGTCTGCGTAGCTGACTAATTTAGGGGAAAAAATTAGCCACGCCCATAAAAAACACCAACGCGATGAATTTTTTCTTAAAATAACTTAATATGCCTAGAATATACATAAACAATTGAAATAAGTGAAAAAATAATTTTGTCCAGCTAACTTGTACTAGGCGACACACTGTGTAATGGGTGAAATGTAGGGGTTAGCCTAATCTTTTCAAAAAATTATTAAATTATAATCTAATCTTATCACAAAATTGTTTATTTTCATTATATATATATACATATATATATATATATATATATATATATATATATATATATATATAGACATATGTTTAAATATACTTAAAATGGCCTAAATTTGACAAAATCGGGAGGTATACCAGGTGTACAAGTATGAAATGCGGATTTTTTTTTCTAAAAAAACATGTTAAATTCGCAAGACTGATAAAAAGTGCTTTATTCAAAATATGCTTCATCGCTGGTTATACATTTTTCCCATCTTTCGGGCAATTTGTGAATACCACGCCAGTAAAAATCTTCCCCTTTTGCTGCGAACCATTCATCAAGCCATTTTTTGACATCTTCGTACGAACCAAAGCGCTGCTCAGCAAGTGCGTAACCCATAGATGCAAACAAGTGGTAATCGGAAGGAGCCAAGTCTGGTGAGTAAGCCGCATGGGGTGGAACTTCCCAGCTGAGTGCTTCCAACGTGTCGCGAACTGATTTTGTCGTATGTGATGGAGCATTGTCATAAAGAAAAATGACTGTGTGTTGCCTCTTTCGGAATTCTGGCCTTTTTTCAAGCAGCGAACGGTTCAAATAGGTCAATTGTTGTTGGTAACGTTTAGTGTTAACCCGTTTCCCCAGGTTTTAACAGCTCATAATAGACCACGCCCCTCTGGTCCCACCAAACACAGAGCATCGTCTTTCTGCCAAAGCGATTCGGTCTTGCGGTCGAGGTGGTTGCTGCGCCTGGGTCTACCCATGATTTTTTGCGCTTGGGATTCTCAAAATAAATCCACTTTTCATTTCCTGTAATTATACGTTGCAAAAACGACTTCCTTTTGTACCGAGTGAGCAAAATGTCACACGTGTTTTTGCGCTTTTCCATTTGTCTGTCGTTCAACTCATGTGGTACCTTTCTACCGGTCTTCTGAATCTTTCTCATCTCTCGTAGCCGATTGGAAACAGCTTGTTGACTAACGCCCAATTGCTCGGCGAGTTGTTTTCGTGTTTGCGAATCATCTTCGTCCAACAATGCTTGCAATTCCACATCTTCGTATTTTTTTGGCGGTTTTCCACGTGCCTTGTCTGCAACATCGAAGTCACCACTTTTGAAACGCCGAAACCATCGTTCACACGTATCTTGCCATGGAGCATGTTCACAATAAGCTTCTCGAAGTAATCGGTATGATTCAACAGCAGTTTTCTTCAAATGAACACAAAAAATTAATGCTGTCCGCGAATGCTCATTGTTCGGTATAAATTTCGACATATTGAACACAACAACACAACACTATGCACACACTTTTCCAATTTATCATTCGTGCGCATCTGACACTTGTTAATGACACAACAAAATGGCTCAGTGTCAAATCTTTATAACACAAACTGCATTGATGCACCATTTGTCGTCTGAAATCCGCATTTCATACTTGTACACCTAGTAATCGTTTTGGTTAGCCTGAACTAACTGAAACTAATCTGAATTAAATAATCAGCAATTACAAAATACATTAAATAATGAAAAAAAAATGTCCTACCTTAATGTGAAAAAAATGATATACGTGCTATATTAGTGACTGGAGAGCAAAGTTAGTTCAAGTTAGCAAAAACAGTCTTATCTCGATTTTTTCTCGGCAATCTTTCAAAATTAGACCATTTATTTTGCAAAGAAGATTTCACAGCAAAGTTCCTTATTGGTTGGAATTTTACTAAGACTGTAAATGCAGCATAATCATCTCGGCGCACGCACATAAACGAGTAGTTTCGATCAGCGGTTGTCAATAGCATAGTAGAGTTTCGTACGCTTACGTATCAATGATTATACGCCAAAAAAAAAAACGTGTAAAACCGTCCTCCCCCCGATATATTCTTGCACGTCTTTCAAAATTAGACCATTTTAAGCCTATTCCAAAAAAAAACCTTTTTTTGAAAAGCCCGCGTAACGAAGATTTGCCAGGAGAACTATCACTAATGAACAAGAGTTTATCATCACGCTAAGATACTAAAAACAAGATATCTGCCAAATTTGATACTTGCAAGTTTGACAAATATTTGGTGGATGGTGACGTTAGTCATCTAGCGTCAAACTTGATAAATTTTGATAGAAATTTCTTTTGATCTTTTCAACTTTGGCACTAACAATAACCGCTAACTTATATTATTACACAATAAATTATTGAAACTTCAGGTTCGTGTTTGGCGGCGTTAAAATTAAGAACACACCCTAAAGTTTCAACAAAGTTTAGTTTCCGATCTTTGTTGAAAACTGATGACCTTGAAAAATTTGTTTTTTTACATACCAGATAAATTATCAAAGCACTCGTGATAGTTTTTATTCAATATACACTTTATGGAGAATATTCCAGAATCTTTTCATAATTTTTTGATCTTTTTTTTTCGAGATATGAGAGAGAGATATGGAGAGAAGTTTTTGGCGGTTTTTTTAAAATACACTGAATAAAAATTTGAGCGAGTATTACATCATATATATTTTTGAATCCGTGTTTCCACAAGCTTTTATTTGACACCCTACTCGATAACCTGGTAAAAGAATTTTTTTACTCCCGATTTCACACTTCAGAACTAACCCCTTAAGTCAAAGTTTAAATTTCAAAACTACATTGCTCTGATTGGGCCATCAGTTCTTATATGTGTGCCAAATTTCAACTTTCTATGTAAAATAGTTTCGGAGAAAATCGGGTGTGAGAGACAGACAGACACCGAAGTGATCCCATCAGTGTTCTGTACGGAACCCTAAAAAGTCGGTTTAATGATGACCTTTTTCTATTGTATTATTAGTGTTCCGTTCGGAACACTTATAATATCACTTCGGTGTCCGTCCGTCTGTCTCTGAATTTTTTTTTTTTCGAGGTCAGCGAGTGGGGTGTCAAATGAAAACTTGTAAAAATACGAGTTCGAAAATATATATTATGCAATACCTGCGCACAATGCTCTTTGTATTATTTTTAAAAAAGTGCGAAAAGTCGCTGTCAGCCCACCTTATCTTGAAAAGTACTTATCAAAAAATTTTGAAAAAATTCTGGAATTTTCTCTACAGGGTGTAGATTGAACGAAAATTATCACGAGTGCATTACCTTTAATAATTTATCTGGTATAAAAATAAACACAAATTTCAAGGTCATCAGTTTTCACTAAAGATCGGGAAAAAAAACTTGAAAACTCATTTGGGATATGTTTTGTGAAGTCACTGATCATTTTATACTTCCGTAAAGAACATTTTTATTCTCGTAAATCAACGTATCAACGTACGAAACACCAACTGCATTTGACCGGTTATTTTTATTATATGACATCGTAAAAGGTTTAAAAAAAAACGACGAGAATTACTTGTAAAATTTTCTATTTAAATAATGTCCTAATATACCCGTTGTATTCGTCCAAAAGTTTCATTTTATTGTGTTTCTAATTTTGATATTTTATTGAAGTGTCCGTTACTTTGTGACTGTACATTATCATTAGAAACGTATTTACTTTGTTAAACAAATCACGATATTAAAAAACGCTAATTATAATAAGAAAATTTTAGTTTAAATTTAGTTTAAAATTTCAACAAGGGCCTACGGACAAAGTTATTGATTATAAATGGAAAAACCTTTTAACTTTTAAAGAAGACCGGGAATCCAATCTACAGTTTTGCAGATGACAGTACACTTGTCTCTTCATTCACCTTGAACGCTCAGACATCGGCTGCTCAGGCGAATATCCACAGACAGCAGGATGTCGTTCAACTTAACAAAGACATGGAAGAAATTCTATCTTGGGGTGACAGTAACCAAGTGGAATTTAACGCTACAAAATCCCAGGGGGCAGTTTTTTCTAAAAAACTTAACGTCGCTGAACCCGACATAGGTATGTCGGGGCACTCCATTCCCCTAGCATCGTCGCTCGTTGGGCGTTAGATTGGGAGCAAATATGTCCTGGCGTGAACATGTTGCAGGCATAGCAAGGAGAGCTTCTCAAAAATTGGGAGTATTATTTCGAACCAGAAAGTTTTACACCCCACAACAACTGTTAATTCTTTACAAAGTTCAAACTCAACCAACTATGGAAAACTGCTCCCACGTTTGGGGCTTCGCTCCCAAACATACACTGCATTTGTTGGATTCTGTTCAGAGAAGAACTGTCCGTCTGATTGGAGACCCGGAATTGACCGGCGGCCTTGATTCGATGTAACATTGAAGAACGGTTGGCGACTTGATTCTGTTCTACAAGTATTTTCATGGAAAGTGTTCGAAGGATGTAACCCGCTTAATTCCTCCTAAAGCGGTGCATGTTAGAAATAATACACGTCGCGTACAACGCTTTTCAAGCAGTCTTTTATATGGAGAACATCATCCCTTTGGAATAATTTGCCCAACGCTGTGTTTTCCACCGAGTACAGTTTATAGCGATTCAAGAACAACATGAATCGTTTTTTCCGCACACATGCCGCTCCTGGAGCGCTTTAGGCATTTCACTGCAGCACGTGTGCTAGACCCATAAAAAAAAACTAGGTTGTTTGAAGATGCAAAAATATTAAATACAAAAGTTGTAACAGATATTTTTTAAGGTGTTAAAACAGAAACAACCGCGCATCGCGTTTTCGACATATGACGGAAAATTTATATATTTTTAATAGACTACTCTGTATAGTACTTTTTAATTTGATATAACTTTTAATTCTAGAATCGTCAATATATATTTTTATTTTGTTATTGTGCAAAAAAAGAAAGAAAAAACGGTTTTTCTAACTTTGCCGAAGTTGGCCATGTACGTTTGACAATAACGTAAATTAGCAATGACATTTGTGTGGCTCAATAATTTTTATCGTAGTAAGTTAAAAATAAAGGTTAGTATTATATTTTTTTGGCAAGTGAACAAAGGAAATGTTTCTAAGAGAAAGACACGCACAATGGGAATATTTAAGACTTTAGGGAAGGTAAAGAGACTCCCAAATCTGAAACAGCATTGAAATACAAGAAACTAGCACAAAAAAGTAAAAAAACTGAGAATAAAAAATATAAAAGAGAAGTTTGTTTATTTAAGCCTAAATATGGTATTATTACTGTTAAAAATAAGCTATAATTGGCTATATGGCTAAATGCTTAATAGATCCTTATTCTGTTCAATGTATTTTCGATAAAATCGCTTTTGCCTTTCTATAGAATTTCGCCCTTACTGTCAAGTTTCGTGCATCTTTTAATTTAACTTTAAATAGCCCCATAAAAAGGTATCCAACATAGTAACGAGTTACATATCTCCAGAACAGAATTTTTTTTTATTATTTGTTATTATTGTCTATACTTTTAAGAACATCACAAAAAATGATTCGCAAATTCTTTTTAATAACCAAGTTATATGGTTGTGCCCGAGGAGGCCGGCTGGGCGCAGGTAGTCGTAATTTGTTAGAATCGGTTGATTTTCATTCATTACAAAAACTAAGGAGACGGAAGGCATAAAGTATGAACCCGGAATGGCAAATTAAACATAAGTTAACGACTAAAATTTAATACAGAAAATTCTCTGCAATTTGTAATATTTTTCGTTCAAAATTTTAAACGAGTTTTTCTCAACACTATCTTTTTCTATACGATCTGCACAATAACTAGAAAAGTTTTTAATATTTTTGGATTTTTTTTTAAAATCTTTCTAAATACGTTCTTTATAGTCTGTTTTTTTGTTATATTTCATTTCATACATTTTTTATAAATCATAAAAACTAAATTTTTGACAAAAAAGAATTTTCATCTTCGAAATGTCATAAAATTTTCGAAATTAAAAAATTTGGCTCGACAGACTATAATAAAAACATTATTTTACAGGAATCTTTTTGAGTTTTTCAGATTAATCGATCTACACCAAAGAAATCATACAGAGCGTGAGGAGGTGTTTTTTCAACAGTAGCGTAAAAAAATCTAAATTAACACCTATAATTTACGACAAAAAAAAATTTTGAAAAGTTTTTTCTCATTCTTAGAAGACCAATAAATAATGTGTAATTAACAGTTTGTCTTATTTTTAACAAGATACTCCCTAAAATACAACCAAAAAAACATTAATTTTCTTCAGAGGTGGAGGTATGTAACCGCTTTTCTAAACTATTTAGTAGTGATCCTAATCTTCCAAACGTGCTAATCCATATAACAGAAAAGTTTTATTCATAAAATCGGATATTGCAATAATATTGTATGGCGGACCACTGTCCTGCTGACAGATTATAACATTATTATTATGTTGCCCCATTTAAAATATCATTTAAAAATATCGGTCCTATTCAATATATTGTACCAATGTGGCCATAGTGTTTTATTTCTCGTTTCGTTAGCATGAAAGTAAACATTTCTTCTGTTAGAAACTTTGGCTATTGAGACAACTGACTCATCCGTTCAAACAATTCGCATCTTGTGCCATACACTGCGTTATCTCCTAACAAAAACCTAAGCGTATTGTTTTGTTTTCCTGGATTAAATGCTACACTGGTAAAACTCTATATAGGTAATTACAATGTTTCTGTTAAGTATTTTTAATCTAGTAATATATTTTACCAAGATCTTTAATAGCAGCTCTTATATAACTTTCTGAAGTTTCTAAAAGCAAAAAAAACTGAAATAACGATTTAGAGAACCTTGTACAGGGTGAGTCAACGATAGAGTAAAGTTCGTTATTTCATTTGTTTCGGGAATGACAATAGTTTTAGGGAATGTTAAGGTGCACAGTTTAAAATTATTTTTGAGTATACAGGGTACTTCAAAAAAGTGTGGCCGATATAACATATTTTTTTTTTAAATGGAACATCCTATTTTCTAATTTATATTTAAATACTGCGTAATATTTTACAACTTTTTTTATTAATAATCTTATATACCTAAATTACGAGTAAGTAGTTTTTCTAATATTTCAATTTAAAAAAAAGTACTAGTTTTCAGTTTTGTAAAAAATTGCCAGTAGCGCCATTGTTTCTGAAGGTGGAATATTCATAACTGGTAGGAGCGTTCTATAGAGATGAAAAAAAATATATATGTAAAGAAATTTGAATTAGATGCTACAGGGTGTTTAAAATAAATTTATACATTTCGACTATTTTAAACTGAAAAATCTCAAATTTTTTAAATTGCAAACCTAGTATATTATTATTTTTTTCTGATAGATTTTCCAAAACACTCCAACTTTTATTAAGTATGTCATATACCTATTTCTAATAGTTTTTGATTTATTTCGATTTTTTCAATTTTTACCTTTGTTTTTAATACTCTTACGCTATTGTGAAAACATAAACAAATAGTTAATAATAATTTTAATAGTTTAACTTATCTAATAATTAATTATTATAACGTAATAAATGTTCAAAAATATAACTGTCTACTTGAATACACATGTTTAGTCGTTTTACTATATTTTCCTTCACTTGCCTTACCATAAAGGGCGTTATAGTCCTGCACACATCCCGTCTCCTATTTTCCATATCAACTGGTGTTGTAGGGGGATTCACATAAACACGATCTTTAATGTAGCCTCACAAAAAGAAGTCTAAAGGTGTTAAGTCACATGATCGAGGAGGCCACTGAATGAATTCATCCTTATCCATCCTTACCGATCCATTTTTGTGGGTAACGATCGTTTAAAAATCCCAGAACTTCCCGGTAATAACGAGCAGGAGCTACGCCTTGTTGAATCCATATTTGTTCCCTTTAAATTTATGAACTTCTGCAAGAAGCTGGGGTAATTCGTTTTGCAAAAAATTTAGATATCTAGGCCCGTTAAGCGGTTCTCGGAAAAAATATGGACCAATAATTCGAAAATTTAATATCCACACCATATATTAAGCGACCAATGGTTTTGGTTTTGAACTTCCCGGACCCAAAATGGATTAACTGTTGAATAATAATGCATGTTATGGCTGTTAACTGCTCCATTATTGCGAAAAGTAGCTTCATCAGAAAACATTATTTTGGATAAAAAATTTTGATCGGGCTCTATTGCTCCATTCATGGTGGTACAAAAGTTTATTCGTCGTTCAAAATCACGGTCTTGAAGTTCTTGGTGTAGTTCCATATGAAAGGGATGATACTTGTATTTTTCGTGATGCGATTAGTCGTAGATTGGGATGTGTCAGATAAGTCAGCTAGTTGACGGCTGCTGACCTGGGGATTATCTTCAACATGAAGTAAAATCTCCATTTCTTTTTCCTCATTGGTAGTATTCTGGTTTACTACTTTCCGTTTCGTATACTCAACGCTACTACTACCATCAAACCGTTCCATTAAGCACTAAAAAAATTTTCTAGATGGTATACGTCTATTAGGGTACTTCGCTCGGTAAAGCCTTACTGACAAAAGAAAATTTTTTCCCGCCTCGCCCAGTACATAAACCATATCAATTAATTCATTTTTAGGAAAAATTTAAAAATTCAAAATAAATCGAAAACTATTAGAAATAGGTATATGACATACTTAATAAAAGTTGGAGGGTTTTGTAAAATCTATCACAAAAAATAATAATATACAGGATGTGCCATTTAAAAAATTTGAGATTTTTCAATTTAATGAACTTGTACGCAGATTTATTACTACTTTTGATAAACCCCATTAGTATAAATATATGTTATTTTTTTTATTTTTATTTAGAAATTATTACGGGTTTCAGAATTCCTGATTTTTTTTAAAAATGTTATCTCCTAAAAGTGCAATCTTTAATATTCGTTTATAAGTTTGTATCTTTTGAAAACAGGTTTGTTATGAGAACTTTTTTGTAAGACAAGTTCCACTATAATTATAACGTAGCTTCGACCGTAGCTTAAATTTTCTGTATGTTACAGTCTTTAGTGCCTGATAATATAATGTTTTGAAAAAGTTAATCTGCACAAATTAACTTTTTCACTTTTTATTCCTCCCTTTGTCTTTTATATAACTAATAAAGGTCATAAGCCTGATAATGAGCAGTCTCCATACACAAGAATATAAACACATCGCCATTATACAAATATTCCATTTCAAGACAGCACTTATGCTTAATTTAATTCTAAAGAAACGAGAAACTAGCCTGGCAGGATGCATACACTCTAAAGCAGAACACCAAACGTTTATTGTTCTTGTGCTTCCAGGTATTATAACCGGGGGAATTTCTTGTTATATGCTAGACTATTCTGGTTACAAAGGTAAATACCGCTCACTGTTAAGGTCCCATCAGGGACTGTTTAACTAACTGTTTACTTTTGAAACACAAGGCCGAGACTATGGGTATATTTGCTTTGAATTTTTCATTAAGTCAACTTTTTCGGTCAATTATTAAATTTGAATGTTAGTCTAACTGTTTGAATCCCTACGGGCTGTCTTTTATTCGCGTTTCCTTTGTAAACGTACTTATACACAAAAATGAGGAACATGGGAATTTTAGGACTCAAATGTGTAGTTTACAAATGAATTTTATACTTGATAGGCTGATATGATATATATATATATATATATATATATATATATATATATATATATATATATATATATATATATATATATATATATATATATATATATATATATAGATATAGATATAGATATAGATATATATATATATATATATATATATATATATATATATATATATATATATATATATATATATATATATATATATATATATATATATATATATATATATATAGATATATATATATATATATATATATATATATATATATATATATATATATAGATATATATATATATATATATATATATATATATATATATATATATATATATATCTCAAGGATTTTCTACAGCTGACGGTGTCTTCCTTCTCTCAGCCTTTGATTCCGTCCGTTTCTATCTTCCCAGTCTCCATCTATTAGACCCCTGTCCTCCATAGCCTCGTCCACATCGTCTCTTCACGATCGTCTGGGTCTTCCTCTTTTTCTTCTCCCTATAGGGCTCCACTCCGTTATTTTCTTTATCCACCTATTATCTTCGCTCCGTCTTATGTGTCCATACCATTTTAATCGTTTTTCTTCAATGGTGTTTATTGCGTTCTCTTTGATGTTCATTCTGCTTCTTATTTCTTCATTTGTTATTCTCTCCATACGTGTCACTCTACAACATTTTCTCCAATACTCCATCTCTACCGGGTTAATTTTAGATTTATTTCTTTTGTTGATCGTCCATGTTTCTGACCCGTATGTCATTATGCTTTGTATTATTGATCTGTATATGCGGGTTTTGTTTCTTTTTGTAATGTGTTTGTTCCACAGGATCGAATTTAATTGTCTGAAGCATGTCCGCGTTTGTCCTAATCTAGCTTTAATCTCTTCTTCTGATGTTGCATTTTTTGAAATAATGGTTCCTAAATATTTAAATCTATCGGTTCCTTTGACTATTGTTTCGTTATCAACTTCTAGATTCTCCACGTTTCCCTCCTTTGTTGTTAGATATTCCGTTTTATCAAAGTTTATTGCTAATGTGTATTCTTCTTGCAGTTTTCTTACTATATAACTGAGGTCTTCCTCATCTTGCGCTATAATTACTTGGTCGTCTGCGAAACTTAGAGTATATAAATAATCTTCTCGTATTGGGACTCCCATTCCACTACATTTTTGCTTCCATTTTTTTAATGTTAGTTCGAGGTATATTTTGAATAGTGTTGGAGATGTAGAGCATCCTTGTAATAGGCCTTTTGATATTTGGAGTCTCTTCCCTATTTTATGTAATATTTTTATGTTCACTGTGTTGTTTTCGTAGAGAGCTTTTACTGCGTATATTAGTTCTTTGTCAATGCCTATTTCTTTCATTGCGTTCCATAATCTTTGTCTTGGTACTGAGTCATAGGCCTTTCTTATGTCTATGAAGGCTAGATGAACTTCTCTATTCTTTGCCAGTTTTTTTTCCATTGTTTGTTTTATAGTGTATATGTGGTCTATACATGATTATCCGGCCGTAAAGCCTGCTTGGTCTTCTCCAATTTTTCCTTTCATATTTTCCTCTATGATATTTTTAATAATTTTTCCATACAAACGTCCCATACTCGATATTATGCTTAGGCCTCTATAGATACTATATACGCTTTTGACCATTCCTCTGGTATTTTTTCTCCATTTATCGCTTTGTGTAACATGTTTCTCAGCATTCGATGTAATTTATTAGACCCGTACTTAATCATTTCATTTACCACACCTCCAGGCCCTGCAGATTTGTTATTTTTAAGTGTTTTTATTGCCTTCTTTACTTCTTCATAGCTTAGTTCTATCTCTTTTTTTTCCTTATTCTGTTCTTCTTCAGGGTTCTCTTCTTGGAATTCTTATCTGTCTTTTGTTAGCAGCTTCTTATAATATTCCTCCCACTCGCTTTGTGGGATATACTCTATATACGTCTTCTCTCTATTGTTGGTCCTTTAATTATTCTCCATGACTCTGTGCTTCTAGTTCCTCCTATATACTGTTCTACATGTTCGTACGAATTTTCCCAACTCTCGTTCTTTTCTTTGTTTATCATGCTCCTCGTTTCTGCATTTTTCTCTTTATATTTCTGTAGATCTTCTTCTGATTTTGTATTCAGCCATTTTTCGTATAGTCTTTTTTTCTCCTTTATAGATTCTTTGGTTTTTTCACAGATTCTAATTTTATGTTTCTTATTCTCGTTGTCTTCTTTACCTAATGCTTCTAGGGCCGCCTGTTTGATGCATTCTTTTATGTGGTCATACATCTGTTGTAGGTTGTCGTAGTTAAATTCATTTAATTTTTGATCTAATCGTCGTCTATATAGGTCTCTTATCGTTTCGTCTTGCAGTAAGTGTATTTTGTATTTTATTTCTTTGTCTGCTTTTTCTGTTATCTCATTAGTATTTCTGTTTTCTTTATCTATTGTTCCTTTTTGCTTCATTGTCTTGTACCACGGTACTTTTATATTTGCTATTAATAGTCTATGGTCTGTTTCACATTCTGCCCCTCTCTTTACTCTTACGTCTTTTATTTTGATAGTGGTATCGTCTCTCTCCGTTGCCGTTAGTAATGTCTTCTCCGAATGGTCCTACGGTATTGTCCATTCTTTTCCTTCCTGTTCTCCCATTCAGATCTCCCATTATTATTAATTCTTGGTTTTTCTTTACTTTTTGTGTTTCTATTTCTAGTATTTCCATGAAATTATCTTTTTCTCTTATAGTGCTGTCTTCTGTTGGGCCGTATACTCCTAATATTACCATGTCTTTTCCTAGCATTGTTATATTTAGTTTTATGATTCTTTCATTGATGGGTTCCCAAGATGTTATTTTCCTTTTCCACTTCTTTTTTACTAATATTCCAACCCTGGCCTTTGCTCTTTCTTCCTTCTTTACTCCACTCCAACAATGCATCACTTCATCTATTTCTTCTATTCCACTTCCTTTTTTCTTCGTCTCGCTTATTACTAAAATGTCTATAATATGGTTACCTAAAAGTTTTGTAAGCATCGTAAAGCCAACCCTTGAAAATAAAGTGTTACTTTTGCTTGACGGAAATACAACACATTTGAAGAACGGAGAAGCGTTCAACATAGTAAAGGCTAATATTACATCTGCCAGACATTATACTCACCTTCTTCAGGCACTCAACGTGACTTTTTTTAAACCTATGAGCTCTTATCATATTCAAGCAACAGAAAAATGACTGACGACAAATTCAGGTCGTCAAGTAACGAAATATCAAGTTGCAAGTTTATTTGCAGAAGCTTACCAAAGAGCTGCTATCATTAGCATCATTGTGAACGGATTTCAAGCGGACAAAAACGTCTTTCCTGAACATTTGTTTAAAGCAGCTGAAAATATAAATGCTCTTTCTCTCTCAAACAAACTCAAGTAATGAAAGCATATCGATCTTACAAAACGCTTCCATTATTATCAATAATGGGTCGAAAAGGAGTAATTATGCAACTAATACCGTCTTATATCAGGCAGTTCCAGTTGAAGACACTTGGAAATATAACTCCAATTGATCCATTTTATTGTATAGAAATATAACTTCTCCTGTTACCTAGAAAAATTAAAAAGAACACGCTTCTTCACGAAGTCAATATCAACGCCAATTTTAAAAACAGATGACTTCAGAAATTTTCTCTATACTCTATTTCCATGTGATGAGCAAACAATCAATCCAACTCAAAATTAAAATCACTCTCATCGTTACTATTGTAATCAACTGAAATGAGAATTATTGACACACTCTTCCTGTCAATAATTCTCATTTCAGTTGATTACAATGGTAACGATGAGAGAGCCTTTCCAACTGCAATATTAGTTGAGGAGATCACGACTTCTAGTGAGGGCGCCCGCCACTAAGCAGCGCGAAATTGTAGTTCTTGCATATTTACCAACGCTACGATAAATGTGCCAAACCTTTTTTTTATGGTCTAGCACACGTGCTGCAGGGAAGTCCCTAAAGCGCTTCAGGAGCTGCATGTGTGCGGAAAAAGCGATTCACGTTGTTCTTGAATCGCTGTAAAATGTACTCCGTGGGAAACACAGCGCTGGGCAAATTATTCCAAAGGGATGATGTTCTCCATATAAAAGACCGCCTGAAAAGCGTTGTACGCGGAGTAACAAGCTGAACGTCATACGGATGTAAAGCACCAGCGAGACGTGTATTTCTAACATGCACCGCTTTGGGAGGAATTAAGCGGGCTACATCCTTTCACTTTCCATGACAATACTTGTAGAACAGACTCAAGTCGCCAACCGTTCTTCGATGTTCCAGCAAACAAGGCCGCCGGTTAATTCTGGGTCTCCAATCAGACGGACAGCTCTTCTCTGAACAGAATCCAACAAATGCAGTGTATGTCGGGGAGCGGAGCCCCAAACGTGGGAGCAGTATTCCATAGTAGGTCGAATTTGAGCTTTGTAAAGAATCAACAGCTGTTGTGGGGTGTAAAGCTTTCTGGTTCGAAATAATATTCCCAACTTTTGAGAAGCTCTCCTTGCTATGCCTGCAACATGTTCATGCCAGGACATATTTGCTCCCAATCTAACGCCCAACAAATTGAGCGACGATGCTAGGGGAATGGAGTGCCCCGACATAACTATGTCGGGTTCAGCAACGTTAACTTTTTTAGAAAAAACTGCCGCCTGAGTTTTTGTAGCGTTAAATTCCACTTGGTTACTGTCACCCCAAGATAGAATTTCTTTCAGGTCTTTGTTAAGTAGAACGACCTCCTGCTGTCTGCGGATATTCGCCTGAGCAGCTGATGTCCGAGCGTTCAAAGTGAATGAAGAGACAAGCGTACTGTCATCTGCAAAGCTGTAGATTGGATTCCCGGTCTTTTTCAGCAGATCGTTAATGTAAATGAGAAAGAGAGTAGGAGACAGTATGGAGTCCTGGGGCACAGCGGCGTTGATAGTGAAGGTGTTAGAAAGAAATCTGTCGACCGCCACTCGTAAAGAACGCTCTCTGAGGAAATATGAGAGCGACAAACAGAACCTTTCAGACATACCATAAGAGCGTAACTTAGCCAACAGTCCATCGTGCCAAACACGGTCGAATGCCTCGGATATGTCAAGAGCAACCGCTCGAGATTCTCCAAAGTGTTCAATTGCGTTGTTCCAAACATGTGTTACATAAGTCAGAAGATCGCCTGTTGATCTATGTTTACGAAAACCATATTGGTGATCGCTAATAATATTGAATCGTTCAAGATATTCTAGAAGACGCTCATTGATAACCTTTTCCATGACTTTCGATATTATTGAAAGCAGTGCGACTGATGGGTAGTTATTTGTCAAGGTCTTCTTGCCTTTTTTAGATATCGGCTGAACCGTGGCACATTTCCAGCAGGACGGAAATATTCCCTTGCTGAAGGATAGGTTAAAAAGTCTATAGAAAACTGGTGTTAGTTGTCACAGTTTTTGAGAACTATAGCAGGTATTCCGTCAGCGTCAGAAGCCTTTTTGTTGTCTAACTTCATTAAAATACGCTTTATGACGCGCTGTCTGAAAACAACATCGGGCATCCTTGACTGCAATATGGGAATAGTAGGTAGTGTTTTTCCTTGGAAATCGACAGTAGAATGTGAAGCAGAGTTCAGCCAACAAGTTCGCTCTCTCAACAGGTGTGGTTGCGATGGAATTATCTGGCCGTGTGAGTGGTGGTATGGTGGATTTGGTAAAATTTTGACTAACTGCCTTAGCGACAGCCCATTTACATTTTTACATAATATAGTAACATAAAGGGTTATCTAAAACAGTGATAGTAGTAGCTGATATAGCTACCTTAAACTAAACTAACTTATGGGGTTACACCACCTTGAGTTTTATCGAATTATTTTTTTTTTGGCTAAATAAATTGTTTATACTTACATTACATACATTTCAAAATTCAAATTATTTCCGAAGTTGTAGCAATGAGAAGTGAGCGCGGCATAGAATCGGCCCGAAACTCAGGTAGCAATCGGACCGGCACGAGCGTTCAAAGCCTTGACAAAGGGTATTGTTCTTTTAGTCAGTCCTTGATAACAATAATTCCTTCAGGCAATTTTGGAAGCTAAAAGTAACTCAGGTACACAAAGTTGGAATTAGTATAGACTCGCTGAACACTCAGCGTCACAGAATCAGTCTGCTTTGTGACGCAGTAGTGTACATATCGTCACGTGTATTACAAAAATTATATTTTTTTATTATTTTTTAATAGAAAATTACACAGCCCAACAAAAAAAAAAGTGGGGTATACTTTTGATGCGATATATCAGATCCGTAGTATTTTTGCCCGCTGATCACGAATCTGACGTCAGAATATCGCCATCACATCTCAATTTTTTTCTAACCTCAAAAAATAGGTAAAATTAGTAAAAATTAAGAAAAATATACTCCTAAAAAATTGATTCAAGCTTTTTCATGAATCCAAAGATGTATTAATATGTATTCGGACACGCTAAGCTAATATTCATCGGTTGGATTGAGCCATACAGTTCTGTTTTCTTTCAAACCTCAATAAATCAGACAGATATAGTGCTTCTCGAATGCAAAAACGAATTCAAATTAAAATTCAACCGATCCTTACCAAATTTGGTACACGGGGATTTTTTGGGTCGCTGATCACGAATCTGAGGTTGGATTTGCAAATTTCAAGATGGCAGATGTTTTCGCGCCATTTTGAACGCCGAGAAAATTCATCGGTCGATTTTTTATTCTTCTACCTGCATCCAGGGCACCTCCACGTGGTGACGGTGGGCAACGGTGTTACTCCACTAGCCGGCATAGTCCCTGGATAATGGCTTAGATGCCGTCATGGCAGGTAGAAGAAAGAGAATTACGATGCAGGGACTCGGAAACCCAGTATTGGCGGTTGGTCAGGGTGGGAAAGCGGGCCCGCAGCCGTCGTCATCCAGCGACCGTAGCTCTTCATGTGTGGGTGACTTGGCTCATGTAGAGTATAATGCTACAAGAAAACGGTCTCACGATACAAGGACTTTTCATAAGTGCAATAAAAACAGTGATTCATTTTGTAATATTTGCTGTCAACACGTATTGAGTAAAATGGGGTCACCGATAACGGATAAGATTAAAACCTTATATAAGGATTGTTTTAACATTGAAATACAGCACCAGGATATAGATTGGGTTCCCCACATCATTTGCAGTTCTTGCAAAATAATGTTGTACATCAATAAGAAGGCGATTAAATATTCCAGACCAGCAATATGGAATAGACCATACAGTGAAAATGATTGCTACTTTTGTATGAATGTTGTATCTAGGCATAACCGAAAAAATAAAAGCACTATTACTTATAACGATGTTTCGACAGTAACAAGACCAACTAAACTAATTCCGCCTCCTGAACCACTTGATGCTGATGTTATGGAAACAAATGATTTCACCCTATCAGGTCATGCCGAAAACATTGAGACTGTCGAACAAAATTCAAACACTGTTACTAATGAATGTTCTAGTGACAACCTATCATATACTAGTGACACAGATAAAGAATTTCTACCATACAACCGTAAACCAGAACCAATACTCGTATCACAGTCAGAACTTAGTGATCTAGTCAGAGATTTAGGCTTATCCAAAGATGGTTCAGAGCACCTTGCTTCCTTCTTAAAGAAAATACATTTACTTAAGCCAGAAGCTACGATTTCTTATTATAGAAACAGAGATGAAGAATTTCGAAAATATTTCACAATGGACGAGGAATTGTCACTTTCATATTGTACCGATGTAAAAGGTCTAATGGATGAATTTCAAAATAACTCATACGATCCTGAAGAATGGAGACTGTTCATTGATTCTTCTAAACGGAGCATTAAGGCAGTTTTGCTGCATAATACCAACGTTTACGCTCCCATTCCGATTGCTCATTCCACAGTTATGGAAGAGCAATATGAAAAAATGAAGCAGCTTTTGATAAAAATAAAATATGCTGATCATAACTGGAAAATTTGTGGAGATCTGAAAATTGTAACAATATTGCTTGGCCAACAGTCAGGGTTTACACTTTATCCCTGTTATAAATGTCTGTGGAATAGCAGAGACAGGGAACGTCATTATAAGAAAAAAATTTGGCAAACAAGAGAATCGTTCACTCCTGGTGAAAATAATGTATTGTTTCCACCATTGGTAGATCCAGGAAAAGTTCTTATTCCCCCGCTTCACATTAAGCTTGGACTTATGAAGCAATTCACGAGAGCATTAGATACAAACGGCCCATGTTTCAAATATTTGCATAAAAAAATTTCCGAAATTTTCTGAAGCTAAAATTAAGGCAGGCGTATTTGACCGGCCACAAATAACAAAATTGTTTCAAGATTCATTATTTGTTTCTAAAATGAATAAAGTTGAAAAAGCTGCTTGGCTTAGTTTTAAAGAAGTCGCAACAAACTTTTTGGGAAATAATAAAAGTCCCAACTACAAAGAAATAGTCGAGAAAATGGTAAAAAATTTTCAAACATTAGGTTGCTTAATGAATCTAAAATTACATTTCCTGGACTCCCACATCGATGATTTCCCAGATAATCTTGGTGACTACAGTGGGGAGCAAGGGGAACGTTTTCACCAAGATCTGAAAATCATAGAAAATCGGTATCAAGGGCGATGGGATGACCATATGCTAGCGGACTATTGCTGGTCGCTGAAAAGAGAAACAAGTCCTCAAAAGCGTTTGGGCAGAAAGCCTTTGAATAGTCATTCGCGGAAAAAAGAACAAGATACAGCCAAAAAAAGGAAAGTTAGGCGCGGGTCTAACCTTCGCAATTCTAGGGCTTAAGGGTCTACTATTTGAGAGTATATGGTTTAAAAGTCCTGGTTTTGAGTTTATTGGGTCTCATTTTTAAAGTTACAGGGTTATTGAGGTCTATTTTTTGAGGTTACAGGGTGTGGGAGTCTAAGGTTTCAGGGTTTAAGGTTTAAGAGTATAAGGTTTGAGGATTCCCCAACTGTATACCAAATTTGGTAGGAATCGGTTGGTTTTCAAAAATGTTGTCCGCCATCTTGGATCCGCCATTTTGAATTTTGCAAATCCGACCTCAGATTCATGATCAGCAACCCAAAAAACCCCCGTGTACCAAATTTGGTAAGAATCGGTTGAATTTTTTTAATTTGAATTCGTTTTTGCATTCGAGAAGCACTATATCTGTCTGATTTATTGAGGTTAGAAAGAAAACAGAACTGTATGGCTTAATGCAACCGATGAATATTAGCTTAGCGTGTCCGAATACATATTAATACATCTTTGGATTCATGAAAAAGCTTGAATCAATTTTTTAGGAGTATATTTTTCTTAATTTTTACTAATTTTTACCTATTTTTTGAGGTTAGAAAAAAAATTGAGATGTGATGGCGATATTCTGACGTCAGATTCGTGATCAGCGGGCAAAAATACTACGGATCTGATATATCGCATCAAAAGTATACCCCACTTTTTTTTTGTGGGGCAGTGTTATTTATTATGGAAATGTCGAAACAAGTATATGTTGATAAAAAAAAAAGGTAGCCAACAAGCAGTTGGACATCCTTGTCGGAGCAAGAAGAAACGATATCACCCCATAAATCGTTATTTAAAGGAAAGAGAGGAAGCTAGCACCAACAATCAAGTTAAAAAATTAAAGAGCACTAAAACCGTTGAATCGAAAGTCTAAACGCTGTCATTTGGTCTGTGGGTCCAAAAGTGCATTACAGTGGCACAAAAATTGTTGAGATTGCATCTTATATTGCAGCTAGTATATGGTATTTAATGACGGATATACTAGTGTATTACAAATGATGCAATTATTAAACCTTGTAATTGGCCCAAGCGCGCTGCGATTTACCGAGAACTTGGATTCTCAACGCATATCTATAGCCAACAGGAGACTAAAGAGGCCAGGAAATTGAAAACAGCTGTTCAAGAGGAGTCGGAGGACATAGCGGTAACAATGGAAAACCTCATGTACGGTTCAGGAATCGCAGATTCCTGGACCGTACAGCGTCTTAAAACCAAAATATTTGGTTTTAAGACGCTAACGCCGTTTTTGGGTTTTTTCGAAACTACTTTTTTCAAACTGGTGTACAAGATATTTTTTTTCCACAAAAAAAATTTAAAAATTTTTAAAATTTTTTTCCTATGCTAGATCTTAGCTATTACCTTTTTAAATAAGAAAAAAAAAATTTATTTTTCAGACGATGCCTGACAGAGAAAATAAGTACACCATCAGCAAGGATTTTCAAAAGAGGGTCCTACTTGTTGGCTCATATGTCCGTCATATTACTTCGTACTATTTGACATAGAAAGTTGAAATTTGGTATTAATATAGAAATTGGTGGCATCATCAGCGACCTGTAGTTTTGAGAGTTAAATTTTGACTTAAGGGGTTAGTTTTGGAGGGTGAAATCGGAAATGAAAAAAAATTTTTTACTACGTCATCGAGTGGGATGTCAAATGAGAGCTTGTAAAAACAAGAGTTCAAAAATATATACGAGGCTGGTTTGAAAAGTCCATGCAAAGTCCGAGAGATGGCATGTTTAGTTAGTAGCATCTCTTGAATGAACGCACACCAAATTTCAGCCATATTGGTCTATTTCTTTGTGTTTGGCATTCGTGTGAATCAAGGAAGTCGAGTGATTTTCAAGAAATGGACGAAAAAGAATTTCGTGTGGTGATTAAACATTACTTTATGAAAGGCAAAACACCTCAGGAGACTAAAGAGAAGCTTGGTAAACATTATGGTGACTCAGACCTTCGATTAGAACAGTTTATAAGTGGTTTCAAAATTTCGGACTGGCCATATGGGCACAAGTGACGCTGAACGTTCTGGACGGCCTGTGGAGGTTACGACTCCAGAAATCATTGATCAAATCCATGATATGGTGATGGATGACAGAAGAGTTAAGGTGCGTGAGATTGCTAGTGCTGTGGGCATCTCGACTGAACGGGTACATAATATTTTGCATAAACATTTGGACATGAGAAAGCTATCCGCAAGATGGGTGCCACGATTGCTCACGCTTGACCAAAAACGGAATCGTGTGAAGTGTTGCAAGGATGGTTTGCAGCTGTTCCAGAAGAATCCGGAGGACTTTAAGCGTCGTTTCGTCACTGTGGATGAAACATGGATACATTACTATACTCCTGAGACCAAACAACAATTTAAACAATGGGTTACCAAGGGGGAATCTGCACCAAAAAAGGCGAAGACCGTTCCTTCGGCCGGAAAGGTTATGGCGACTGTCTTTTGGGATTCGCAAGGGATAATCCTCATCGATTATCTGGAAAAGGGTAAAACTATTACAGGTGAATATTATTCATCGTTTTTGGACCGTTTGAAAACCGAGCTGCAAGAGAAACGCCCGCGATTGGCCCACAAGAAAGTCCATCACGACAACGCACCAGCACACACCTCAGCAGTTGTGGGCGCAAAATTAATGGAAATAGGATTCCAACTCGTTTCACATCCCCCCTATTCTCCAGACTTGGCTCCCTCGGACTACTATTTGTTCCCCAATTTGAAGAAATGGCTGGCGGGACAAAGATTTTATACAAACGAGGAGGTGATTGCAGACACTAATGGATATTTTGCAGACTTGGACAAATCCTATTATTCGGAAGGGATCAACAAACTAGAACATCGTTGGGCGAAGTGTATAAGCCTAAAAGGAGACTATGTCGAAAAATAAAAAAGGTTTACCCCAAACACATAAGTAGTTTTTATTTTTGCACGGACTTTTCAAACCAGCCTCGTATAATGTCTTCCATGCGCACACTTTTCTTTGCATTACTTTGAAAAAATCGCGAAAAATCGCTGTCTCCCCCCCTAATTCTCGAAAAGTACTGATCCAAAAATTTTGAAAAAATTCTGGAATATTCTCCACGGGGTATAGATTGAACGAAAATTATCACGAGTGCATTACCTTTAATAATTTATCTAGTATATAAAAAAAAAAAAATTTCAAGGTCATCAGTTTTCAATAAGGATCGTAAACAAACTTTGTTGAAAACTCATTTAGGGTGTGTTTTGTGAAGTCACTGATCATTTTATACCTCCGTAACAAAGATTTTTATTTCAGAAGCAATCAACGTACGGAACACTAATTGCGCAAGTTCAACTTGCACTTGACCGGTTTTTATTTTTATACCTATTTTTCCGAGCGTCAAGGTGATGTAACTCCTTAACCTAAAACATTAAAGTGCATAATCCGCAGTACTAACATAAAAAGCGTTTCTTTTTTTCACTTTCTTAATAAAAGTACTTCGTAAAATTATTTCAACACAGCTCCGCCTATGACGAAATTAAAAACAGTCAGCTTATTTACATTAAAACTTTCATAAATCTTGCAACTTTTCTTTTTAATAAAACTTTTTGTCATTCAACTACGAACGCCATTCCAATTTTCTAAAATGCAATTTATCTTTAATATTCACGCTCTGTCCGAAGCTCCCGTAGAGGTAAAAAGCGTGACTGTAAATTGTCAACTTTAAATTATTCTAAAAAAGTCGTAGTAAAATAAATAACTAATGCCTTTTCGTACACAGCGGTTGCAGTACATTTTATTTCATTTTCAAGATAGAAATGAACAATTTGCCTGTGAAGTGTATAAAATGTCAAGTATTTAGACGATACATTAGTATGTCATTAATTTAAAAACCTTTTAACATGCTCTCTATCTCTCTCTCTCTCTCTTAATCCTTTGTTCCCAACAGGAATATGGGTGACACCATGCAGTTGCTGTCTCAACAGTCATTCTCCAGGCATCTCGATCCCGTGAGACCTGACTTGACCCGTGCATATCATACTAAGAAGAGATATTACTTGGTCGGACGACCTTGTTGGAGACCGTCCCCTTGATCCGGTAAATATTGCAAAATGGGGAAAAATACTTTTAAAATTCTGTAATTGATTGCAAAATGATAAAGTTAGTTAAACAATTCGGGAAAAGGTTGCAACATATAGCAAATTGTTTACAACTTCGGGAAATTGTTGCTAAAATTGAAAAATACTTGAAAATTTCAATAAAATGTGACTAAATTGGAAAAATAATTTTCAAAATTCTGGAAATTATTGCAGAATGTAACAAACTGTTTAAAAATGCGGGCGAAAGTTGCAACATGGAAAAAAAAACTTTAAAAATTTAATACATTGCAAATTTTTCCAATTTTATTTAACTACTAGCGGTGCTCGCGGCTCCGCTCGCGTGGACTTGATTCACTACTGTCGTCATTGCTTATTCCTTATGTGACCTAACGTAATAAAATATCTGCCATTATTTCCCCTTATCTCCCATTATTTCTCTTTATCTCCCATTATCACTACATAATTTCCATTCTCTAAGCTTATCTCTGCTCATCTCTCATTATTTCTCCTTATCTCCCATTATCTCACCTTATCTTCCATTATCTAGGCTTATCTCGACTTATCTCGCAATATTTTTCCTTATCTCTCATTATTTCTCCTTATCTCCCATTATCTCACCATAACTCCCATTACTTAGACTTATCTCTGCTTATCTCCCATTATTTCTCCTTATCTCCCATTATCTCTACATAATTTCCAGTATCTAGGCTTATCTCTGCTCATCTCCCATTATTTCTCCTTATCTCCCATTATTTCTCCTTATCTCCCATTATCTCACCTTATCTCCTATTATCTAGGCTTATCTCGACTTATCTCGCAATATTTCTCCTTATCTCCCATTATTTCTCCTTATCTCCCATTATCTTACCATAACTCCCATTACCTAGACTAGACTTATCTCTTTTTATCTCCCATTATTTATACTTATCTCCCATTATCTCACCTTATCTCGACTTATCTCGCAATATTTTTCCTTATCTCCCATTATTTCTCCTTATCTCCCATTATTTATACCTATCTCTCATTATTTCACCTTATATCCCATTATCTAGGCTTATATCGAATTATATAGAACATATCATATGTATAAATTTATACAAACACGTAAATCGGATAAGTGGTTCTCAAGTGATAAGCGCACTAACGGACAGACAGACAGACAGAGAGACGTTGCATTTTATATATATTATATTCTTTGCAACATGATATTGTTCCATATTTAATGATTTAGGCAGTATATTGCAAGAGAACGCACTAACGGTAGCCTTTTTTCCGACTTGATTCACTATTATCGTCACTGCTTATTCTTTATGTTATCTAACGCAATAAAATATATCGTATAACCTGGCCAGAGAACATATGTATGTTTTAAAAAAAAAGTACGTAACGCACTAACGAACAGACAGACAGAGAGACGTTGCATTTTATATATATTATAGATAGATAACCTGGCCAGAAAACATATGTATGTTTAAAAAAAAAGCACGTAAATCAGATAAGTGGTTCTACAGTGATAAGCACACTAACGGACAGACAGACAGAGAGACAGAGAGACGTTGCATTTTATATATATTATAGATATAGAGTATTATTATCATATAACCTGGCCAAAGAATATATGTATAAATTTAAAAAAAAGACACGTAAATTGGATAAGTGGTTCTCGCGTGATAAACGCACTAATGGACAGACAGACAGACAGAGAGACATTGCATTTTAGATATATTATAGATTATAGATATTCTCTGCTACATAATATTGTTCCATATTTAATGGTTTAGGCTGTGTATTGCAAGGGAACGCGCTACCGGCAAACTTTTTTCCGACTTTATTCACTATTATCGTCACTGCTCATTCCTTATGCTACCTATCGTAATAAAATATAGCCTATAACCTGACCAGAGAACATATGTATGTTTTAAAAAAAAAAGTACGTAAATCGGATAAGTGGTTCTCTAGTGATAAGCGCACTAACGGACATACAGACAGACAGACAGAGAGACGTTGCATTTTATATATATTATAGATTTACAATAATTACTCAAAATTATTGGAAAATATTGAACTAAAATGTATGCGTTTTTTTATTTTTACATAAAATGCGTGTGATAAGAAAATACATTTTCCTACTTGTCAAAAACCATTTACATGATAACATAAATGTAATTATTGCCCCTCGTCGTAAAATTGTTGAAATAGCGTCAAATATAGTAACAGCTATATTCAATGACGGGGCTCAAAGTTACCTTTATTTTAGTTACAATTATTTGGAATGACCATTGGATCGATTAAAACATGCCAGAATTTCTGCGACTGAGGCAACGAAAGAAGCTCGAACAGCCCGAAGATCAGAAAAAAACATAAAAAATACAAAAAGCAAGGAGAAGGAAGGCATACAGTATGAACTCGGACTGGCAGATTAAACGTAAGTTAACCACAAAAATTTAATACACGATATTCACAGCAATTTTTAATATTTTTCGTTCACAACTTTAAACGGGGTTTGCTCAAAACTAACTTGTTCTGCATGGTCGCACAAAAAGTCGAAAAGATTTTAATATTCTTAGATGCTTGTTTTTACTCTTCCTAAATACTTTCTCTAGAGTCTGTCGAGTGATTTTTTTTATATTCTATTTCATACATTCTTTATAAACCATAAAAACTAAATTTTTAATAAAAAAAAATTATCTTCAAAATATCATAGAATGCTTATTTTGTCAAAATTAAAAAATATTTCTCATCTTTTGAATTTTTCAGATTCATCGATCTACACCAAAGAAATCATGCTGACCGTGAAGCGGCGTTTTTTCAACAGTGGCCTCAAAAATCTCAATTAACACCTATAATTTATAATAAAAAATTGTGTCACCAGTTTTTTTTGTTACTGTTAAAAGACTAATATTATATTTATATTTTGTCTTAGTTTTAACAATATATTCCCTCTTTATAAGCTTATCTTCAAGTACCTACCTTAAAACAGTTTTTTTGGACACGTTTTGACAAATATGAAAAAGAGAAAAGTAAATTTTGAAGCATAATACCTCTTCCATTGCCATAATATTCCTGTTTTATTTTAACTTCCTTAAAGACATATTTTTTATGTAAGATTACACTGGTCAACAAAAAAAAGAAAATTGCTTGTTTCCTGTGATTTTTTTTGTTTCTATCTCAAATTGACGCGTATTTTTTAAATATGGCAACAATTTTTCTCTAACAGCTTTTGTTTTTGAGTTATAGCTAACTACCCTCATTTACTATTTTTACTTAGATTTTCGTTTTTTATTGGACACTAAAATATATTTTATTGTTGTTTTAGATATGGCTTCGTCAAGAAGATGTTGTGTGCTTAATCCCGATTGTTTTTGTTATATTTGTGGTGAATATATATTTGCAAAATATCGAAAACCTATATCGGACTTTGTGAAAAAAACTGCGTATCATTAATACTTTAAAATAAAATTGTGTAATCAGGACAAGTCAAGGGTTCCTCATACTGTATGCCAGAAATGTGTGGTATGTCTACGGTTATGGTCCAGTGGAAAAAGAGATGCAATAATGTTCGTAACACTCATGATTTGGCGAGAACCTCGAAACCATCATGACGATTGCTACTTCTGCGTTGTGAAAATAAACGGAATTAACCCTGGAAATCGAAGTAAGTGGTCATATCCTAACTTATCTTCTGCTCAACGACTTCAATTAAAATCACAAGAGGTACAATCCAGCACATCTAAATCTTCTGATGATCCAAATCTCTGTGAACCCGAACGAAATACATCAAGTGAAGACTCTGATTCAGACTACAAATGTAGCCTTTCAGAACCTCAACCATTTAATCAGAAAGAACTAAATGACTTAGTAAGAGATCTGAACTTACCAAAAGAAGCTTCTGAAATTTTAGCATCTCGTTTAAAAGAAAAAAATTTGCTTACTCTGGAAACCAACATTACATTTTATCGTACCCGAGAAAAAAAATCTGTTACCGTATTTTTCTCAAGAGAAGGATTTAGTTTTTTGTAACGATGTTGGTGGTATTTTGCAGCAGATGGGATTAAAACAGTACCAACCTAGTGATTGGCGTCTTTTCATAGACAGCAGCAAAAGAAGTTTACAGTGTGTTTTGCTTCATAACGGTAACAAGTACGGATCTATACCTATTGCACATTGGACGACTTTAAAAGAAGAATACGTAAATGTTTCTAAGATTATGGAAAAAATTAAGTATCAAGACCACAAATAGGTCATTTGTGTTGATCTGAAAATGGTTAACTTCCTTTTAGGTCAACAAGGAGGGTACACAAAATTCCCTTGTTTCATGTGTCTCTGGGATAGTCGTGACAAACAACACCATTGGTCACAAAAAGTTTGGCCAGTGCGGGGAAGAGCTAAAAGTTGGTACAAAAAAATGTTATAAACGTGCCTTTAGTTAGCTGAGACCGCATCATACTTCCACCACTTCATATTAAACTCGGCATAATGAAACAGTTTGTGAAGGCGCTTGACAAAAGTAGCGAATGTTTTAATTTTCTTTCACGCAAGTTTCCAGGATTAAGTTCAGAAAAATTGAAAGCTGGTATTTTTGATGGGCCACAGATTAGGCAACTCGTGAAAGATTCTAATTTTGTCAAATCAATGACTGAAGTCGAATCCAAACTTGGATTCATTTGTTTTGGTTATGAGTAGCTTCCTAGGCAAAAAGAAATCTGACGACCATGTCGAGCTTGTTGAGTGCATGCTATCGAACTTGCAAGAGCTAGGGTGCAACATGAGCATAAAAATCCACTTCCTGCACTCGCATTTAGACCGATTTCCACAAAATCTGGGTGATTTTAGTGAGGAGCAGGGTGAAAGATTTCATCAGGAACTTTGGACAATGGAAGAGCGTTATCAGGGGCGGTGGGACTCACATATGATGGCAGACTACTGCTGGAGTTTGCAACGAGATCTACCTAAAGTCGTTCATTCAAGGAAATCTTATAAAAGATCATTTGCTAGTGTTCAATAGAAATTTTGTTAACATAATGTATTATT
This sequence comes from Pachyrhynchus sulphureomaculatus, assembly GCA_019049505.1. Taxonomy (NCBI): domain Eukaryota; kingdom Metazoa; phylum Arthropoda; class Insecta; order Coleoptera; family Curculionidae; genus Pachyrhynchus; species Pachyrhynchus sulphureomaculatus. The sequence continues at coordinate 175,740,995 of CM032456.1, forward strand.
TTTTTGTATTTTTTTGGCAAAATAATAAAACTGTATATTTCAAAAGGTAAAGCTGTTAGCAATCTCCCAGTATTTTTTTCATAGTCAGGGCCAAAGAAATACCCAATAACAGAAAAAAAAATAAAGGAAACAAGACTTGTGTTGACCAGTGTTATTTATTTTACCAATGACAACATGTAGCATCTCGGAACTGTAATCTTTGATACTCATAAAAAGAAGTGTTAGAAAAACACAATTTAATTATACAACGGTACTGTCTACTATTAGCTATAATAGCTTGATCATAAAAAAATTATTTATCATTTAAGGTAGTTCACTCGTAAATCCACTTATTAAGAATTTGATGAAATTGAAATATGATGTTAATCTAAATGTTTTTCATTTAATTAAAAAAAAAAAATTGACCAACTGAGAAGCGAGATATTCATAAATAACATGCTATAGACCAATGAAGTATAAAAAAGGCATAGTTTCGTGTATATCTTAAGAAATTTTCTTTCGAATTTTTTAAAAAAAAACTGATATTTGGTAAAAAAAAATTAGAAAAATTTTGAAATAATTTTTTTTTTTTTATCGATTTGTTAAAAAGATATAATACTTAAGTTCAAAGAGCACAAAAGACAAAGTAAAATACAAAGAATCCCAAGCTAGAGTACGCAAAATGATTAGTGACAAAAAGAACAACCAATGGGAAAAGACATGCTCAAGACTCAACACTTACATAGGAGGAAGAAAAAGCACAGAAAGCTGGAGACTTCTTAAAAATATGAGAACAGAACGGAAAAGAGAAATGTTCACACCAATAACACCAGAAAAATGGAACCAATATTTTACAAATATGCTAACAGAAGATAGACCAGAGTTCAAAAGTACCTAACATGGAAACCCAAATATATACGAGGATCCCCAATAAGGACAACAACATCAGAAGTTAAAGAAATATGTAAAACGCTAAAAAATGGTAGAGCTCCAGGTCCAGGAAACATCTCAGGAGAGATAGTAAAATACGGAACTGAAAAGCTACTTAGCGCTTTGAGGAACTTATTCCAAAGATGCATTAACACATCAGAAGTACCTGAGGAATGGAAAATACCATACATATCAACAATTCATAAGAAAGGAGACAAAAATAATTGCCATAACTATAGGGGAATAACGGTTACAGGATCTATTAGCAGAATATACGGAAAAATACTTAAAAATAGAATAGAAACGGAATACGCGGACGTAGAAGCTGAAGAACAGGCAGGCTTTAAAGCAGGAAGATCCACAATAGACCATTTCTTCTCACTGACACAAATCCTAGAAAAGAAAACCGCATTTGATCAGGAAGTCCATGTCTTGTTTGTTGATTTAAAAAAAGCCTACGACAGCGTGCCCCTAATGAGATTGTGGGAAACACTACAACAGAGTAATGTAAGCACCGAAATAATTAAAGCCGTAAAATCCTTATACCAAGACGCAAGAAGTAGTGTGAAAACCTAATATGGTATAACAACGGGGTTCCAGGTCACAAAGGGTCTCAAACAGGGCTGCTGTATATCCCCAACGCTATTTAAAAATCTATTTGGAGAGTGCACCGAAGAACTGGAAAAGGAAATGCAGCAGTATGGGATTACCACTGGATGACGATACTACATTGTACACGCTATCATTCGCAGACGACCAGGTAGTAGTCGCTCAGGACATCGATGATATGGAATACATGACACGAAAACTTATAGAGGAATATGAAAAATGGGGCCTAGAAGTCAATAATAAAAAGATCGAGTACATGTGCGCGGAGGACAACAGCAGGACTTGAAACTGGCCACAGGACACACCATCAAACACTGTGCCAGTTATAAGAATATCTAGGGACGGAACACTGGAAGAAGCAATATTCGAGAAGAATATCCAAGGAAGAAAAGCGATTGCAATGCTTAATAATATACTATGAGACAAAAACATAACCATTGAAAATAAAAAGAGAATTTACAACTCAATAGTGAAAAGTATAATAACTTACAGCTCCCAGCTGTGACCATTGAAGGAAAGAACAGAAAAAATACTAAAAGCTACAGAAATGGATTTCTGGAGACGAGCAGCCAGAAAATCCAGAAAAGACCGCAAACCAAATGACACGATAAGACGAGCTTTAGAAATAAAGCACGATATAGTGGACGAAATCAGAACACAACAGTTGGTATGGTACGGACATGTACAGAGAATGTCACAAGACCGACTACCTAAAAATATTTTAAATTGGAACCCCCATGGAAAAAGAAAGCGAGGAAGACCACGCCAAAGCTGGAGAGCAGGAATCAACAAGGAAGTACTAGAGAGAGATCTGGAGGAGGAGGGATGGAGAAACCGGGAGGAGTGGAAATTAGGCATCGGAAGACGTTATAAAACCGATTGATATATATATATATATATATATATATATATATATATATATATATATATATAAAATATAAATATTTAAAGTTGATATTTGTTTAAAAGAATAACCGCGTAGTGAGGGACAAATATCACAATTTGAAAACGCTGTATGTCGTCATATTTTATGCGCCAACATTCAAACAGCATTTAAAATGGTTACCTTTTAAACAGAAATTCATTTGTAGGTTAAATAATTTATTGAATAAACACAATATATTTATCAACTTTATCTATAATCAACAAATAAAAATATTAAATATATTAATTAAAAATTTGAATTTGTATCTTCATATTTATTATTTTTTTCTTTGGTATTTAAAAGATTTATATTTAACAAAAATATGTTTGTAGGTTAAATAATTTTTCAATATTTTAAGTTAATATTATATTTATTTATGAACACTGTTACATATCTATTGATAGCAATATTAAGTATATATTAAAAAAATGGTTTTATAAATCTTCTCCGTAAAACTAAATAAATAATTAATGGTACTAGTGATAAATAAATAAAGTACTATAAACTATTTGTAAACTAATTAATTACTTTATTTACTACTCGCGTATCTTTGGTTGCACGTGGTGTGTCACTGTCTTCTCGACTAGATAATAATTGCACTATTTAGAAAGACCCAATTTATCATAAGAACCTTTTAGATCTTTCAAAGTTATGCATTCGGATGCAATTCTTTTAATCATAAGATCTGAACTAACACTTTGAAGGTATTAACCATAGCAATATTAGTTTTTCAATGATGCACGCTTTATGCGATACGTAATTTGGAATTAAATCTTCTCTCTTCAAAAACTCATTTGCCAAATTCTCAACGTCTATCGCCTCATGGAATTTTCCTTTTGATGCTATTTGCAATACATTATGCGCTACCTTTTCGAGCTTAAACATTTCTGAGCCTTTTCGGTCAGGAAAGCGTTTTTAAAAAAGAAAAACCAGCAATATTTTTAAAATCCTCGATCATTGCAAAATTAATTATACCTTGAATTAAATGGGACAAATCAAAACGTGCACTATGGGCAACAAGTACGCTAGGTTTTGGAGAAAAATTCAAAACCGTTGGAATGAAATTAATGCGTCCTTTAGAGTGATTGTTTTGATAGGTTTACCATATAAATACAGGTCGACATTAATATGTTTTAAGCCCGTAACTTTGAAAGCGTGGGAATTAATCGGTTGCGTAGGCCTAATATAAACATTGAATGTTTTACCCGATATTCCGCCGCTATTTGCAAAATATCAGCTGTACTTGAAAATCCCGATGTTTCTAAATCGAAATACACTAAGCCACAGCCCTCGGATGTAACTGAAACATTATTCAGTATATTAGTTAACGCTTGAGAATTAATAATGTCACCAGTATGATAAACGTCCATCTGCAGTCCACAATTTGATTGATATTGTACCCTTCATGTTATTTTTTTATTTTTTTTTCGTGGCCTCTTAATTTCTAAGCAATAAATTTGTGATAGCGTTTTCGTTGCAGGCAAATTAGCTCTTGATGCTCCTTGTTTTCTTATTTCATCTTTTCTTGCCATATAAGATCTTGTATGTTTCCCAGGGGGTTCATTGATGAGCTTTCCTTTGCAAATTTGCCTTTATGTCGCAATTAAAAGGCATTTTTTATTTAAATTATTTTTTTTTAATTTTAAATAGGAGTAATACGGTCTAAACAGTAAACATATACAACATATATAATATAATAACCTATATAAACGTCATTCTATAAAGCATTCGGTATACGCATTGGCAGCGTTGCCACATTTATTTTCATTAAAAGTGTGTGTCAGCATATGAAAGTTTTCATGTATCGAATACAGTCTCCGACGAAAATAAAATACTCTGCCATTGAGCATTGTGAACTACCTTAAAATCAGATTCACCAAGAGGGTTGAAACCTAGATAGATTAAGTTGTCATGAAAGTTTAAAAAAAAAACATTAACACAACTGACTGGTAAATATTACATAACAATTATCACCACTACGCCAAAAAACTTTATTTTTGCACTCGGCGCACGTTTCCAAGTTACATACATCATCAGGAGCAGGGATTGACTGACCTGATGTTGCTGATAACTGTTATGTGGTGTCATTATTCCAGAGATTCTAAAGTTTCAACATGGTAAATATCTCAAGAAAAACTTTTTTATTAGAAAATTCAAAAAAAGGCAAATATGACCTTGGAACATGTAGTTAGACCTTTTTAGTTAATCAGGCAGTAGAAATCTATTTTTTTTTAAATATTTCTTTATTGGTTCTAGTCTCAAGTAAGTTTTAAATTTTTGTTTACATATTATATACTGTTAAAAAGCCTTCCCATTGACCTAAAAGTGAAATTTATGTCTGAGCAACAAGTAGGCAAAGCCATTTTTGTATACAGGATACAACCCTCATCCTTCATATACGAAGGGTTGACGTACGTATTATCTTCTCCCGCCTAATCTATAACGTTTCCTTTTAAAATGACCAACGCTTAAATATATTCGTGCCTTGAATTATTCATGGCTCCAGTTTCATAGGACATAAAAAGTAAAGACTTTTAAGAGAGAATAAAAAAGTAGTTGTTTTTTACTACGACGTGATGTTGACATTTAACAGCGTTTTAATGGTTTTATTTCTTTACTGGTTCCATGTTTAAAGGTTGTAGAGGACAACTCTTTCGAAAGCCAACAGGTGAGAAAATAATTTTATTCTTTTCATTTTTCACAGCTTAATATTTGAATTTGTATATAATAGGTGTTTCGGTTCATAATGTCGATTTGGCTAAGAGACGGCGTTACTAATACACTTGTTGGTATGGACTAGTGACATTTATGACGTTACTATTGTCATTGTGCGAAAAAACATAGGTCTTCATAGCTTTGAATGTGTTGTGTTTCGTACCAGTAAAAGACGTTTTGCGGCGAAGTTTAATAACCTTCTTTCATTTGAAGAAAACGGCTGCTGAAAATTATCGATTGTTGGTGGAAGTTTATGGTGAACATGCTCCAACCCAAAAATCTTGGGTAAACCCAGGCCAGCCTTCAATATTACAACCAGTGCGCAATATACAGAGAAAGAAATCTTTGCTGTGTATTTGGGGATAGTAGACGAGGTGTGTATTACGAACTGCTGAAACCTAGTGAAACGATTTCTGGCAATCGATACCGACAACAATTGATAAAGTTGAACCGAACATTAAAGGAAAAACGACCAAAATACGCCCAAAGACACGATAAAGTAATTTTTCAACATGACAATGCTCGGTCTCATGTTGCAAAATGTGTTAAAAACTATTTGGAAAACATCAAATGAGACGTCATTGATGAGTCAAGAAGATCGGACCCAGATGTGAGATGTGCAGAATCCTGAAAGCCCGGCGAGCCTTAGGACAACTCAGCCTCATTTGAAGCTCAAACCAATACAGCCGAAAAAAACCAAACTAAGAATCTTTAACGTGAAATTAGTTTTATTCTATGGTTGCGTAACATCGAAGATCACAAAATCAATAACAATAAATAAATGCCTTCGGCAGATTCTCGGCATTTTCTGGCCAAACATCATAAGAAACGACACCTGATTATTATTTTTAACGTTTTTTTATAATTTTTTAAAAAACTTGTAACATTCATTTTTTCCTAGATTTTAAGAACATGTCATGTTACTGTTTTCTCCTTATAATTTACATTTTTTTTCCATTTTTATATCAAGCAGTGTTTGCTAACTTTTAAGCAGTGTAGTTCACTCGGATTTCTAAGCTGTTTATATTACAGTGTGCATTACGGGTTTTCTACCGGATTTATTTAATTCGTTTCTACGAGGCATGTTTTTTAAGTAAGTACCGTTTTGCGATTCCGCCGCCGCAGCGATACGGTCGGCGTTCCGCGCATGCGCGCTGGTAACCTACATCTCATGTCTACGCACTGACGCCATTACAGTCTGATTCTTCATTGTATACGTTGTTTACTGAGTGTTTAAGATGCCTCCGACAATCGTGAGTCCCGCCGATTGTGAAGTACGAGCTGTTATACGATTTCTTAGTGCTAAAGGCGTAAAACCGATCGATATTCATCGTGAAATCTGTGAAGTTTACGGACAAAACATTATGAGTGATGGAATGGTAAGGAAATGGGTGAGAGCATTTAAAGATGGCCGCACAAATGTGCATGATGAAGAACGGAGTGGGCGTCCTTCGGTCGTTAATGAAGATTTGGTGCAGAAAGTGGACGAAAAGGTGAGAGAAAACAGACGCTTTATAATTTCATCATTGTGCGACTGCTTTCCTCAATATTCTCGTAGTGTTTTGTATCGCATTGTGACCGAGAACTTGAATTACCGGAAATTGTGTTCACGTTGGTTTCCAAAAATGTTGACGGATTTGCACAAAACCCAACGTTTAGGCAGTGCATTGACTTTCCTTGAGCGGTACCACAATGAAGGTGAAAATTTTTTATACCAAATTGTTACTGGTGACGAAACATGGGTGGCCTACGTCACACCAGAATCGAAACAACAATCCATGGAATGGCGACATTCATCATCACCCAAAAAAGTGAAGTTTAAGCAAACAATTTCTGCCCGCAAAATCATGTGCACAGTTTTTTGGGACAGAAAAGGAGTATTGCTAGTGGAGTTTCTGCCTCGTAATGAGACAATCAATGCAGCGTCTTATTGTGAGACATTAAACAATCTGCGTCGTGCAATCCAGAACAAAAGACGTGGCAAGTTGAGTAAGGGTATCGTTTTGCTGCATGACAATGCCCGTCCACATGTGGCTAATCGGACCAAAGATCTCATCAAATCTTTTAAATGGGAAACTCTAGATCATCCTCCATACAGCGCTGATCTGGCGCCCAGCGACTACCATTTGTTCCTGCACTTGAAGAAGCACCTGGGTGGTCAGCGTCTTCAAGACGATAACGAAGTCAAAACATTTGTGATACAGTGGTTAACAAGTCAGGCGGCAGAATTTTATGAGGAGGGTATTCAAAAACTGGTGCCACGTTATGACAAGTGCCTCAATATTCACGGAAATTATGTAGAAAAGTAGATTAAGGTACAGGCTTTCATGTAAAAATAAAATTATAGCGATATCTTTGCACGTCTTTTTTTAATTCCAAAACGGTACTTACTTAAAAAACATGCCTCGTAATGCGTCGATTGGCTGGACATTTGTATTCGGGAAGTAGCCATCTTAAAGACGTGATTTATGCGGAAGGGAGAGAAATATTTAAGGGCCCGGATGACACGGATCAAGGCTTTATTCCATTATAGAGTCAAGTCGAGTACGTGGCTTTTTCCAACATGTAGCCGTAGTGGGGTTTTTTCAACATGTAGCCGTAGTAGGCTTTTTTCCATCATGTAGCCGTACTGATATATTAGTGATGGAGTAGTGTGAAAACGGTTTTAGTGCTCAATTTAAGGTCTTTTTTCTTGGAATCCAGTTTATTCTCAGACCATTAGGGGCCAAAGAAAAGTTTAGTAGCGTAAAGGGAACTAAAGTAACCAAAGGGGATCCTGATTTAAGGACTTTATTTAGCCATACCACTTATTAGGCTAAGGTTTTTTGTAGCCGTAGTGGGGTTTTTTCAACATGTAGCCGTAGTAGGCTTTTTTCCATCATGTAGCCGTACTGATATATTAGTGATGGAGTAGTGTGAAAACGGTTTTAGTGCTCAATTTAAGGTCTTTTTTCTTGGAATCCAGTTTATTCTCAGACCTTTAGGGGCCAAAGAAAAGTTTAGTAGCGTAAAGGGAACTGAAGTAACCAAAGGGGATCCTGATTTAAGGACTTTATTTAGCCATACCACTTATTAGGCTAAGGTTTTTTGTAATAACAGAACCGCAAAGTTAGAACTTTTAATTTAGTCATTAATAAACTTTTTTTTTTCTTGTTTAAGGCTAGTGTTTCACTGTACCAGCTATTTTACTTTTCAGGACAAAAGGGTTGTACCATATCAAAATTTTCCTTAATAACTACATAACCCTTCAGTGTTTTTTCATTTTTTTAGCTGAAGTTAGATCCTTTTTATTTTAAAATGAATGGTGCCCAAAATTTGTACAACCAAAAATTTTAAACAACTTTAGAAACTATTTCCAAAAGACGTACAAAAATTATCTCTTACCCATATTACTCTACCAAGAAAAACTGAGCTAGTGTATGTTTAATTTCTTTAGTTCGTTTAATATTAATACCCACTCAATCCATTCTCAGAAATTATGAAAGGGGAACGCCACAAGTAGCGCTTCAATGTGCGGGAGAATGGACAGGCCACAAAATTCCTATTGAGTGTTCTGTTTTGAATGTTGATATTTTGAAAAATAAGTATTTTTCTTATTTCTACCATAAAATGTTAAAGTTTCATAAGGCAGCATTTCTTTTGTTATTGGGAAAATTTCTGAAATAGCTTGATTTTTAGTGTTCCGTACGGAACACTTATAAGATCACTTCGGTGTCTGTCTGTCTGTCACACCCGATTTTCTCCGAAACTATTTGACATAGAAAGGTGAAATTTGGTAATAATATAGGAATTGATGGCCTCATCAGAGCCATGTAGTTTTGAGAATTAAATTTTGACTTAAGGGGTTAGTTTTGGGGGGTGAAATCGGAAGCGAAAAAAAAATTTTTTTACTAGGTCATCGAGTGTGGTGTCAAATGAAAGCTTGTGAAAACACGAGTAAAAAATATATATATATTATTATACTAGCGCGCACTTTTCTTTGTATTATTTTTAAAAATTCGCGAAAAATCGCTGTCACTGGCCTTATCTCGAAAAGTACTTATCAAAAAATTTCGAAAAAATTCTGGAATATTCTCCACGGGGTGTAGATTGAACGAAAATTATCACGAGTGCATTACCTTTAATAATTTATATGGTATATAAAAAAACAAAAATTTCAAGGTCATCAGATTTCAGTAAAGATTGGAAACAAACTTTGTTGAAAACTTATTTGGGGTGTGTTTTGTGAAGTCACTGATCATTTTGTACCACCGTAACATAAATTTTGACTTAAGGGGTTCGTTTTGAGGGGTGAAATCGGAAGTGAAAGAAATTTTTTTTTACTAGGTCATCGAGTGTGGTGTCAAATGAAGGCTTGTGAAAACACGAGTAAATATATATATATATATATATATATATATATATATATATATATATATATATATATATATATATATATATATATATATATATATATATATGTACATATATATATATATATATATATATATATATATATATATATATATATATATATATATATATATATATATTGTAACATTTGAACTTGCCCGCACGTTGTGGTGTCATTTTGTAACCTGCTGAACTGTCCTCAGTTTGAGGCATCTTTTTTTGTACCCTGTGAGAAGTTGTTTGTCCCACGCTTGAGCGCAATTTTGTTGCCTATGAAAAAGTGTTTAATTGCGCCCCACGTACACTGCGTCATTTTGTACCGTTTGAATCTTGGACGCCCCAAGCTTGAGCACAATTTTCTTGCAGCCCCGCTTTAATTTCTGATAATGAATTGAGTGAAACCTGATTTTAAAAGAACTAACGAAATTAAACACACACTAGCTCAGTTTTCCTTGGTAGAGAGATATGGGTAAGAGATAATTTTCTTACGTCTTTTTGGAATTAATTTCTGTTTTTAAAAAACTTTAGCTGTACAAATTTTGGGCACCATCCATTTTAAACTAGAAAGGATCTAACTTCAGCTAAAAAAATGGAAAAAATACTGAAAGAATGTATTGTTGGTAAATAAAAAAATCAGTTTGGTACAGCTGTTCTTGTCCTGAAAAGTAGGATAGGTATTCAGTGAGACACTAGCTTTAATCAACAAAAAAAAGAGAATTTATTCATGTTTTTTAAAATAAAAAGTTCCAACCTTTGCAGTTCTACAAAAAAAATTCTAGCCTAACTAGTAGTTATTACATTTAAATCCTGAACTATGACTACCCCCGAAGACGAAAAATAGTGCTTTTCACTTCACTTTTTAGTCTGTTTTAAATTGTTGTTAAGGCACTACTCTGGAATAAGTCTATTGAAGGAAGTTTGGATAACTTACTGTTCTTATTCCTGCTTTGATGGCATTCGACCGATTTCACACTTTTTCTAGCTAACACTTTGAAAACCCACTACGGCTTTTAGTTGAGAAACTGGTACTTTTACTTAGCTCGCATGATGGTTGTTCTGAGCTTTTTTTTTGTAGCTCAGTCGAAGGAAGCCTACTTGGCGACTCTCATGAAAATTAGCCTGTCGGCTAGATGGTACTAAGCCTACTCGGCGACAAGATGGAAAATAGCCCGGCTGCGGCTAGATGGAAAACAGCCCCGACAGTCGGTCTTCAGGCCCTTAAATAAACCATCCCAACTCTGCCGGTAATATGGCGACGCCGGAACCAAAACTGCGGATACAAACTTTTCACCAATCGCGGCGTAGCGGTAGATTCGGTCAGGAACCCGCACAACACACTATACCGAACGTCTTGGAATCTCTGTTTAATATACCGTTCGATACAAAAATGAAAATAAGTACAATTTGAAGTGAAAAATCAGTAACATTACATGGTCTTAAAATCTAGGAAAAAATGAATGTTACAATATATATATATATATATATATATATATATATATATATATATATATATATATATATATATATACTCGTATATAATGTAATACTTACGCACACTTTTCTTCGTATTACTTTTAAAACATCGCTGTCCCCTACCTTATCTCGAAAAGTACTGATCAAAAAATTTTGAAAAAATTCTGGAATATTCTCCACGGGGTGTAGATTGAACGAAAATTATCACGAGTGCATGACCTTTAATAATTTATTTGGTATATAAAAAAAGACAAAATTTCAAGGCCACCAGTTTTCAGTAAAGATTGGAAACAAACTTTGTTGAAAACTCATTTGGGGTGTGTTTTGTGAAGTCACTGATCATTTTATACCACCCTAACAAAAATTTTTATTTTAAAAACAGTCAACGTACGGAACACTAATTGTGCTTCAACTTGCACTTGACCGGTTTTTTTTGAGTTTTCTATTTACCATGTTATGTATGAGTAGCGATGACTGTTATTTGTTTGATAATATTTAGTTCGTTATTAAAATTAGTTTCTGATAAAGGAACTGTAGTCAACCTATGGGTAAAACTATGGTAAGCTGCTAACTTATGTTGTTGGGGGCGTGTTGATGTATTATGAATTGTTGTGTCTGTGTGAGATGGTTTATCGTATATGGAGAAAGTATGTTTGTAGGATATCCTGGTAATTTTTAACTCTAAGAAACTGAGTGATTCTAGAGTCTCTTTTTCCTTCGTAAATTTAATATTGTTATGTAGAGAGTAAAAACCACAAGAGTTCAAAGTTTAAAATTTTGTACGCCTTGAAATGACTACAGAAACAATCGTTCAAGTAACATCCCGGTCTTATAAAGTAAATTAATATACTCGCAAGTAATTTACGTTTATTATTTTTTTTAATAACGCTGCTTTATATTTGCGTAATGAATTATTCATGAGGCTAGTTTTATAGAAGATAAAATAAAGATTTACATAAAGACAGAAGAAAAAATGTAGTTATTTTTTTACTGCGACGCCGAAACGGCGTCGATGTGGAGATTCAACAGAGTTTTAATGGTTTTATTTGGGTTCAAAAGGACGGCTCTTGATGCATGTTTTTGCCACTCAATAGGTAGGACAATGGTTTACATAAGTGTACTTATGTAAAGTATTTTCTAAGATATTTCATGTATTTTTTCAATGTTCTTAAATGCTTCAGGCAAAATAAATTACTAGTAAAAAATCTTTTCAGAAATAGGATAAATGTAAAGTATAAGTTCAATGTTTAGAAGATGAAATAATATCAATTTAGTTAATTAAAAAAATAATTTTTGAAAAGCACTTTACCAACTACACATTAAAATGGCACAACTTTGATACTTTGAAGCATCGAAGAAAGATTGGTGATATGAATCTACTTCATAAATAACACGTAGGCTGAAAAGTTTTTGGTCTAGCTACTAAAAACACAATTTTTTGCCAAATTCGACTTTATTCATCAATGTAATCGCCTTCAAGAGTGATACAATCAGTCCAAGGTTTTTCTAACATTTCTATACCTTTCTTGTAGAAGGATTTGTCTTTGCCTTCAAAATAGGCCTCAGTTTCGGCGATAACTTCTTCATTGTAATACGATGGTAGGATACAATGAATTGTATTAAGTATGCAAACCTATTACTCCATCGAAAGCTGACACAGTAGCTTTCGAGCCGACAGAGTGGTTGACACGGTCAGCGCTTAAAAGCAGGTAGCGCTTTTCAAGGGATCCTCCTCAGGCATATATAGTTATTGTAAAGCAACTGAAGATAGACAGAAGTCCATATTTCAGCAGTTTACTAGCTGTTCTAATAGGTATGCGTACCTAATACAATTCGTTGTATCCTGCCATCGTATTCCGTAACTTCTGGGATAAGTACCAGTAGATTCCGTTCTCTTGTTCGTCAAATCCATCCTGAGACCCGTTTCGCCGTATTACGGCTCGTCAGTCAGGCTAGGATTGACAAACAAGAGAACGGAATCTAACTGGTACTTATCCCAGAAGTTACGGAATACGATGGTAGGATACAACGAATTGTATTAAGTACGCATACCTATTAGAACGGCTAGTAAACTGCTGAAATATGGACTTATGTCTATTTTCAGTTGCTTCTTCATTGGAGCCAAATCTCTTTCCGCAAGCATTTTTTTGAGGTCTGCGAATAGATAACAGTCGCTAGGGGACAAATCTGGAGAATACAGTGCATGAGGAAGCAATTCGAACTTTAATTCATGCAATTTTGCCATCAAAACCATTGACTTGTGACACGGTGCATTGTCTGGGTGAAAGAAACACTTTTTTCTTGTTCATTTGGGGCCGTTTCTTTGCGATTTCTGCCTTCAAAAGCACCAATAATTTTATATAATATTTGTTATTGATCGTTTTTCCCTTCTCAGTATAGTCGATGAAAATTATTCATCGACTATACTGAGAAAAATAATAATGCAAATACCAAAATACAGAGAACAAAACCTTCCCAGCCGACTGTTGTATCTTTGGCTGCTTCGGGCGGCTTTTACCGGCTGCTGTCAACTCAGCTGACTGCCGATTTGATTCCGGTGTGTAATGGTAGATCCATGTTTCATCCATTGTCACATATCGCACGAAAAAATCCTTTTTATTGCGCTTAAACAGATCCAAACAGCTCTCGGAATCATCAACACGTTGTTGTTTTTGGTCCACTGAGAAAAAGCGGTACCCATTTCGTACAGAGCTTTCTCATGCCCAAATGTTCATGCAAAATATGACCAACACGTTCTTTTGATATCTCTAGGGTGTCAGCTACTTCATGCAATTTCACTTTACGGTCATTACAAACAATTTTGTGGATTTTTTTGGTGTTTCTCGGTGTAACCACCTCATTTAGGCGTCCAGAGCGTTCAGCATCATTTGTGTCTGTACGACCGCGTTTAAATTCAGCATACCAGTAAATGATGAGCGATTTTCCAGGGGCACAGTCCCCGTAACACCTATTAAGCCGTTGCTTTACTTGAACGGTATTTTTTCCCATCAAAACACAGTATTTAATAAGCACACGAAATTCGATTTTTTCCATTGTTTTGAAAATATCAAAATTAGCGTCACTAAAACCAGTATAACTTGTAAACTAATAGTCGAAATGTCATGAAATTTTAACACGTATCGTTTGAAGGTTGGGGCTTCCTAAAAATCATATGGATTAGGGCGACATGTTACTTGATTTACTTTTCATTGCTCGTTATCAATGGCTTCAGAAATGGCTAGATTTGGTTCCGTTCCTGTAAATGGATGGAAATTCGACCTAATAAATTTTTTAGCGTCAAATCATGTTGCACCCAAACATCAACCTTCTCCAAATGATTTAAAACTGTTTGGCGATGGATTTTTAGTTCCTTGGCGATGTCATTTCTACTTACATGCCGGCCTTCCTCAACTTTTGTCATCATTCTATTAAATTTTTCTGTCATAGGTCGAACAGTGCAAGAAGCATCCGGAATACTAAAATTTCTAAAAAGAAGGCAACTGAATCATCTTTTGGCTAATGACTTTGATAACGTTTCTTGACCATAAACTGCACAAATTTTTGCATTGGCCTGCGCAGCATTTGTGCCTATATCGAATTAACATTGTAAAATATAACGAACGTTCTTTTGATATCTTTAGGGTGTCAACTACTTCACGCAATTTCACTTTACGGCCATTACAAACAATTTTGTGGATTTTTTTGATGTTTCTCGGTGTAACTATCTCATTTGGGCGTCCAGAGCGTTCAGCATCATTTGTGTCTGTACGACCGCGTTTAAATTCAGCATACCAGTAAATGATGAGCGATTTTCCAGGAGCACAGTCCCCGTAACACCTATTAAGCCGTTGCTTTGCTTGAACAGTATTTTTTCCCATCAAAACACAGTGTTTAATAAACACACGAAATTCGATTTTTTCCATTGTTTTGAAAATACCTAAGTAGCGTCACTAAAACTACTGTAATTTGTAAACTAATAGTCGAAATGTCATGAAATTTTTACACGTATCGTTTGAAAGTTGGTACTTCTTAAAAATCATTTAGATATTTTGAGAGGGGCGACATCTATGTGTTAGATCAAAAACTTTTCAGCCTACGTGTTAAATTTTTTAAAGTTTAAAGATGGCAATTATAATTCTGGTTGTCTGACCTTCATGGTGGAGCTTGTGCAAGGTCCCGTAACACGTTGTAGCATTAGTTAAGATTTGCCTTTGTTACGCAAAACCCCAGCCCACGTTTTGCTTTCATGGAAAGTGTTTAAGCTCGTTTGATTCGTCCCAGAATGGTACATACAAAGAATACATGTCGCCTTGATAGGAGGGTGGATTGAGAAATCTGGTAAATTTCTAAAAACGGCTGTGTCGACCAGTGCCACATCGTCTTTGAAAATGTTGACCGCAGTGTCAACGAAACGTCAGGAAGTTAATACCTGGAGAACACGGCCTCAACTCCCGAAAGAAACCCATACAAATTCAACCGGTCGTGAAAGCCTGCATTCTTCAAATAAATTTTTGTTTCTACAAAAAAATGTTATTTACCTTGTTTTATACAAGACTTTCCAATCCACCCCCGTACTCTCATAGCTATTTGATTATTTCCCTGTGCCATGTTCATAGAAAAAAAAAATAACAACAACGACAGTTACCAAACTCCTTAATGACAATAAAAATTATGCTGTGTTAAGCCTAATGGCCTCTTCAGAGTAGAATATTACATATTCCATTATGTGATTGTACAATCTAGTCCATTAGCCTTAAAATACAATGTCCTTACGTACGAAAGTACGCCCATATAGATCTTTAGGATATTAGTTTGAGTAAAATGCACTAAAGGATATACAGACTAGAAAGCTGCTATCTTTACAAGCGGAAATAATTAATGTTAGATGCAGAAATGAAATACGTTTGCCTAATGCTTGAATCAGCATAAAAGCAAATACGTACATAAATAAACACATCGAAGTTCGAAATTATGTATTTTGTTACTTATAGCTTATCTAACAGTGTCCTCGAAGAAATTACTATTCACATACCTTAACAACAATTATGTAAAATTATACAATTAAGAAATTTTTGATTAATTACCAATAGGAATAGCATGATAATTATAGAACTTTCTGAGTCTGATAGTCACATCACTATTGAGCTTAGGTTTTATTCCTTTAATGTTATCATCCACTACTGTTTATTTAATTGATACTTTATTCTTGTTCCAGTGGCCAAATGATGTGGAGAATTACATTCAGTATATATCAACATTTTCATAACAATCATAACCTAATCTAAAACTAATAAAACCATGACGTAGAAATAAAGTGCAATTTTTATGGGTTGTTGAGTTTTAAATTGTAATTTTAATACAGATTACTTACACAGAAGTTTTGATATTTTTAAATTCTGCTGAGCAAAAGTCTTTGTCTGACGTAAAAAACTCTCCAAGCATCAACAAATCAATTCTAGGTAAATTAGAGCTATTTGCCTTGATAAATCCGTCTTCCATCGCTAACGTTTCTTGCTTCTAGATTTTATAACACAAAACTAGGCAACTCGATAGTTTAAAATCACAAATTAATTGATAAACGGTGCAGAGATTATCGTTAACACAAGAGAAGTGCGACCGAAATAATGTTTACTTAGGCGTGACGTCATTCGCTCTGACTGGTGTTCCACATAACATGGCGGATTGCTGTATTTTTAATATAAAAATAAGAACATTTTTTAAAAACTTTTTAATCTATTTCATTATTTAAAGTCATAATTTCGGTGTTTCATTGTTACTGTCATCACGCCTATTGGTCCATTAGAAATACCTATCATTAAGACATGATTTTTTCAAAGTATTTGCTTTCTAAAACTAAATATTAATATAAAAAAGTGTGATTTAAATTGCTGCTATCGTTTGGGTTCCAATATAAACAAAACAAAAAACCAGAGAAAGCCTCGTCCGGTAGTCGTCGAGTTCACACATCGTCGGGTGCGCGACGAAATATTTTTTGCTAAAAAGAAATTAAAAGGCACCTCACTCATGATAACTGAATTTTTAACTAAGGAAACAAGAGCAATGTTTAAAGTGGTGAGAGCAAGTGCGGGCAAGAATTGGTGGACGGTTAGTGGTCAAATCTATGTTATGTATAAAAATAAAAAAGTTGTAATAAAATCCGAAGAACAATGGCTAAACTTGAACTATGAAAACGTGAGTGAAAATTCTGTGTAATCACAAGGATGCATGATATGTTTATGCATTGTTTAATCACTATCCGACAAGAACTCGGATTGTAGCAATAATTTAGATTTTTTTCTTTTTTTTAAACACCTTTCAGTTGTAATTGTTTCACACTATGAGAATGATAAATAATATTGGAAAAATGGGAAATATTGTTTTTAAATAGAAGTCTCAAAAGGCTTTAGAAAATAAATACTTAACAATGTTGGGTCACATATTTCCTGTAAAGGTAGTTCTAGGTCATTATTATTATTATTATAATTTGTACTATTCTATAATTTTTTTTACTGTTACTGGTTCGTTTACTACGAGTTTAAATTTTTTTTATTGCTCTATTATAGCACAGCCTTATACTGACAAATGAATGTACGCAACTTAGAAAATAAACTTAGTGTATACCATTTAAATATAAATTCACTTACAGCACATATTAATGAATTTCGGGACTATATTCTGGACAATTGTTATGACCTTGTAGCGGTTACAGAAACCTGCTTAAAGCTCCATATACCAAGCTCGATTATTCAAAAGCATTTGACATGCTCGACCACTCACTTTTAACGCATATCTTGAAGTTTATAGGTCTGGACAAAGGCGCTGTTAAGTTTATTGGAGAATATCTCAAAGATCGTCATCAGAGAGTTGTCTTGAGTGGATCTTTCTCGGACCACCAAAGGGTGACCAGAGGCGTCCCGCAAGGATCAATTTTGGGCCCTATTCTATTCTGCATTTATACCCATTTATTTCCGTCATTTCTTAAAGTCTGTAACTGTCAGATGTACTCTGACGATACTCAGTTGTTTTACTCTTTTTCTGAGAATACAGTGCTTGACGGTTGTCGACTGATAATTGGTGATTTGGAGGTTATACAGAGAGTTTCGGAGGAACATCATTTGAAACTTAATCCCAACAAATGTGTCGCAATGTTGTTCGGTAGACCAATTGTTGTAAAGGGACTCACTTCACTAGTTGAAGTTAATATTTCTAATGAAAGGATACCTATTAAAGCTGAGGCTAAAAATCTTGGCTTAATTTTGGATTCAACTTTAAGATTTAAAAAACACGTGTCGGTTTGCATTAAGAGAGCAGTGGGTCTACTTACGTGTCTTTATAACTCAAGACATTTATTAAATACTCAATTAAAACTCATGCTTTGCGATTCTATCATTTTATCTATATTTAACCACTGTGATGTTGTTTACGGCTCCTGCTTGACTGCAGAAGATACAAGAAGAAATAAAAAAATTCAGAAATATTGTTTACGGTTTAGCTACGGTATAAAGAAACGAAATCCAGTTACTTATAAACTGAAGGAAGCTAACTGGATTGACATGAAGTCAAGACGATATTTGCATTGTTTTACCTTGTATCATAAGATTATCTGCACAAAGTCACCTACGTATCTTTTAAAAAAAAATTCCGTTCAAGACTGACGTTCATAATATAAATATAAGAAGCAGAGGCTTACTTACGCCTCCACTTCATAAAACAGGCATATTTGAAAGGCATTTTACTTTCAATTTAGTTAAAACTTATAACAACCTACCGGACATTTTTAAATCTAAATCAGTCAAATGTTTCAAAAAGCACCTAAAGCATTTGTTATTGCAGAATAATTGAAGAATTTACTTGTTCCTAACAAAGTTTTCTAATCTTAAATCATGACTTTCTGTAACTGACATAACATTTTTTTTTGCTTGTTATTTGGTTGTGCATCATATAATTTGGTTGTGCATTATTATTATTATTTAGTTGTGCATGTGTTGCTGCCTAGGGGCAAGTGTAAAGACAGATAGACATATATTTTGCTTCAGTTAAATTAAGTTTTTTTTTCTCTTATCTTTGTTCAGCTGCACTCTGTCCTTTTCACTGTATATTGCATACTTTGAATAAAATTGTTTATTATTATTATTACTTAATAGCTCTGTGTAATTACCTATCATAAAATCTGTTCATCATTTTGTACCTACTTTAGTTTATATATACCTATTAATTCTGTATATTATTTATACTTGACAAAGCTATATTGTTAGCCAAACGCGTTGTACTGAAAAATAAAATATTGTGGAAATTTTGTGTTTAAATAACCAGTTTTTTGTTGTATTTTATATTCACTTATGACCTAGATATAGTGTAAAATATTGAAATATACTGTTTTGTTTGCAGGATCCGTGTTTCCTTTACAGAACTGATATAAAAATGGACCAAAAAATCTGTTTTTTTTATTAGTGCTAGTCAAATACAACATTTCTTAGACGAAACCATCCATCATAAAAGATACATTGTAAATCCTTCCCATCCACGTACAATGTAGACACAAAATTCCCGGCATAAAAGCTAATTCAGTCACTTGTCAAAGATAAAACAGACTTCGTAGCCCTGTTTTTATTCGCTGTCGAATGGTAATTAGGACTCGACTTCACTTTATGTTTAACTCTGCTCGCTCATTTTGGCTCAATATGTGCAAATTTATGTACGCAAATGTTTCTCTACAGAGATTAAAGGTAAAAGCGACCATCAAGGAGCGGCTGAAATTAATCCATTTGACTCGAATTTGAATGATAGAGTCGGAAAGTTAAACAACTTATGTAACCCAATTTGCTACAAAAAAAGATGATGTCAAACGATTTGTAGCTTGCAATTGAATTACTAGTGCTAATATTGTAAAACATGGAAGTCTAAAGTTTTGAGAACATTTCCCGTAATTATACTTGCTAATGATGTTGCTCCTATTCCGAAATATTTTTTTCCATGACTGCTGTTAAAAGTGCTAAATAATAACACACTGGTTACAACGTTTGAAATTAATGGTTTTGCATAACAAAGGCAAATCTTTAACTAATGCTAAAAGTTTGTGTTACGGGACTTTGCACAAGCTTCATCATGAAGGTCAGACATCCAGAATTATAACTGTCATCTTTAAACTTTAAAAAATATAACAAGTAGGCTGAAAAGTTTTTGGCCTGACACATAGATATTGCCCTTTTCAAAAAATCCATAAGAAGTACCAACCTTCAAACGATACGTGTCGTGTCAAAATTTCGACAATTAGTTTACAAGTTACAGGGGTTTTAGTGACATTAAATGGCGCCTTATTTTAAGATTTTTATGTAAATATCATACTATTATATTCACCTCGTTTAGATAATTGCGGATGTTGTTTTTGATTGTAGGAAATTGATTAATGCTATGCATAATCGAATGAGGGATTTTGTGTTTTATTCTCAACAGGGAGGAGTGATCATTCTCAAAGATATGTTTAACTGAGCATTACAGTTTGCACACCTCGGAACAGGTATAAGTGAGTTTGATAGATATGCCCTATAGCAAGTCTTATTAATAAAATGTTTTCAGATGTTTTTTTTTTATGAGTCTAGCACACGTGCTACAGGGAAGTCCCAAAAGCGCTACAGGAGTGACACTGTACGGAGAAAGCGATTCACGTTGTTCTTGAATCGCTGTAAATTGTACTCGGTGGGAAACACAGTCCTGGGCAAATTATTCCAAAGGGATGATGTTCTCCATATAAAATACTGCTTGAAAAGCGTTGCACGAGGAGTAACAAGCTGAACCTCATACGGATGTGAAGTATTAGCGCGACGTGTATTTCTAACATGCACCGCTCTGGGAGGAATTAAGCGGGCTACATCCTTCGAACACTTTCCATGAAAATACTTGTAGAATAGGCTCAACTCGCCAATCGTGCTTCGATGTTCCAGCGAATCAAGCCCGACGGTCACTTCCGGGTCTCCAATCAGACGAACAGCTCTTCTCTGAACAGAATCCAACAAATGCAGTGTATGTTTGGGAGCGGAGCTTCAAACATGGTCGAATTTGAGCTTTGTAAAGAATTAACAGTTGTTGTGGAGTGTAAAGATTTCTGGTTCGAAATAATATTCCCAACTTTTGAGAAGCTCTCCTTGCTATTCCTGCAACATGTTCATGCCAAGACATATTTACTCACAAATTAACGCCCGACATATTTACTCACAAATTAACGCCCAACAAATTGAGTGACGGTGTTAGAGGAATGGAGTGCCCCGACATAATTATGTCGGGTTCAGCAATGTTAACTTTTTTAGAAAAAACCGCCGCCTGGGTTTTTGTAGCGTTAAATTCCACTTGGTTACTGTGACCCCAAGCTAGAATTTCTTCCAGGTCTTTGTTAAGTTGAATTACTTCCTGCTATCTGCGGATATTCGCCTGAGTAGTCGTTGTCCGAGCGTTCAAAGTAAATGAAGAGATAAGTGTACTGTCATCTGCAAAGCTGTAGATTGGATTCTCGGTCTTTTCCAGCAGATCGTTAATATAAATAAGAAAGAGAGTGGGAGACAGTATGGAGCCTTGGGGTACACCGGCGTTGATAGTGAAGGAGGAAACATGAGAGCCACAAACAGAACTTTTCAGACATACCATAAGAACGTAGCTTAGCTAACAGCCCATCGTGCCAAACACGGTCGAATGCCTTGGATATGTCAAGAGCAACCGCTCGAGATTCTCCAACGTGTTCAATTGCGTTGTTCCAAACATGTGTTACATAAGTCAGAAGATCTCCTGTTGATCTATTTTTACGAAAGCCGTATTGGTGATCGCTAATAATGTTGAATCCTTCAAGATATTTTAGAAGATCCTGATTGATAGCCTTTTCCATGACTTTCGATATTATTAAAAGCAATGCGATTGGTCGGTTGGTTATTTGGCAAGGTCTTCTTGCCTTTTTTAGGTATAGGCTGAACTATAGCACATTTCCAGCAGGAAGGAAATATTCCCTTTCTATAGGATAGGTTGAAAAGTCTACAGAAAACTGGTGTTGGTTCCCTCGCACAGTTTTTGAGAACTATGGCAAGTATTCCGTCAGCGCCAGAAGCCTTTTTGGTGTCTAGCTTCATCAAAATAGGCTTTATGATACGCTATCTGAAGACAACATCGGGTCCTTGACTGCACTGTGGGAATGGTAGGTGATGTTTTTCCTTGGAAATCGACAGTAGAAGGTGAAGCACAGAGTTCAGCCAACAAGTTCGCTTTCTCAACAGGTGTCGTTGCAATAGAATTATCCGGCCGTGTGAGTGGTGGTATGGTGGATTTGGTGAAATTTTGACTAACTGCCTTAGCAACTGACCAAAAGGACCTGGAATTGTCGGGACAAGCGAGAAGTTTGTTTCTAATCCGTTGATTTTGTGCCTTCTTGGTTTCGTCGATAATTTCTTTGCATCTGTTCCTGACACGAACAAAGGTGTTACGATTTATAGTGATAGGATTTTCACGCGACTGTCGGTATGCAAGATGTTTAGAAGCAACAGCTTCTTTGCATTTTCGGTCAAACCAAGGCTTGCCGTTGGAAGGGCATTTCTTCGAAAAAGGGATGTAAGCCTCCATACCGGCCAAAATAACATCGGAAACCTCCCTGGCGCAGTCAGATGGGTCGTCGGATCGAAAACAAACGTCTAACCAAGGGAAAGTTCGAAAATATTCCATGAGATCTCCCCATTTAGCAGACTTGTAGTGCCAAATCTTGCGCGGTTTAGGCGCCTCTCTGTCACTGATTGGTAGAATACTCGATGTCGAAAGTAGTTTATGGTCGGAAGAACCTAACGGCGGATTTACGTTGACCGTTTAATCTCCGGATTGGTGGCTAAAAACAGATCAAGAAGACTGGTGAACTCCCCGTCTCGATCAGGGATCCGTGTTGGTTCGTCAATAAGCTGAGTTAAGCCACAACTGATTGAAAATGATTCGGCCTGACGACCTTGTTCGTCGGTAGTATTTGAATATTTAAGCCAGTTGCTGTTGTGGACATTAAAGTCGCCCAGGATGGTAATTATGAAATTAGTTAATTTGTAAATTGCTCATAATATGTAAAGGTGGGTATATAGGTTTGATTGACCATAGTTTGTTGTCATTATTTTCCAGATCCCACTCCAGTTGAAATGTATTCCTATTTATTGCTTGAAGCAGATTAAAGAAAATCGTTTTTGTTGTTTTCACCTGAGAAAGAGTCTCCATTGGTTGCTGCTATTTTAGCTTCCCTATCAGCTATATCATTACCCTTTATATCCGTATGTCCCGGGATCCATAAATATGATATTTTGATGTTTCTCATTTTTGCAATATATAGGAGGTCCATGATATGCTTTGATATGAATTATTAGAATTACTGGATTTGATGACCATTAAGGCACTCAGGGAGTCTGATGCTATCAGTATTTTATTTGTCCCCAAGGTTGGAGAAATCGCAAATTTGTTGCCTCCTTAATGGCAAGTAGCCCAGCCGTAAAGATGGAATTGTGGGAAAGCAGTTTAAATCGTTTTATATTTCCGTGAATAAATGCGACTCCAACTCCCTTATCCGATTTGGAACCAACAGTATATATAATAGAACGGTTTGAATAATGGGAGTGGATTCTATCTAGAAATATGATTTTTATTTCTATGGAGGATTTATCTCTTACATTCTTTGTATCTAGATGAAGGTCAATATTTGGGACTGGAGATTTCCAAGGAGGGAAGTTATTCCAGAGTGGATAATCAAATATTAGGGGAGATAATTTGTGCAGTAGCATGACGTCATTGATTCTACTGTGAATAGAATCTGGAGGAGATATCAAGTTTGAACGATGTACATTTGTTAAGTTAATTGAGTTTTTTGAGTGAGGAAACTGAAGAGTGGATGCGTAAAATTTCATCAGAGGATGTTGCCTATCCAGACGGAATGATGGTATTGCTGTTATGCACTGTAGACTAACCACGAGTGAAGTTCTGAATGCCCCAGTGGCCCATCTTAAGGCCTGATTCTGTATTGGGTTTAGAGATTTCTTTACCACCTGTGACGCTGAATTATATAAGAAGTCCCCGTATTTCAGTCTAGGAAGAATTAGGGATTTGTACAGTGTAATTAATGTTGCAAAGTTTGCGCCCCATTTAGTGTTAGCTAAGGATTTTAGTATATTTAGATCTTGAGTAGCACGAATCTTAAGATTTCTGACGTGTGGAGCCCAATTCAATTTATTGTCAAAAGTGAGGTAAACCAAGAATTTTGGAAGAACTCATTAAAGGAACTGCTTTATTATTTAGAGTTAATATGTTGATTTTTGGACAACTACGTATCTTGCAAAAATATATTCAGATAGATTTTGTTGGTGAAAAAGAAAGGTCATTTTCAATTGATTCAGCCGATACTTGGTGGAAATCCATAAGTAGAAGTTTTGCAAAGAAATAAAACACTACTTAAATTTCCACTAATTTTTTTATTTTTAACACCATATAGCAGCCTAAACAGTCTCATAATGGGCAATCCACTTAGTCCTCTTTTGGCGGAAATATTTGTAGATAACGTAGAAAACCAAATAAGCAAACACTCAGTGTTTAAAAAATGTGTATACTGGCATAAATATGTTGATGATATCTATGTTGTTTTACAGGAATTGATAAACAATTTGCCACATTTCAAAATTTTTTGAATAATATACACAGAAATATAAAATTCATCAGTGAAGTTAACCTAACAATAAAATGACATAATAACAAACACAATTTTTCTATTTACTGTTGTCTTGAATTGAATCCTAAAAAAAATTACTTTTATTTGGACGGGAGCAATGTAGGGATCCATATCAGGATCTGATACATGTCAGTATAAATAATGACACAGTACAGGTTTCCAATGTTGCCAGGAACTTGGGATTATTGTTGGACGTTAAACTGAGATTCTCAGAACATATTAGCGGCTGTATCAGGAAAGCATTTGCAAATTTAAAAATTATTTTATAACAAACGACATCTTTTGAATGCCGCTCTGAAAAAATCCTTGTGCGAATCATTGGTGCTGTCGCACTTTGCTTTCTGCGACACTGTGTATGGACCCTGTCTTTTGGAGCGGGATGTCAGACGTATACAGAACTGTTGTGTGCGTCTAATTGGTGACATAAGAAAGTATGAGAGGGGAGTGAGTGCTGCAATGAAAGAGATTGGGTGGCTAATTATGAGCGAAAGAAGGCATTTACATAGTTTGATTCTATTTAATAAGATAATTTTCAAAAAAATTCCGAATTATTTGTATCAGAAAATTAAATTTATGATATGATGCTCATGCCTAGATTTGAGGCATAAATTTACCATCACTCCTCCTTATCACAAAACAGCTTTATTTGAACGATCATTTAGCTATCAGATATCAATGTCTTATAATAAATTGCCTACAGACTTAAGACAATTAGAACCCACCGCGTTTAAACATAGGGCACGCAACATGTTGATAACTTTCCCGTCCCGTGCATGATTTGCCTTCTGTTCTGATCCGGTCTCTTATGTCACCGTTGCGTCGAAATGTAGTATTACTGTGCTTTTTGCCAAGTCTCAAACAACATTTGTGTCACAGTTATATTTATGTATTAGTTTTTATTTTACATATATAAATTTAGTTATTATTATTGAATAACTGTATAGGTTAAATGAGGAAGCCTGGCTTCAATTTCGCCTTTTGTAATCTTACCTTGTAAATTACAATAAAGACATTATTATTATTACAAAAAAGTTCTTCTTTCTCACATTTGGTCAATGTGGTTCCATGTTTGGCTGACGGGCCAAAGCCAAGTCAGCACAAACACATTACCATTGTGTATTAAGGAATGACCTGACAATGTTACATGTTTTCAAAATCACTGACTTCTGAATGTTTCTGTGTATGTTTGTGTTGAGACCTAATTGTACTAAGTGTGGTGTGAATGTTATTGGTGTAAGGCCTGTGGCTAATATAATGAAGGGGACAATGATGACTTTTTCTTGTTTCCATAGCCTTTTTATTTCCGTTGCAACGTCTGTGTATTTGGAATTTTTTTCTGTGTATTTCGTTTGGATGTTTGTGTGGTTGAGGACCGCTATGTCAATTAGATAGGTGACTTTTCCTTTTTTGCACTGAAAAGTAATATCGGGTCTATTGGCGGAGACTGTTTTATCCGTATGGATACTGATGTCCCAGTAGAGCTTGTAATCTTTATCTTCAAGTATGGATGTTGGTGTGTATTTGTAGTAGGGATCTGTGTTTTCTATGAGTTTGTATGTTGTGGCTAGTGCTTGGTGAACTACTTTGGCAGCTGAGTCATGTCTGGCTGTGTATTCTGTTCCGGCTAATATTTTACATCCGCCTGTTATGTGTTCGATCGTTTCTTTTTGCTGGTGGCACTTCCTGCATCTGTCTTCTGTAATAGTTGGGTCTTTGATGATATGCTGTTGGTAGTTTCTGGTTAATATGACTTTATCCTGGATGGCTAGTAAGAAGCCTTCTGTTTCAGGGAATAGCTGTCCATCCTGTAACCAGGAGTATGATTGTTTTTTATTTACGTGGTCTTGTTCTATGTGATATTTGTGTTTTCCGTGGAGTGTTTTCTCTGACCACGTTTTGATCTTTTCCTGTTGTAATTGGGTGTGACTATGTGTGTCTGCCGAGTGGTCTGCCCTAGATAAGTCGAGAGGTGTGTAGTTTTTGTCTGTTTTCACTGTCGCTGTGTGGAGGCTGGTTTGCTTGCTGTGAAAGAATTTCCTAAGTGCTTGTATTTGTTTTGTGTGTAATGATCCGATGTCTATAATTCCTCTTCCTCCTGCCTTCCTCTCGATGGTAAGTCTTTCTTTGCATGCGTTGGGGTGCAGTATTTGGTGAATTGAGATCGTATAAGGATGTGAATATTTTCTGTCTGTGACCATTTGATGATACCAAATGAATATATGAGTATAGGTATAGCGAACGTGTTGATGGCTTTAGTGAGATTCTTAGAGTTGAGTTTTGTTTATAAAAGTTTCGTCAGTCTGTTTTTGAATTCGGTTCGGAGCTCTGTTTTGATGTGAGTATGGTTGAGTTTGGTGCTTTGTTGGAAGCCTAGATATTTGTATGTTTCTTTGTTGAACATGTTATCGAGTGTTTCATTGTTGATGGTTTCTGTCTCATGGTGGCACTTCCATTGGCCTTTGTTGATGTGGAGCACTTTGCATTTACTTATACCAAATTCCATATTGACATCTAAGGTGAATATTTCTGTGATTTTGAGGAGTTCTTTCAGCTGTGTTTTTGTGTAATGTATAGAGGAGGTGGTTTATTTTATGTTGATTTACTTTTTGGTGTTTGATATTGAAGCCATGCTCTGTTCTGTTTAGTATATTTGAGAGTGGATTGACACAGAGGCAAAACCATAGAGCGCTGAGCGAGTGTTATTATTATTATTATTTTACAAAAAATTTCTTCTTTCTCACATTTGGTCAATGTGGTTCCATGTTTGGCTGACGGGCGCAAACCAAGTCAGCACAAACGTATTACCATTGTGTATTAAGGAATGACCTGACAATGTTACATGTTTTCAAAATCACTGACTTCTGAATGTTTTTGTGTATGTTTGTGTTGAGTCCTAATTGTACTAAATGTGGTGTGAATGTTATTGGTGTAAGGCCTGTGGCTGATATAATGAGGGGGACAATGATGACTTTTTCTTGTTTCCATAGCCTTTTTATTTCCGTTGCAAGGTCTGTGTATTTGGAAATTTTTTCTGTGTATTTCGTTTGGATGTTTGTGTCGTTGGGGACAGCTATGTCAATTAGATAGGTGACTTTTCCTTTTTTGCACTGAAAAGTAATATCGGGTCTATTGGCGGAGACTGTTTTATCTGTATGGATACTGATGTCCCAGTAGAGCTTGTAATCTTCATTTTCAAGTATGGATGTTGGCGTGTATTTGTAGTAGGGATCTGTGTTTTCTATGAGTTTGTATGTTGTGGCTAGTGCTTGGTGAACTACTTTGGCAGCTGAATCATGCCTGGCTGTGTACTCTGTTCCGGCCAATATTCTACATCCGCTCGTTATGTGTTCGATCGTTTCTTTCTGCTGGTGGCATTTCCTACATCTGTCCTCTGCAATAGTCGGGTCTTTGATGATATGCTTTTGGTAGTTTCTGGTTAATATGACTTTATCCTGGATGGCAAGTAAGAAGCCTTCTGTTTCAGGAAATAGCTGCCCATCCTGTAACCAGGTGTATGATTGTTTTTTATTTACGTGGTCTTGTTCTATGTGGTATCTGTGTTTTCCGTGGAGTGTTTTCTCTGACCACGTTTTCATCTTTTCCTGTTTGGGTGTGACTGTGTGTATCTGCTGAGTGGTCTGCCCGGGCTAAGTCGAGAGGTGTGTAGTTTTTGTCTGCTTTCACTGTCGCTGTGTGGAGGCTGGTTTGCTTGCTGTGAAAGAATTTCCTAAGTGCTTGTATTTGTTTTGTTATTATTATTATTATTATTATTATAAATCGTCACATACTGACATAATTATCCATAATACCTCATGTCATCCTCCAAGTCACAAACTTGCAGTTTTCCATAATATGATTTAGAGACTAATAAATATTCCTCTAATAATATTCTCAAAAAAAAACTTTACAAAAAAGCCATTAGTACAGTTTTTCCGAACAATAAAGAACCCTATAAAAACGTAAAGTCAATAACGTACTATGGTAGATGCAGCACTAAATTAAATAGTTTCTTGAGAAAATTAAATGTTAACACAGCATTTAAAACATCCAACACACTTGGCAAATGTATAAAAAATGACAAAACTAAAACAGATAGAGACTATAGATCCGGAGTAAACAAATTAAATTGTGGAAATTGCTCAAAACCATATATAGGTCAAACAAGAAGAAGTTTTTCAAAAAGAATAAAAGAACATGCTTCATCATACATCAATAGAAAAAATAACTCAAATTACACAAATCATTTAATTGAAAATAACCACAAATTTAACCCAAACTTTGAAATATTACATACTTGCACCAAGGGCCTGAAACTTAATTACCTAGAATCTTTAGAAATAAACAAATTGAAAAATTCAGATTCCTTAATAAACCAACAATTAGACTTAAATAATTCACCATTACTAAATCTATTTTGATTAAATTATTTTATTACCTGCCATAAATTGTGAGCCAACCATTTATTACAGTAGTTTTATCCTCATTTTGTAACAAACCATGTGAAGAAGCTGTCGTACAGCGAAACATATCATGGTGTTAAAAATAAAAAATTTAGTGTTTTACTTCTTTGCAAAAGGTCTTTCGCCCATGCATTAACTGTGGTTATCGTAGATTGTATTTCGCGAGTTAGTTCGTTTGAAGAAGTATTCGAATTTGAAATTGCACAGTCTAAATACAGCAATATTATAATTCTATCCTCTCTCCAGCTGAATTTAAACGCGGTTGTACAGATATAAATGATGCTGAACGCACTGGACGCTCGAATAGGGTGGTTACACCGGAAAATATAAAAAAAATCCATAAAATTGTTTTGGATGACCGTAAAGTGAAATTGCGTGAGATAGCTGACACCCTAAAGATATCAAAAGAACGTGTTGGTCATATTTTGCATGAACATTTGGGCACAAGAAAGCTCTGTTCGAAATGGGTACCGCGTTTGTTCACAGTGGACCAAAAATAACAACAAAGGATCTGTGACAATGGATGAAACATGGATCCACCACTACATGCAGGAATCAAATCGGCAGTCAACTGAGTGGACAACAGCCGGTGAAACAGTCGGCTGAGAAGGTTTGTGCCTCTGTATTTTGTGATGCGCATGGAATAATTTGCATCGACTATGCTGAGAAGGGAAAAATCATCAACAGCGAATATTATATAAAGTTACTGGTGCGTTTAAAGGCAGAAATCGAAAAGAAACGGCCCCAAATGAACAAGAAAAAAGTATCTTTCATTAAAACAATGCATAGTGTTACAAGTCAGTGGTAACGATTATTATTTATTCGCAGACCTCAAAAAATGCTCGCGGGAAAGAGATTTGGTTAAGGAAGGTATAGAAATGTTAGAAAAGCGTAAGAATGATTGTATCGCTCTTGAAGGTGTTGATGAATAAAGTCGAATTTTGTAAAAAAAATGTGTTTTAAGTAGCTAGACCAAAAACTTTCCAGCCTACGTGTTATATCACACATTCGTAAAAAAAAATATAATGCAACACGTATGAGAAATATTTTCTTATTAGTCTCAAAAGTGTTATTTGTTATTTTTAACCCTTGTTATACAGTATAATATTATTACTCGAAAATACTTTGTTTACTTGTTTGCAAACATTTGGCCAACTGTTAATCAACATTCCGTGTTTCCTAAAAAGGAAAATATTTATCTTGTTTTCTTGTCACTTCCATTTGAAATTTATTAAGCAGGTAACTAAATGGAAAACATTATTGACTAACAATGTTATGGAAGGCTAAGACGAATTTTCGTGACAAAAGTAAATGTTCCGTGTTTAAATACAAAAATTATATTTAGTAAATTATTATTTAAGGGCGATTAATAGCAACAGAATAAAAATTAGATTAATGCCATTTACGAACACGGTTCATGAACCCCATGACTACAGGTCTACAAGTACTCCTTTTTCTTTTTTTATAATATATATAAAATGCAACGTCTCTCTGTCTGTCTGTAGGTCTGTCCCTTAGTGCGCTTATCACTTATTTATATATATATATATATATATATATATATATATATATATATATATATATATATATATAAAATGTAATGTCTCTCTGTCTGTCCATTAATGCGTTTATGAAAGAGAAGCGAAACACTTTTCGCTTCTCTTGCAGACACCATCGATCATTTACAAATTAACTATCCAAATGCCGCAATTGCCATCCTGGGCGACTTTAATGTCCACAACATCAACTGGCTTAAATATTCAAATACTACCGATGAACAAGGTCGTGAAGCCGAATCATTACAATCAGTTGTGGCTTGACTCAGCTTATTGATGAACCAACACGGATCCCTGATCGAAACGGAGAGTTCGCCAGTCTTCTTGATCTGTTTTTAACCACCAATCCGGAGATTTACACGGTCAGCGTAAATCCGCCGTTAGGTTCTTCCGACCATAGACTACTTTCGACATCGAGTATTCTACCAATCAGTGATAGAGAGGCGCCCAAACCGCGCAAGATTTGGCACTACAAATCTGCTAAATGGGAAGATCTCATGGAATATTTTCGAACTTTTTTCTTGGTTGGACGTTTGTTTTCGATCCGACGACCCATCTGACTGCGCCAGGGAGGTTTCCGATGTTATTTTGGCCGGTATGGAGGCTTACATCCCTTTTTCGAAGAAATGCCCTTCCAACGGCAAGCCTTGGTTTGACCTAAAATGCAAAGAAGCTGTTGCTTCTAAACATCTTGCATACCGACAGTGGCGTGAAGATCCTAACACCATAAATCGTAACATCTTTGTTTGTGCCAGGAACAGATGCAAAGAAATTATCGACGAAACCAAGGAGGTACACAATCAACGGATTAGAAACAAACTTCTCGCTTGTCCCGGCAATTCCAGGTCCTTCTGGTCAGTCGCTAAGGCAGTTAGTCAAAATTTCACCAAATCCACCAT
The DNA here is from genome assembly GCA_019049505.1 of Pachyrhynchus sulphureomaculatus. NCBI lineage: Eukaryota > Metazoa > Arthropoda > Insecta > Coleoptera > Curculionidae > Pachyrhynchus > Pachyrhynchus sulphureomaculatus. Next base: position 175,772,653 of record CM032456.1, read on the forward strand.
ACTACCACTCACACGGCCAGATAATTCTATTGCAACGACACCTGTTGAGAAAGCGAACTTGTTGGCTGAACTCTTTGCTTCACATTCTACTGTCGATTTCCAAGGAAAAAAACACCACCTACTATTCCCATAGTGCAGTCAAGGATGTCCGATATTGTCTTCAGACAGCGTATCATAAAACGTATTTTGATGAAGCTAGACACCAAAAAGGCTTCTGGCGCTGACGGAATACCTGCCATAGTTCTCAAGAACTGTGCAAGGGAACTAACACCAGTTTTCTGTAGACTTTTCAACCTATCCTACAGAAAGGGAATATTTCCTTCCTGCTGGAAATGTGCCATAGTTCAGCCGATACCTAAAAAAGGCAAGAAGACCTTGCCAAATAACTACCGACCAATCGCACTACTCTCAATAATATCGAAAGTCATGGAAAAGGCTATCAATCAGCATCTTCTAAAATATCTTAAAGGATTCAACATTATTAGTGATCACCAATATGGCTTTCGTAAAAATAGATCAACAGGAGATCTTCTGACTTATGTAACACATGTTTGGAACAATGCAATTGAACACTTTGGAGAATCTCGAGCGGTTGCTCTTGACATATCCAAGGCATTTGACCGTGTTTGGCACGATGGGCTGTTGGCTAAGTTACGTTCTTATAGTATGTCTGAAAAGTTCTGTTTGTGGCTCTCATGTTTCCTCAGAGAGCGTTCTTTACGAGTGGCAGTCGACGGATTTCTTTCTAACACCTTCACTATCAACGCCGGTGTGCCCCAAGGTTCCATACTATCTCCTACTCTCTTCCTTATTTATATTAACGATCTGCTGGAAAAGACCGAGAATCCAATCTACAGCTTTGCAGATGACAGTACACTTATCTCTTCATTCACTTTGAATGCTCGGACATCGACTACTCAGACGAATATCCGCAGACGGCAGGAAGTCATTCAACTTAACAAAGACCTGGAAGAAATTCTATCTTGAGGTGACAGTAACCAAGTGGAATTTAACGCTACAAAAACCCAGGCGGCAGTTTTTTCTAAAAAAGTTAACGTTGCAAAACCCGACATAGTTATGTCGGGGCACTCCATCCCTCTAACATCGTCACTCAATCTGTTAGGCGTTAATTTGGGAGCAAATATGTCTTGGCATGAATATGTTGCAGGCATAGCAAGGAGAGCTTCTCAAAAGTTGGGAATATAGTTTCGAACCAGAAAGCTTTACACTCCACAACAACTGTTAATTCTTTACAAAGCTCAAATTCGACCAACTATGGAATACTGCTCCCATGTTTGGAGCTCCGCTCCCAAACATACACTGCATTTGTTGGATTCTATCCAGAGAAGAGCTGTTCGTCTAATTGGACACCCGGAACTGACCGACGGCCTTGATTCGCTGGAACATCGAAGAACGGTTGGCGACTTGAGCCTATTCTACAAGTACTTTCATGGAAAGTGTTCGAAGGATGTGGCCCGCTTAATTCCTCCCAGAGCGGTGCATGTTAGGAGTACACGTCGCGCTAATACTTCACATTCGTATGAGGTTCAGTTTGTTACTCCTCGTACAACGCTTTTCAAGCAGTCTTTTATATGGAGAACATCATACCTTTGGAATAGTTTGCCCAGGACTGTGTTTCCCATCGAGTACAATCTACAGCGATTCAAGAACAACGTGAATCGCTTTCTTCGCACACGTGTCGCTCCTGTAGCGCTTTAGAGACTTTCCTGTAGCATGTGTGCTAGACCAATAAAAAAAAAAAAAAAAAAAATCACGCGAGAACCACTTATCCGATTTACGTGTCTTTTTTTAAATTCATACATATATTCTTCGGCCAGGTTATATAATAATAATCTATATCTATAATATATATAAAATACAACGTCTCTCTGTCTGTCCGTTAGTGCGCCTATCCCTCGAGAACCACTTATCCGATTTACGTGATTTTTTAAATTTATACATATGTTCTCTGACCAGGTTATAGATATATATTTTATTATATCTATGATATATATAAAATGCAACGTATCTTTGTCTGTCTGTATGTCTCTTGACGCGCTTATCACTGGAGAACCACTTATCCGACTTACGTACTTTTTTTTTAAAACATACATATGTTCTCTGGCCAGGTTATCTATCTATAATATATATAAAATGCAACGTCTCTCTGTCTATCTGTCTGTCTGTCCGTTACGTGCTTTTTTTTTAAACATACATATGTTCTCTGGCTAAGCTATAGGATATATTTTATTGCGTTAGGTAACATAAAGAATAACCAGTGACAATAATAGTGAATCAAGTCCTAAAAAAGGTTACCGTTAGCGCGTTCTCTTGCAATACACTGCCTATACCATTAAATATGGAACAATATCATGTTGCAAAGAATATAATATATATAAAATGTAACGTCTCTCTGTCTGTCTGTCTGTCTGTCTGTTAGTGCACTTGAGAACCACTTATCCGATTTACGTGTTTTTATAAATTTATACATAAGTTCTATATAATTCGATATAAGCCTAGATAATGGGAGATAAGGTCAGATAATGGGAGATAAGTTTAAATAATGGGAGATAAGGAGAAATAATGGGAGATAAGCAGAGATAAGTCTAGATAATGGGAGTTATGGTGAGATAATGTGAGATAAGGGAAAATAATGGGAGATAAGGAGAAATATTGCGAGAGAAGCCTAAATAATGGGAGATAAGGTGAGATAATGGGAGATAAGGAGAAATATTGGGAGATAAAGGGAAATAATGAGAGATGAGCAGAGATAAGCCTAGAAAATCGAAAATATGTAGAGATAATGGGTGATAAGGAGAAATAATGGGAGATAAGGGGAAATAATGGCAGATATTTTATTACGTTAGGTAACATAAGGAATAAGCAGTGACGATAGTAGTGAATCAAGTCCACGCGAGCGGAGCCGCGGGCACGGCTAGTCTTCCTTATAAGACACTGCTTCTCCACTGCAGGAGATAGGCCTCTTCAAGTTTCTTCCAATTGTCTCTATCCCGTGCAAGATGGAGCCATCTATTGCCTGCGATCAACCTGATATCATCCGTCCATCTTTTCATTGATCTTCTGATACTTCGTCTGGTCTCCCAAGAACTCTATTTAAGTAATTTTGTTATCCATCTACCATCATTCGTTCTAGCCCCGCCCATTGACACTCTTTTGCTGATATCTGTAATGCTGGTCTTCTGATATTCTCGCTTTTAATGTGTTCTCGTAAACTAATACCTAACATCTGTCTTTCAATGACCCTCTGAGTACGTTAGAATCGACAAAGACTATTTTTTGTAAGGGTCATCGTTTCCAGCGCATACGTACTTACTGGAAGAACGCAGCTCTCGTACATTTTTCTTTTTAAGCCGCTCCCTGATTTGTCGGTGCGGTATCTGTACTCGGTATTTACTGCTTTACCGAGACAATACCGATGCCCCCTTTATTTCCATACTTGACGGTATATTTTCGGGCTAGAATCTGCAGAACAGTCTGTGCCGTCGTCGGAAGAGAATGTCATCATCGAGTGAAGATGGTATTTTAATAATACAAACGTGTTTTATTTGATTTTTCGGCCTCCTCGAATACTCTGGTAATTTATGATTGTATAACGATGGATATTTTTCAGTTCCTTCCACTAAAATCACATGAACATCTTTCGCCGCCGCCATTTTAACCTAACCTAACTCGTACGACGCGCGGTAAATCCCGAGCCGCGACTGATTATTTCTACCGAGACGCGACATACCGAGCCACACCCGCTCCGCGCCCGCATATCCCGCGCAAATCAGGTGGGTTTCATTGAAATACAGGCGGTACTTAACACACCGAGAAAAACGATATCGCACCGACAAATCAGTGAGCGGCCTGAAGGTCCTGGGATTATGTCTGTTTTTTTAGAATGAATCCCAATTTTTGAAATGCAGTCCTGCTGAAACCACTTTCCGCTGTTTGATTGTCCTTAACCAATCTAATCTTATGACCACTCTCGAGATTTCTTTCGTGCCGATCTTAATTTTTGCGTTTTGTCGGTTTAGACGTTTTGTTTTCTAGATGTTTATCTCGAGCTCACCTTTCTGTGAAACTTGATTAAGTTGTTTTTTCATGATTTAAAGTTCTTCTAAATCTTCGGTAATCAGTACTACATCATTGCGAATCTTAAGTGATGTGAAAATATGCCACTCAAGACTCCTTCAAGGCCAGGGTAAACAATTTTGGTGAAATTATGTCGCCCTGCCTAACACCCACATGTATTATACCGGGTGTTATGGAATTCACTGCATATATTGGAACTGGCGGCTCCTTATGGTAAGACCGATTGCAGAAAATTCACCTTAACCAACGGATCTCAATAATAGAGGAAAAAATCGACCCTAAAGAAATGAGTGACATGAATATTTTTCTTCACGCCGCCTCTGTTGAATCATCTACGGTGTTGTCAGATTTAGCTAAACCTTTCCGAATAACAAAAATATATAAAAATATTGAATATATTAATCTTTAAAGAAGCACTGTAAAAATTCTTATCCAAAGATGATCACTTACTAAAAATTTTAACCCATTTACCCCAAAATGGTTTCTTATTGTAAGAATAACCACTATTACAAAACTATAATCTGTCTAAAACAAGCCACAGGAGAATCTAATGTACTAAAATTTCTGAAAACTTCCAATTATTCAAAAAACTTAAAAAAAAACAAATTTAATTAAAAAAATATAAAAAAATTTCTTCGTAACACCAACAATTACCTAACGTAATAAAATATATACTATAACCTGGCCAGGGAACATATGCATGTTTCAAAAAAAAAGCACGTAAATCGGATAAATGGTTCTCGAGTGATAAACGGACAGACAGACAGAAATACGGTGCATTATAAAATGCATATATAAATATAATATAAAAGATTATAAATAACCTGACCAGAGAACAAATGTATGAATTAAAAAAAAAAAAACACGTAAATCGGATAAGTGGTTCTCGAGTGATAAGCGCATTAACGGACAAGCAGACAGAGAGACGCTCCAGTTTATATATATTATAGAAGATTATAGATAACCTGCCCAGAAAACAAATGTATGGATTTTAAAAAAAAAAAAACATGTAAATCGGATAAGTGGTTCTCAAGTCATAAGCGCACTAACAGGCAGACAGCTAGACAGAGAGCTTGCATTTTATATATATTATAGTCTTAGTTACATGATATTGTTCCATATTTAATCGTATTAGGCAGTGTATTGCAAGAGAACGCGCTAGCGGCAAACTTTTTTTTTCCGACTTGATTCACTATTATCGTCACTGCTTATTTCTTATGTTACCTAACGTAATAAAATATATCCTATAACCTGGCCAAAGAACATATGTATGTTTAAAAAAAAAGCACGTAAATCGGATATTCCACGGTACCAAATGCTTTGAAGAAATTCACAAAAGAGCGTCGTCATGTTAAGAAAGTTTATTAGCTTCATTTATTTGTGGTAATTCATCGTCACGATGTAGATCTGATGTAGATTGTGTAATTTTCGTTCTATCTATATCCTGTGGAGAATATTCCAGAATTTTTTCAAAATGTTTTGATCAGTACTTTTCGAGATAAGGATAGCGATTTTTGGCATTTTTTTAAAACTAAAAAAAAAAAATGTGCACAAATATTACATTTATATATATATATATATATATATATATATATATATATATATATATACATATATATATATATATATATATATATATATATATATATATATATATATATATATTAACTTTCAAAACTACACAAATCTGATGAAGCCATCAATTCCGACTTTATATGTCAAACAGTTTCGGAGAAAATCAGGTGTGACAGATGTACCGACAAACAGACAGACAGACACCGAAGTGATCTTATAAGTGTTCCGTACAGAACACCAATAATATACTACAATATAATAACCGCTCAAGTGCAAGTTGAACTTGCGCAATTAGTGTTCCGTACGTTGATTGCTTTTAAAATAAAAAATGTTGTAACGGAAGTATAAAATGATCAGTGACTTCACAAAACACACCCCAAATGAGTTTTCAACAAATATTAAAGGTAATGCACTCGTGATAATTTTCGTTCAATCTACACCCCGTGGAGAATATTCCAGAATTTTTTCAAAATTTTTTGATAAGTACTTTTCGTGAACAGCGATTTTTCGCGATTTTTTAAAAAATAATACAAAGAAAAGTGCGCGCAAGTATTACAATATACATATATATATATATATATATATATATATATATATATATATATATATATATATATATATATATATATATATATACATATATATATATATATATATGTATATATATATATATATATATATATATATATATATATATATATATATATATATATATATATATATATTATATGATATATATATATATATATATATATATATATATATATATATATATATATATATATATATTTTACTTGTGTTTTCACAAGCTTTCATTTGACACCACACTCGATTATCTAGTAAAAAAATTTTTGTTTCATTTCCGATTTGACCCCCCAAAACTAACCCCTTAAGTCAAAATTTAACTTTCAAAACTACATGGCTCTGATGAGGCTATCAATTCCTATATTATTACCAAATTTCAACTTTCTATGATAAATAGTTTCGGAGAAAATCGGGTGTGACAGACAGACACAGAAGTTATCTTATAAGTGTTCCGTACGGACCACTAAAACGGAAATAGTACTGATTTACGGTATAACCATAGTTCAAAGTAGCAGATCACCTTAACACAGATCAAATTAATGCGTAGAAACACTACATAATAATTCTTTTATAATAAATAATAATAAAAGATTACCTGAGAGATAGAAGGGTCAGAATATAAGATGATGGGTGGCTTAAAATTGCGTCCGGGCCTCGGTATTAGGCCCGACCGACACTTTCGTATTCATACCGTCTGGAATTTATGAATATCGTATACATAAAGACATTTATGCATGAGCTCTGAATACGAAATAGGTGGTCAGGGAAAATGTATAAACCTACTGACACTTCCAACGAATAAATTTCGACCTATGATCGACGAGCGGAACTTTTTGTACTTTATATAAGACGGATATTGTTTCTGTAACGTAACAAAAGAACCACAAAACATATTTTAATATTTAAAAACATCTTCGGGAGCTTTTTATGCATTAGAAAGAAACAGTTGGGTTAAACCTTAAAAGCCTTTACAGATAAGGGTAAAATTTACTTATTCTCGTTATTTTGGGGTGCTGGAAACTGGGAATTCAGAGAAATATTTAATTTTCGAATAAAAAATCGATAAAGATATATTTACCTAGACCTAAAGGCTGATGAAGGAATACTGCATAATAGGGAGGGAATAAATAATATTCGTTATGCTGACGATATAGCGATTATGACTAATAGCTTAAAGGATCTACAACATCTTATGACAAAAATAAACGAAGTCAGTAATCGATACGGCCTCGAACTTAATATCAGCAAAACAAAGTATATGGTAATCAGCAAGTCTCTGGTTCCTACTACCATGTTGATAGTTAACAGTCAACGAATATGAAGAACTCCACAATATTCATATCTAGGTACCATGATAAACGAACAGTGGGATCACTCGCAGGAAATTCGTTGCCGTATCGAAAAAGCCAGAGCAGTGTTCTTCAAAATGACGTCACTTTTCAATGGTTCAGCAATAAAATTAGGCACAAAAATAAGAATCCTAAGTTGTTATGTCTTCAGTGTCCCTCTTTATGGTGTGAAATCTTGGACGCTGACTAAAGCCACTTCTATGAAACTTAACGCATTTAAATTATGGCTATATCGCAGAATTTTGAAAATTTCTTATACTAACTATATTACCAACGAGGATGACTTACGTCTCATGAACAAGACACTGGAAATTATGGAATCTGTTAAAGTAGGAAAATTGGAGTATTTAGGACACATAATGAGAAATTCCCACAGATATATGTAGATTACTACAGCAAATACTCCAAAGGGAGGTTTTTGGAAAAGGGACCAGGACGCAGATGTATCTCTTGACTAAACAAATTGGGAAATTTGTTCTTTTTATAAAAAAACATGTCAAATTCGGAAGAATGATAAAAAGTGCTTTATTCAAAGTATGCTCCATCGCTTGTTATACATTATCTTCCCCTTTTGCTGCGAACCATCCATCGAGCCATTTTTTTCACATCTTCGTAAGAACCAAAGCGCTGCTCAGCAAGTGCGTGACCCATCGATGCAAACAAGTAGTAATCGGAAGGACCCAAGTCTGGTGAATAAGCCGCCCAGCTGAGTGCTTCCGACTTGTCGCGAACTGGTTTTGCCGTATGTGATGGAGCATTGTCATGAAGAAAAATGACTTTGTGTTGCCTCTTTCGGTATTCTGGCCTTTTTTCAAGCAGCGAACGGTTCAAATCGGTCAATTGTTGTTGGTAACGTTTAGAATTAACCGTTTCCCCAGGTTTTAACAGCTCATAATAGACCACGCCCCTCTGGTCCCACCAAACACAGAGCATCGTCTTTCTGTCAAGCGATTTGGTCTTGTGGTCAATGTGGATGGGTGCGCCTGGTTCTACCCATGATTTTTTGCGCTTGGGATTCTCAAAATAAATCAACTTTTCATCCCCTGTAACTATAGGACACAAAAACGACTTCCTTTTGTACCGAGCGAGCAAAATGTCACACGTGCTTTTGCGCTTCTGAATCTTTCCCATCTCTCTTAGCCGATTGGAAACAGCTTGTTGACTAACGCCCAATTGCTCGGCGAGTTGTTTTTGGGTTTGCGAATCATCTTCGTCCAACAATGCTTACAATTCCACATCTTCGTATTTTTTTTGGCGGTTTTTCCACGTTCCTTGTCTGCAACATCGAAGTCACCACTTTTGAAACGCCGAAACCATCGTTCACACGTATCTTGCGATGGAGCATGTTCACCATAAGCTTCTCGAAGTAATCGGTATGATTCAATAGCAGTTTTCTTCAAATGAAAACAAAAAATTAATGCTGTCCGCGAATGCTCTTTGTTCGGTATAAATTTCGACATATTGAACACAACACTATACACACACTTTTCCAATTTATCACTCGTACGCGTCTGATACTTGTTGATGACACAACAAAATGGCGCAGTGTCAAAGCTTTATAGCACAAACTTCATTGGTGCACCATCTGTTGTCTGAAATCCGCATTTCATAGTTGTACACCTGGTATAATATAGTAGTAGTGCTTGATTTAATAAATGTTTAACGCACCATCTATATGCAAATCGAACAAATCATGTCACACAACTTCTTGGCGTATTATATACCAATTATTTAAAAGCATTGGATTTTGTTTTTAAATAATATGTAATAAAACTCTAAATTTTCACAGAAAAATATCCAGAAACACATAGAAATTAGTAAACATAAAAAACAAACCTTACCTTCCTAAAGACTGTTGCAGTTGAAGAAAACCTGGAACTGAATTTCGGTTACAGCGGTTCAAAATAAGTATATAATAATATCATATGATCTAACTCGGAAACAGAACAAAGGCCTATATAGTCCACGTTAAGTGTCCTTAGAATCATTGCCACGATACGCCTACACACTGAAATCTCAAGCAGGATTGTTAAAAAGAAAAAAAGTCTTGCTTAACTTACATAAAAATTAATCAATTAGGTATAATTTAAAATTTTATATCTGACAATCCATGCTTGGTTTGTTACACAGAATGTTTTCTAAATTGCAATCTCCTTTTTAACATGCTTTAGTACTCGATGAAATAAAAAAAAGGATCAGCAAGTTAAGGTACGCTGATGACACCCTTATCATAATGGTTAGTACTCCGGAACCCGAGACTATTATAGCAAGGCTCACTCAAGTCAGCAGGGAATATGGACTCCAAATAAACAAGACCAAAATCAAAGTTATGATTAACAACAGACCTACCAGTAACCAACTACAGAGGCGATTGGTAGCTGGAGGATGCTCGGATGAGATCAAGAGAAGGATAGCGATGGCCAAAAGATCGACCAAAAAACTGACGAAAATCTGGAAGGATCACATAATAAGAAAGACAACCAAACTATAACTCGTTAATGTCCTAATATTTCCCATTACAATGTATGCAGTCGAAAGCTGGACACTAAGCAAACTGACAGAAAAAGAGTCGAAAGTTTCGAGATATGGTTGTACAGACGAGTTCTTCGGATCTCCTGGACGGAGCACCGGACTAACGCGTCAATGTTAGAGGAGATGAACGTAAAAACTAGGTTACTCAAACGTGTAAACCAAGCCTACCTCACATAAACTTTTAATTGTTGTGACTGTTACTTGATGGAAATTCATAACGAATGTAATGAAAGACTAATATTGTCAAATTTCCACTTTATTTAGTTTCACTGAAACTGTATGACGCGTTTCGCTATACTGTAGCTTCTTCTGATACAAAATGATATTTGCCAGTGCCAGTGAGATGGAAAGAGTCGCTCATTTGTCCAATATACAAAAAAGGAGAAAAAAACTATATGTGCTAATTATAGACCAATAGTCTTACTGGATGTCGTGTACAAGATAGTAGTGGTGACTATCAACAGACTAGAAGAGAAAGCCGAGTCTATTCTAGAAGAGTACCAGTGTGGATTCAGGAAAAATAGATCGGTTACAGACCAGATATTTTCGATTAAGCAAATCCAAGATAATAGCTTAGAACAAAATTTGGCACTACACTTGGTCTTTGTGGATTTCAGAGAAGCATATGACTCTGTAAACAGAGAAGGACTCTACAAGATAATGGAAGAACTAAAAATTCCAAGTAAATTGATTCGCATGGTGAGAATGACCCTGAAAGACACAGAAAATAGAGTGTTGGTTGAGGGCAAAGTATCAGACAAGTTTAAGGTAAAGAGAGGACTAAGACAGGGGGATCCAGTGTCGACATGTCTATTTAATTTGGTACTAGAGATGATAATCCGGGAGTCAGAAATAAAAACAAATGCAACGATATACCAACAAACCTGCCAATGCTTGGTCTAAGCGGATGATGTAGCAGTGAGAGAACCTCAAAAAGCCATAGGTAGGATAAAAGAAAGGGGAAACAAAATACATGGAAATTACAAAGAAGGAGGATAATAAAAACAACAAAAGTTTAGATATAATAAACAATTTAGAGAAAAGATATATGTTTAAGTAGACAAATTTAATTATCTGGGAGTAACAATAACAGAGTGGACAAGAAAGGACAGAAAAACAAGAAAGAATAGCGAAAGGACAGAGATGTTTGGAGGCAATGAATTCAAAATTGAAATCAAAGAATGTATCAAGAAAAGCAAAAGACAGTTGTCAGACCTACGGTGACATATAGATGCGAAACGTGGAAACTGAACGCAAGAGAAAAGGAGACGTTGGAGGTTTGGGAAAGGAAAGCCTTGAGAAGAATCTACGGAGGAAGGAAAGAAGAGGGACTGTGGACAAGCAGAACAAACTACGAATTAAAATGCCTATATACGAAACCCCTTATAAGCCAAATCATAAGAAGCCAGCGATTAAGATGGTTGGGACACGTGGCAAGGATGAAGGAAGAAAGACAGGCAAAGCAAGCCCTAATAAGAGGAGTGGTTGGAAGGAAAGGCAAAGGTAGACCTCGATCTACATGGATTCAGGCAGTGAAGCTAGATCCGGAATTGATGGGAGTCCCGCACTGGGAAAAGAAGTGGAGACAAGTATGCAACCAAGCCATGGACCTATAAGGCCCCTTAAGCTATGTAATAATATAAACATAACGAGTAAGCCGTGACGATAAAGGTGAATCAAGCCCACGCGAGCGGAGCCGCAGGCACGGCTAGTTATTTATATTTCAGATATTTAGTTTTTTGGCGCTAATGGATTCCCGGTACATAATATAATATAATATCAATTGGCTCACGAACATAAATATTTACATTTGTCGAACTGCAAAGTACATTATAAATATTGCACGTAACAAATTTCAAGAGCTCTTTTATAAAATTCCCTTTAATTAAAAATTGAAACATTTTCATGTATGTATATTCAGTTTGCAACGCTTTTTTATATAGGACCTTTTGGCTCTACGTTAATAATTTTTTTATGAGATGAAAAACTGTTTATATCTCATCTGCAATTCTGTTACTTAAAAAAATTAAATAAATAAAATATTGTCGTTATCTACTACCTATGAATTAAAATATTTATGTAATCTCAAAACGGCTTAAAAGTTATATATATATATATATATATATATATATATATATATATATATAATATATATATATATATGTTATATGTATATATAAATCGGTTTTATAACGTCTTCCGTCTTCCGATGCCTAATTTCCACTTCTCCCGGTTTCTCCATCCCTCCTCCTCCAGATCTCTCTCTAGTACTTCCTTGTTGATTCCTGCTCTCCAGCTTTGGCGTGGTCTTCCTCGCTTTCTTTTTCCATGAGGGTTCCAATTTAAAATCTTTTTAGGCAGTGACATTCTCTGTACATGTCCGTACCATACCAACTGTTGGGTTCTGATTTCGTCCACTATATCGTGCTTTACTTCTAAAGCTCGCCTTATCGTGTCATTTGGTATGCGGTCTTTTCTGGATTTTCTGGCTGCTCGTCTCCAGAAATCCATTTCTGTAGCTTTTAGTATTTTTTCTGTTCTTTCCTTTAATGGCCACACCTGGGAGCTGTAAGTTATTATACTTTTCACTATTGAGTTGTAAATTCTCTTCTTATTTTCAATGGTTATGTTTTTGTCCCATAGTATACTATTAAGCATTGCAATCGCTTTTCTTCCTTGGATATTCCTCTCGAATATTGCTTCTTCCAGTGTTCCGTCCCTAGATATTCTCGTTCCCAAATACTTATAACTGGCACAGTGTTTGATGGTGTGTCCTGTGGCCAGTTTCAAGTCCTGCTGTTGTCCTCCGACGCACATGTACTCGGTCTTTTTAATATTGACTTCTAGGCCCCATTTTTCATATTCATCCATAAGTTTTCGTGTCATGTATTCCATATCATCGATGTCCTGAACGACTACTAGGTCATCTGCGAATAATAGCGTGTACAATGTAGTATCGTCATCCAGTGGTAATCCCATACTGCTGCATTTCCTTTTCCAGTTCTTCAGTGCACTCTCCAAATAGATTTTAAATAGCGTTGGGGATATACAGCAGCCCTGTTTGAGACCCTTTGTGACCGGGAACCCTGTTGTTATACCATATTTGGTTTTCACACTACTTCTTGCGTCTTGGTATAAGCTTAAAAGTTAATTTGCCTAAATAAAAGCCAAAAACAAAACGTTATACTTATTTGTATAAACTTGGTGACGTCGCTACACGGTTTAAGAAACCTATTGTAAATTTGAACGTAGTTAAGCGATTACAAGTAAGTTTTGAGGCCTGAAACAGGGAATCACGACTATAACTTTCTTATTTTGCACACAATAGTGTCCAAATCAAATGAATTACATTAATAAACCTATATTTTTCAGCATGCCTCGAAGATAACAAGCGATTATTGATGCAGAAGGCGATTGAACAATTTGCTAAGGTAATTGAGCCGTTGTTAGCACACCAAAGGATACACTGATGGCAAAAAATGTTCTCAAAACACATTTTTTCACGAATAGGAGAGTTCACGTTCTTACTTGACAGATTGTATTCCCAAATTTTTCATAAAATTCTAAATACAATACTAAAATAAAATTTAGGAATTAACAGTTTTTAAAGCCTGTGTTAAATCTTCAGTAAAGAACTTGATACCCTAATTTAAAATAATACCTTAATAACTAAATAAAAAATTACAGCAATAAAACACTGGCTCAAGTACCTCGCATTTAATCAAGCCAAATAATAAAAAGAGAAGGCCGCAAAACAAAAGAAGGTACAATAAAGACGTCTAGAGAGTGAAGTCCCCGGCTTACCGGCTTGACGAGAAAAAGCTTTTCCGTCCGAATGGACTTTACTTTTGGTCCGACCTATTTCTGGAATAAAGACAATTTTACAATTGAACTGAACAAGCCAGTAAACAGGTAATCTTTTTAAATAAAAAACAGTATTATTACGGTCGAAGGGATGTTCATTTCAGAAATAAGTTGAACTTAAACAGAAAAGAAAGTCAATATTGCAAACTCTCATTTGTTAAAATATTAAAATTACATAGGGAACTTGTTTCGATGTCTTCCAAAACCATCATTAGATTAGATGAGATATGCGTATAAAACACATAAGCTTCTTTTTGTAAATTAAAAATTAATGACATGAAAATGAAAAGGTTGACGATTAAATTAAATTGCTATAATTAAACCACTTCACTTCTTTAAAACGATATAGATGAGGAGAAATACCTTTATCTTCTTCTTCTTCCTCTTCTATAGTAGGCTTGCGCCTGGTCCTTCTCTGGTTGCCTCCATTAGATCTCCAGGTTGTCACTCCACCTCTTTCTGGGTGTCCCGATGTTTCTTCTGCCTTTGGGGATTTATCCCTATCTATCCGCAGCAGTCTGTCTCTCCCCATCCTACTGATATATCCATTCCACTCTTTGTTTCTGCCATTCCCCCAATCATTAATGTTGTCTATGTTGCAGGCTTGTCTTAGGTTCTCGCTACGCTCTCTATCCATTAGGATTTTTCCCATAATTGTTCTGACCCCCTTCATCTCAGATGTCTCCAGTGATCTCTCTATTCTTGATGTACTTGGCCTTGTTTCCGCTGTGTATGTCAGTATCGGTCTCACTACAGTGTTATAGATATTCGCTTTTGTCTCTGTTCGCAAGTGTTTATTTCGCCATATCGTGTCTCTAAGGCAGCCTGACACTCTGTTCGCTTTTGATACCTGTTCCACTTCTGTCTCAGTGTCTCCGTGGCTGTGCACTGTGATCCCCAAATAATCAAATTTCATCACTTCTACTATGCGGTTGTTCACTTCCAATTTGCACCTTACTGGATCCCTCGATATAACCATGTACCTTGTCTTCTCTATGGCTATGTTCATACTGAATATTTTTGCTGTCAGAGCAAAGTGGTGCAGTTGTCTCTGTGAGTCATCTTCATTTCCTGCTATGATCATTAAGTCATCAGCATAGCACAGTATGGATATTTCTTTATCCCCATTTTGTACCGTTTCCTAATACCACGCAGTTTATCAAATACTTCGTCCATAATGATGTTGAATAACAGGGGACTTAGTGAATCTTCCTGCCGTATCCCCTTCTCGACCATTATGGGCTTTGTTAGTTTGTTATTTACTTTGACCTGGATTTTATTTCTGGTGTAGATATTCTCGATTATCTTTATGAGATCCAGAGATATATGTATATATATGTATGTAGATAGAGGTGGACTACATCTCTAAGTTGTACGCGATCGAAAGCTTTTTGTATATCTATAAAGCAGCAGTATGCTGGGATGTTGTATTCTAAGAAATTTTCCATTATTTGTCTAAAAACAAAAACTGCATCGTTACACGACCTTCCCCCTCCGAAAACCCTGTTGTTCCTCCGCCAGTATAACTTCTGAGTTGATTCTATTGGTTATTATGTTTGTTGTTAATTTTAGGACTGTACTAATTAGATTTATTCCTCTATAATTTCCTGTTACCCTTTTATCACCTTTTTTGAACATCGAGATCATAGTACTAGTGCGCCAACTGTTGGGGATTATGTGACAGGCTATAATAGTTTGTATGAGTTTCCTCAGCTCTTCCTTAAGCGCATCTCCTACGTATTTTAGAAGTTCGTCTATAGCGAGGTCAGTTGCTTGACCATATTTTTGAATCGGTGTACTGGGCCATCAATTGGCAAATTGTGTTTATCAAAATTACGCTGCATTCTAAAGATTGGACTATGCAAGCCATAGTTTCTGGTGACATTAGCTGGGTAAAATAACCACCTGGCGCGGGTACGATGTACGGTATGAAAAGATAACTTACTAAGTACTCACAGTAGCTTAAATAAGAAATGTAGATCAGCTTGCATTCGTCTGTCCTGAAGACTGCACATATTTAACAATCTTTGTACCAGGTCATAGTTGGTATGTCCCTCAGTTAAAGGAATTTTCAGTTTAAAAGAACAGATACGTAAGAATTTTTTTTGGAGACTCTCCAACTGATTAACATGGACATTATAAAAAGGAGACCACACCGGGCTTGTATACTCCAAAATCGGTCGAACGTACGTGCAATATGATAATTTAAACACATTACAAGAAAAATCGGCACTAAATCTATCAAGAAAATCCAAACACCTACCGGCTCGCTACACCACACTCATTTGATGGCCGATGAAAGATAAAGAACAATCAAATATAACACCAAGATTCCTAATCTCATGTACCCGTTTTAAAATGGTTGTATTTATACTATAATCAAACTACATAGGTCTTTTTAATCTGGAAAATGATATACAGGAGCATTTATCAGTATTCAGACTTAAGCCGTTTAAAGTTGCCCATTGGAAAAATATGTCAACATCCGCTTGCAAAACAAGACTGTCCACAGGACTAGAAATAATTTTGAATAATTTCAGATCATCGGCAAACATGGGAAAAGAGGTATTGGTCAGGAAACCTCTCAAGTCATTTACAAATAAGAGAAACAATAGGGGGCCGCAGTGAGAGCCCTGGGGAATGCCCGAGGGCACTATACTTAGGTTAGAGATATAATTATTTATTCTTACACTTTGCTGACGGCCCATTAAAAAACTCTCCAGCCAATGAAGAATGTGAATGCCGAACCCAAGCGATCCAAGTTTGCCCAACAATAACCGATGGTTCACTTTGTCGAATGCCTTGGAGAAGTCAGTATATATGGTATCAATCTGACAGCCCCTCTCAAATGCGCCCAACAGGTAATCCTCATATGTCAGAAGATTAGATACACAGGAGCGAGAACGCTGAAAGCCATACTGTTCATCCATAATCACCCGCCTACAGTGCCAAGAAAGACAAGAAGTGACCAATGAGTCAAAAAGCTTTGGTATGGTCGATTGTATGCAGATACCCCTATAATTAGTCACGTCGCTACGATCACCAGATTTAAAAATTGGGGTTATATAGGAAGTTTTCCAATAATCAGAAAATACTTCCAAATCCAATGAGAGATTGAACAGGAAGTGAAGTGGTCTGCTTAAGGTGCACACACATTTCTTTAATAATAGAGGCGGGACACCATCAGGCCCACTTGAGGTTCTAGACCTGAGCGACATCAGTTCATTAAAAACATCAATCAAACTAATAATCATGTTATTTGTTGTTCTTCAATCTATTTCGGTATAAATCTTTGTTTGACTTGTGCCATAGAGATATGTTTATCTTCTCTTCCCTCATTATTGGCTCTTGCTTTCTGTTTTTATTCTCAGTTAAGGCTCTGACATCTATTACTTGTAGTGGGTGTACTTTTCTATCAGTGACTATATAATCTATGAGATATTTTTGCCCTCTTGAGTTCTGGAAGGTATATTTGTGTTGCTCTTTATGATCAAAAAACGTACTATTAATTCGTAGTCCGTTGTGGGTGCACAGGCCGAACATCAGTTCACCGTTCTCGTTAGTAGCCTGTTCATTAAATCTCTTCTTGACTCCGGGGATGCTGTTGTTTCCAATGCACTGCCTTAAAACGATATAGCTTGAGGGGAAATACCTTTATAACTTTTTTAAAAAATGAGTTTTGAGATTATTTTATAAAATGATTGTAGAACATCTCAAGAATATATTCCTAAAGCTTCAAAGCAAAATGCGAATTCCTGCCAAAATTAAAGCTCGCTAAATTGAGTCGCCTCTGTTCGGTTTCGGAACGCGCCGCAGGTACAATCGGACGCTCAAGTAGGGACGCTTGCCTTTTATTATTCCTTCTTCCAAAATGTGTTTCCGTTGGCCCAGGTACAGGATAGATGTTTTGAAAGCATGTATGAGTATGTGTAGATGTGTCTATGTGTTTACCTAACTTTATACAGGAGAGACTCGATTAAACGGACTAATTGTTGTCGTTAGGCATTCGGATACTTGAAAATCCGGATAATCGAATGTATGAAGAAAAGCGGTTTTTGTACATATTATTGCATAATACATAATGTTAGGTAATTATTTAAAACAACAAAAACAAATTAAACTTATTAACAAAAATCAATGTTTATTAAGGAATTATTAAGAGATGACATATTTTCTTAAATTACTAAAATACTGCAACCTTAATCATGAAATAATATACATATGTACATATGTATGTACATACTAGTTTAATTTGTTTAAAATATTTAGTAATTTTCATTTGGTAATCAAGAAATAAAATATGTATTTAGTTTAAAGGGTTAAAATATTTGGTAATTGTCATATGATGTAAGCCAGTTTTTCTCTTCATTGCTGCTACATCACGAATTCGTTTTAGCTGTAGTAAACTCACAGTATCACACTCTGTTTGTTTTTCAAACCATTTGAGAGCTGTTTCCAGGGCCTGAAGTGCTTCCGCATGAGATGGTCCTGCATCATTTTCCACATCTACGTTTTCTTCTGTTTCATCTTCTTGCATTTCCTGCTCTTCGTTTACGTTTTCAACAATTTCGTCATCTGACATAATCTGAAAACCTTGATCATTACTGTCACAAGTGAGCCACTCTTTCATATCATCAGCATCACATTCCTGGCATATTTGTACGTTTAACATTAACTCGTTTTATATCCTTCAAAATAGAATCATCCGTATTGGTTATTGAATTTTCGTTCTCCCGCATTAGTACTCTGTTCCAAGCTTTGCTCAAAGTCTTCCTTTCAATCAAATCCCACGCATCTACAACCATGTAACAACACTCCTTTAAATTCGTTTGCTTGAAAAATGACAAAACGACTTCTACGTCATCTTCATCAACAGATAACAATCTACGTAAAAGTTGTTTTCTATTAAGTCGTTTTAAAATGTTTCAATAACACTTTGATCCATTGGTTGTAGCAAGGATGTCACATTAGGGGGCAAAAATGTTACTTTAAACTTTCCATTTTGTCTGTCTAACAGTTCAGCCGAAGGATGGGTTGGCGCGCTATCCAGTAAAAGTAGGACATTTCCTTGTTTGCCAATTTCGTTTTGATATTATTTTACTTCAGGGATTAAAGTGTTGTCATACCAGTCAATGAATATTTCGGAGTTCATCCATGCGCTTTTTTGGTTTTTGTATGATGATATTTTTGAAGCATCTGGGGTTTTTGGATTTTCCGATGAGGAGCAAAGGTATTTTATGGGCCCCGGTAGCGTTAGCGCAAAATAATATTGTTACTCGCTCTTTACTAGTTTTCCTGGAGCTGAATTCTCTCGCCGAGAAGCTAAAGATTTTGACGGTAATGATTTCCAGTTTAATCCGGTTTCATCAGCATTATAAACAAAATCCAAGTCGTAGTCATTTTCATCCAATTCCTTCTTAAAAACCATCTTTAAAAGAAGTTGCTGCATCTACATCAGCTGACATTTTTTCACCTTGTATTTCCAATTCGCGAATTCCATGACGAGATTTAAATCTGTACAACCATCCGTTACTTGCCACAAACGATTCATCGCCACCTTAATGCTCTTTCACAGAGCAAAGGACCAGATATCGATTGTCCAGTTGCTCGTTTTTGTAAAAACCAACAATACAAAGCTTCTTCTAAAAGTTCATTTTTCGGTTTCTTCATCACTTTTCGATGTTTACTCCCGTCTTCACTATCTAATTTGCAAGTATACTTCAAAATTGAATCGGTATTTTTCTTAATATCACTTATCGTGGATGTACCTACACCATACTTATCAGCTAACTTATGACCGGTTTCTCTTTTTTTTAATGAATCAATAATATTTATTTTATCTTTAAGCGATAACACCACTCTCTTACGCTTCGACATTTTTAAGTACAGACGTGACACGACACAGCGAACTAACTAAAACAATAACGAAACTCGTGGGGCAGAGATTGCGCGGTGACACGACACAGCAGAGTACCATAACAACTGGTAACTAACTAAAACAATAACAAAACGCGTGGGGCAGAGATAGAGCGGGACGCGGGCGGATAATGCAAGTTTCGACATTCCGTGCATGCATGGATTCGACTTGAAGATATAAAGTTATTTGATCGCGGTTGGTAGTCCGGATAATCGCGAATCCGTATAACTGAGGGCCGGATAATCGAGTTTCCACTGTAGTTGTTTATTCTGACGGTTTCAACTCGAGTAATACGGAATAACGTTTCAGTTCGGTTTTAGTTTTTTTGTTAGTATATGGTAATTATAACAATTTGTTTTTAAAAAAAATGTCTTCTTATCCAAAAAGTTTTGGTGAGAATACTCCAGTATCACGACCACACAAGCCACAACCTAATAATAAGAAGAATGAAAAAGAAAGTAAAAGAATAGAGCAGAGTGTAAGTGCAAAGAAATTATGCGATGCAAGTTTTAACGATATCAGTTGGAGTCCTTTACATAGTTATCGTATTATTGAATTCTTTACAGTTTTTACTACTTTGTCAGATATTTTAGTATGCGGACAGTGGAAGAAAAATGTTAAATTCAAAGAAAGTGCTTTAATGCTACCATTTGGCGAATGGCTTCAAAACATCTAAATTCTGATTCCGAAATTATTGAAACTGCATCGTATAATGCAGCTGGAATATTTAATGAAGGCCATACTTCAATTTTACGAACAATGAAAATAAAAGATATTACGATTGGTAAGCAAGCCATAACATACGCTGAAAAAGCGACTAGCATTAGGATCGATCGACAGAAACGACGCTCCATTTTCACGTCAAAAGAAGTTCGCGAAGAAGAATTGATACGAGGAAGCTGAGGGACTATTATGTGGCCCTGGAATAGCAGACTAGCCGGTAAGTCCCGAAGATCATTCAGTTTTTACTTTTCGAAACTTTAAACGCATTTTTCTCAAAACTATCTTTTTGGAACTCTCGTACACGATTACATAAAAACTACTCATCCAATCTTCTTGAAATTTTGCACACAACTAAATAATATAATTGTCTTTGATATGACGAACTAGTTTTTTAAAAATTATTGCAAACATCTTTGTTTTATGCATTTCTTGCAAATTTGACCATTAATAGTAAATTTTTTGTAAACATGCCTGTAATTTTTTTAATTTTAATTTCTTTTCGTTTTTTTACGTAGGCTGAAAAGTTTTTGGTCTGACACATAGATGTCGCCCTTTTCAAAAAAAATCCATATGATTTTTAGGAAGTACCAACCTTCAAACGATACATGTCAAAATTTCATGACATTTCGACGATTAGTTTACAAGTTACAGTGGTTTCAGTGACGCTACTTTTAGTAACTTGAAAACAACGAAAAAAAAATCGATTTTCGTGTGTTGATTAAACACTGTTTTCTGAAAAATACCGTTCAAGCAAAGCAATGACTTGATAAGTGTTACGGGGACTCTGCTCCTGGAAAATTACTCATCATTTACTGGTATGCTGAATTTAAACACGGTCGTACAGATACAAATGATGCTGAACGCTCTAGACGCACAAATGAGGTGGTTATACCGGAAAACATAGAAAAAATCCACAAAATTGCTTTGGATGACCATAAAGTGAAATTGCATGAGATAGCTGACACCCTAAATATGGGTACCGCATTTGTTCACAGTGGACCAAAAACAACAACGTGTTGATGATTCTGAGCGCTGTTTAGACCTGTTTAAGAGCAACAAAAAGGATTTTTTCATGCCATATGTGACAGTGGTTGAAACATGGATCCACCACTACACACCGGGATGAAATCGGCAGTCAGCTGAGTGGACAGAAGCCGGTGAAAGCCGCCCAAAGCGATCAAAGACCTATTAGTCGGCTGGGAAGGTTTTGGCCTCTGTATTTTCGAATACGCATGGAATAATCCTCATTGACTATGCTGAGAAGGAAAAAAAACCAACAATAGCGAATATTCTATACAGTTATTGGTGCGTTTGAAGGTTAAAATAGCAAAGAAACGGCCCCAAATGAACAAGAAAAAAGTGTTTTTTCATTAAGACAATGCAACTTGTCAGTGGTCAAATGTTACGATGGCAAAATTGCATGAATGGAAGTACGAATTGCTTTCTCATCCACCGTATTCTTTAGATTTGGTCCCCAGCGACTATTATCTATTAGCAGACCTCAAAAAAAAAATGCTCGTGGGAAAGAGATTTGGCTCCAATGAAGAAGTTATCGCCGAAACTGAGGCCTATTTGGAAGGCAAAGGCAAATCCTTCTACAAGAAAGGTATAGAAATGTTAGAAAAGCGTTGGACTGATTGTATCGCTCTTAAAGGAGACTATGTTGTTGAATTAAGACGAATTTTAAAAAAAAAGCTGGACTCAAAACTTTTCAGCCTACGTGTTAGAAGCCACATTTTTAACGAACAGAAAAAAACTATATTTTTGTTTTTTCAGATTAACGTAGCAAGCGCTATCTGGCACATCGTGAAACAACTTCTTGTCCAGGAGACTTAGCATTTTGCTGCCGATTTTGAGATAATAAGCTATAAATTGGTGTATACCTTCGTTTTGGCATTGTTTATGTGTAGTCAAAAGTCACCGATGACAGCTTGTTCGGTTCATCAAAAAAACGAAGGTCAAAGGTCACAAAAATTGGTTTTTTCAACAATATCTCGTTTTTTATGCTCTAAATCACTTTGGGACCTATTATAAAAGTTGTAGAGCATAAAATTCTCTACAAGATTGGTCTAAGGTATTTTTTTCTAAGTCTAACCGTCTTTGAAATAGAGCGCGGAGAGTAGGAAGTATTTGGTCGTATGCATGATAACGCTACGTTAGCTGCATAATGCAATACGTTTGTGCAGTTTTATACGTTAATAATTTACTAAAAATGTTTAAATAATCAACGAATTTCAATTATTTACTTGAAAATAAATGATATTTGTTTTATAATATTTAGAAATAACATGTGTTTGATTAAATTTAGTAAATATTAGCTTAATTGCATTCTCATTATATTTTTATTTTCTCTGCTATGAAGTTGTAGAGATTTTCAAAATCGTTCTCCGAATTATTTATAATAAACGGATGGAATCATACTACTTTATGGCAGGATCTATGTAGTCAATTACGGACCGTATAATTTCCAAAAATGTTGGGTCCCTCATAGATACAATGCAGGTACATTTGCACTAATCAGTTTTAAATTTCGGTGATTTGTGCGATGTCGTAAATTTACAGTTTCGAGCGGATGATAATTCTAATTTATGGAGCTTATGCATATTATAATTTGAGAAATTTTAATATATACATAGAAAGTATTCGGATTAGTTAGTCTAGGGACTGCTCTGTAAAACCAATCAGCGGTGTGCACCACCAAGCAGCCATCCCCCTCTATTGAGTGGTTGCAAGAGAGCGAAAATACGAGAATATAAGTTCAAGAATTTTACCTTCTTAAGGCATTAGTGCGTGAAGCTTCGAAGAGCTAGAGTTTCTTCAAATTCACGTATATTCTCATATATTCTCTCTATACATCTTTACGATCAATGTGTGCGCGTATGTGTGTCGTCGACTACCTGTGTAATAGTTCACGTGTTATAGACGTAGAGGGCCACGCTTGACAGAGGGGGGCCTCTACCAACGGTCTTTTATGTTTTCATATAGTGAGTTGGGACAGATGTTACATAAGACTTGTACCGTTCTCAAGGCTTCTCCTTTTATTTAGTTTCACTAGACTTCTCTTCAGTGTAAAACTGAATTTTGGCAAATACAGACATACGATTTCGGGTAAAATGGCTGAATTGTGTTTTATATGTGAAAAGTTACAGATGACAAAACTGTGAATGTTTCGCGTGGCTTACAAGTTTTAAAAAATGCAAGTATTCAAAGAAATGACGGTAAAATTGACTATTTGAACACTTTAAGTTCTGTAAAAGTGCATATTAACTGCAGGAAACAGTACGCCAGTGAACATAGTATAACTGCATATAAGCGACGCCTGGAAGATGATGAACCTTCGACATCAAGTTCACCTCGTAGACTAAGAACTGAGCCTTTTGACTTCGCAAAATTGTGCTTGATTTGTGGCCAAACAGCTGATGAAGGAGAAGAAAAACGTAAACATCAAAAGTATAAGCGCGTCATTAGTAAGGTACAAACTATAAATATGAAAGACAATATAATTAAAAGAGCAGTTGAATGAGGTGATTCTTTTGGAGAATTAGTGAAAAGTCGCGTAATTAGTGAATTTGACTTGATTGCTGCCGGAGCAAAAATATCACACTATTTGCATGACTAAATTCTTTCATTCAAAGCCGTCTAAACATGAAGAGCCGAGCCGAAAAGATGAAATCGAAGTAGCAATGCAAGAAATTTTTTCTTTTATTGAAAATAACGAAGATTCACAATTTACATTGAAAGAGCTTCGAGATGTCCCTACGCAGTATTTGCCCGATGATGCTACTATTATTTCCAATTTAAGACAGAAATATTTAAGTAATATAGTAATCACGGTGAAGAATAGATCATTCACTATTATAAGTTTTCGCGACACGCAAGCTGATCTATTATCACAAAAGTGGTATGAAAAAAATAAAAAAAAAACTCCGGAAGAAGAACATTTTTAGTAAATTATTAACGTATAAACTGCACAACGTATTGCATTATGCAGCTAACGTAGCGTTATCATGCATACGACCAAATACTTCCTACTCTCCGCGCTCTATTTCAAAGACGGCTAGACTTAGAAAAAAATACCTTAGACCAATCTTGTAGAGAATTTTATGCTCTACAACTTTTTTATAATAGGTCCCAAAGTGATTTAGAGCAAAAAAACGAGATATTGTTGAAAAACCAATTTTTGTGACCTTTGACCTTCGTTTTTTTTTTGATGAACCGAACAAGCTATCATCGGTGACTTTTGACTACACATAAACAATGCCAAAACGAAGGTATACACCAATTTATAGCTTATTATCTCAAAATCGGCAGATAGGCTCTTTTTTCAGCTATATTGCCTGGACTATTCCTCCGAAAGCACAAACAATGATCGTATTCTCTGGCAGCAATTTTGAGCCGTTTTTTTAATATTTCTTTTGTACTTTGATGTACGAGTAAATGATCCTTTAAGTTTGAGAAATTTTAAATATTTTTTTTTAATATAAAAATTCACTCATTTTTACTAATCTAAAGGTATTAACCCCTTTAAAGATTATAGGTTCCCTCCTTTCTTCAAATAAATATGTGTATTAAATTTGAAATCGAGATCGCATTTCGTTAAAGAGTTATCGCGGCAAACAGACAAAAACCGACGGAAATTGAAAAGAATATTTTCATGTTATAGAAACCAGAATGCCCTAAAGAAAGTATCAACGCCTTTTTAAGGGATTTATTGCACTATAAATACCTTATACTTTACATTCTTGTTGCAACATGTAGGCTGAAAAGTTTTTGGTCTAGCTACTTAAAACACATTTTTTTTTTTGCAAAATTCGACTTTATTCATCAATATAGTCTCCTTCAAGAGCGATACAATCAGTCCAACGCTTTTCTAAAATTTCTATATGTTTTTTGTACAAGGATTTGTTTTTGCCTTCAAAATAGGTCTCAGTCTCGGCGATAACTTCTTTATTGGAGCCTAATCTCTTTCCCACGAGCATCTTTCTGAGGTCTGCGAATAGATAATGTCGCTGGGGGCCAAATCTGGAGAATAAGGTGGATGAGCAAGCAATTCGAACTTCAATTCATGAAATTTTGCCGTCGTAACCATTGATTTATGACACGGTGCATTGTCTTGATGAAAGAGCACTCTTTCTTGTTCATTTGGGGTCGTTTGTTTACGATTTCTGCCTTCAAAAGAACCAATAACTTTATATAATATTCACTATTGATGTTTTTGTTTTTCCCTTCTCAGCATAGTCAATGAAAATTATTCTATGCGCATCCCAAAATAAGAGGCCAAAACCTTCCCAACCGACTATAGTGTCTCTGGTCGCTTCGGGCGGCTTTCACCAGCTGCTGTTCACTCAGCTAATTCCGGTGTGTAGTGGTGGATCCATGTTTCATCCATTGCCACATATCGCATGAAAAAATCCGTTTTATTGCGCTTAAACAGGTCCAAACAGCGCTCAGAATCATAGTTGTAGTTTTTGGTTCACTGTGAGCAAACACGGTACCCATTTCGAACAGAGCTTTCTCATGTCGAAATGTTCATGCAAAATATGACCAACATGTTCTTTTGTTATCTTTAGGGTGTCAGCTATGTCAAGCAATTTCACTTTAGGGTCATCCAAAACAATTTTGTCGATTTTTTTGTGTTTTGTGTTGATACAGCGCTCAATTTCCTCCTTCAAGTCGTGGGCTTGTTGGCATAAAACTTAGACTTCTAAAAAACCTAGAGAAAAAAGTCTAACGGTGTTAAATCGCATGATCTGGGCGGCCAATTCTTATCACCAAAATGGGATATTACACCAGGAAATGACTCATGCAGTAATTGAATTGTTTCTCGGGCTGTATGGCATGTGGCACCGTCTTGTTGAAACCACATGTCGTCCACATCCATTCTTGCAATTTCGGCACAAAAACTGGATTATCATATCGCGATAACGATCACTATTAACTGTTATTGCCTGGCCAACCGCATTTTCGAAGAAGAACGGTCCGATGATGCCTTCAGCCCAAAAAATCCGCACCAAACAGTGACACGATGTGGATGCATTTGTTTTGCAACAGTTACGTGTGGATTGTCTGAATCCCAAATGCGACAATTTTGTCGATTAACGAAGCCATCAAGATGGAAATGAGCCTCATCGCTGAAGATGATTTTCTTCGAAAAATCAGTATCCACTTGTTGTTGTTCCATAATCCACTCAACGAACTCTCTTCGTTGTTCGTGGTCCTACTGACTGACCAGTTCTTGAATCAATTGAGCTTTGTAAGCATGAAGATGGAAATCTTTCGTGAGAATACGCTGTAGAGAGCTTCTCGAAATGTCCAACTCTTGACCACGATGCCGAATTGATGTTCCTGGAGTCTCAGCAACACTCTCACGAACTGCTTCAATGTTTTGTGTCGAACGACCTGTTGAAGGACGGCCAGAGCGTTTAAGATCATTAATTGACCCAGTCTCCCTGAATTTTTCAATTAATCTCTTCACAACTGATGAGGTTAAATCACTATTCCGACCATCTTTTGTACGAAAATTCCGAACTGTAGCTGCCAAACCTTCATCATTTTTAAAATATTGCTCAACAATGAAAACACGTTCTTTCGTGTAGCGCTCCATTTTTAATAACCCTGAATTGTCAGCTGTCACGCTGTGTTTTTTGTTTTATTGGCAACACTTTACCATACAAATGGCGCCAAATTCAAATCTTATGTGAATTTTGGGACACACCCTTTATCTTTACGACCGCGTTTAAATTCAGCATACCACTTAACACTTATCAAGCCATTGCTTTGCTTGAACGGTATTTTTTCCCATCAAAAAACAGTGTTTAACACACGACATTCGATTGTTTCATTGTTTCGAAAATATCAAAAGTAATGTCACTAAAACCACTGTAACTTGTAAACTAATCGTCAAAATGTCATGAAATTTTGACACGTATCGTTTGAAGATTGGTACTTCCTAAAAATCATATGGATTTTTTGAAAACGGCGACATCTATATGTCAGACCAAAAACTTTTCAGCCTACGTGTTATAAATAACTATTTTTCATGCTGAAACTTTATCAAGAAAAACATTCAAAGAAATTGAAAAGTCAGTCAATTTTTTGTCGGTCACTGTACGTTTACTTAACCCTAACTTCTAGACTGTTTCATTATTACAGTTAAAACAACTTTCAGTACTCTAAAAGAATATTAAAGAGGGCGCCTCGAACAAGCGAAATTCGCCAGCATTCTGCAGACCTGTCTAATAATTAACTAGAATTCACATTAATAATGTATTGCCAACCTCATGGCCATATACGTTTGGCTTATTATTCATACCAACATTATTAAAGCGGTGAATTATTGACGTCGTTTCTCGAAAATCTCTTTTATTGTGTAATTCCGCCGGAGCACCGTAGTGGCCTGGCAGACCTTTATACGCAACCTGTAAATTGAAAATTTCATGCGTGGTATGTTTGAATGTGGTTTTGGTCGGTTGTTGTAAATAAATTTTCATAATTTAATAGGTTAGAATTGTCTGTGTATAACCTGTAAATGTGAAAAATGCAGTTATTTCCGGTAAAGTTAAGTTTTACAAGATTATTTGGGGCAACTAGTTAGGGCATATTTTTGAACCGTAAAAATGGGTAAAGTGATTTAACTAATTTAAAAGGTAGGACATGTTCTGCGGGGAAATTCCTAAAGCAGTACAGGGTGAGTCAACGATAGAGTAAACTTCATTATCTCATTTGTTTCGCGAATGACGACAAAATGTAAAATACACTAGTTTTAGGGAATGTTAAGGTGGAGAGTTTAAAATGATTTTTGAGTATACAGGATACTTCAAAAAAGTGTGGCCGATAAACATATGTTTTTTAAATGGAACATCCTATTTTCTTAATTTATTTTTAAATTATGCTTAAAATTTTATAACTTTTTTATTAATAATGTTATATACCTAAACCTAGTAGTTATTCTAATATTTCAATTTTTTTTAAAAAAATACTAATTTTCAGTTTTGTAATAAATTGCCAGCAGCGCCATTGTTTCTGAAGGTGGAATACTCATAATTGGTACGAGCGTTCTATAGAGACGAAAAAAAAAAAAGATGTAAAGAAATTTGAGTTAGATGCTACAGGGTGTTCGAAATAAATTTATGCATTTCGACTATATTAATTTGGAAATTCTCAAATTTTTTAAATGGCACACCCTGTATATTATTATTTTTGCTGATAGATTTTACAAAACCCTCCAACTTTTATTAAGTATGTCATATACCTATTTCTAATAGTTTTCTATTTATTTTAAATTTTTCAATTTTTACCCTTGTTTTTAATACACTTACGCTATTGCGAAAACATAAACAAATAGTTAATAATAATTTCAATTTAGTTTAACTTATTTAATGATTAATTATTATGAGGTAATAAATGTTCAAAAATATGCCCGCCTACTTGAATACATATGTTTAGTCATTTTACTATATTTTCCTTCACTTTCCTTAGCATAAAGGGCGTTATTGTCCTGCATGCATCCCGTATCCTAGTTTCCATATCTACTGGTGTTGTAGGAGGATTCACATAAACACGACCTTTAATATAGCCCCCACATAAGAAGTCTAAAGGTGTTAAATCACATGAATGAATCCATTCCTACCGATCCATTTTTGTGGGTAACGATCGTTTAAAAATTCCCGAACTTCCCGGTGGTAATGAACAGGAGCTCCGTCTTGTTGAAACTACATTTGTTCCCTTTCAAAGTTATCAACTTCTTCAAGAAGTTGGGGTAATTTGCTTTCCAAAAAAATTTAGATATCTAGGCCCGTTAGCGGTTCGCGGAAAAAACATGGACCAATAATTCGAAAATTTAATATTCCACACCATACATTAAGCGACCAATGGTTCTGGTTTTAAACTTCCCGGATCCAAAATGGATTAACTGTTGAATAATAATGCATGTTATGGCTGTTAACTGCTTCATTGCTGCGAAAAGTAGCTTCATCAGAAGACATTATTTTGGATAAAAAGTTTGGATCGGCCTCTATTGCTCCATTCATTATGGTACCAAAGTTTACTCGTCGTTCAAAATCACGGTCTTGAAGTTCTTGGTGTAGTTCCATATGAAAGGGATGATACTTGTATTTTCTCGTGCGATTAGCCGTAGATTGGGAAGTGTCAGATAAGTCAGCTAGTTGACGACTGCTGACCTGGGAATTATCTTCAACATGAAGTAAAATCTCCATTTCCTTTTCCTCAATGGTAGCATTCTGGTTTACTACTTTTCGTTTCGTATACTCAACGCTATTACTACCATCAAACTGTTCCATTAAGCACTGAAAAGATTTTGTAGATGGTATACATCTATTAGGGTACTTCGCTCCGTAAAGCCTTACTGCCAAAAGACAATTTTTTCCCGCCTCGCCCAGTATATAAACCATATTAATTAATTCACTTTTAGGAAAATCCATTATTACTTTTATACGTCACTTACTACAACAAATTAAACTATTTTTACTTACTCAATAGACATGTCAAAATTTGACAATGCCTACATTTTTGTTTTGTCTTGGCAACTGTGATGTTACAGCGTAAGTGTATTAAAAACAAAGGTAAAAATTGAAAAAGTCAAAATAAATCGAAAACTATTAGAAATAAGTATATGACATACTTAATAAAAGTTGAAATGAATGGCTTCATTTTAAGCTATAGCCTGCAAATAGCCTACTGCAATACAATATTTTTTGCCTCACAAAAAGTAAAAACTGATCCAAAACTCTCTTTATGCTCAAAACAAAAATAATATGGAAATTTTTATACACTAAACACATGCATACTTACACACATAAACACAAACAATCTCATATATACACAAAAGTACATAAACACGCCTGCACACAATCGTTCGTATAATACCAATTTAAAAAATTAAATTTTCTACATACACACATAAGCAAACATATACAAATACGTACACATACAGATACACACAAGACACATACACACACACAGACTAACACTCCCACGTACATTTTCAAATATAGTACAGATAGATTACATGTATTACATATGAATATGTAAATATTATCTTTTAAATGTTTTCTTCAAAAATGTTCACTTACGGTTTCTTCACTTAAAAAACGCACAACCTTACGTTATAACGCTACTTTTGACGAGTAATTTACATGTACCTTCAGAAACAATGGCGCTACTGGCAATTTCTGCAAAACTGAAAACTAGTATTTTTTAAAAAAAAATTGAAATATTAGAAAAACTACTGGGTTTAGGTATATAACATTATTAATAAAAAAGTTATAAAATTTTACGCAGAATTTAAAAATAAATTAGAAAAAAGGATGTTCCATTTAAAAAAAACATATGTTATACCGGCCACACTTTTTTCAAGTACTCTGTGTACTCAAAAATAACTGTGCACCTTAACATTCCCTAAAACTATCGTATTTAACATTTTTTCGTCATTCCCGGAACAAATGAGATAATGAACTTTACTCTAACGTTGACTCACCCTGTACTGGTTACTTGACCAGAAACTAATGGCTCCGCCTATGCCACTAGTTCTGTTTGAGTAATTCAGAGGTTAGGCTAAGTATAAATACGTTAGACTGTAAGTTTAGCTTTAGTCAATTATCGCTCCTGATGATGCGTGATAGTTAGCGAAACGCGCGTCGATTACAAAAATAAAGTGTTTGGTGTAGTAGTTTTTTTTTTATGGGTCCAGTACACGTGCTGCAGGGAAGTCCCTAAAGCGCTCCAGAAGCGGCATGAGTGCGGAAAAAGCGATTCACGTTGTTCTTGAATAGCTGTAAATTGTACTCGGTGGGAAACACAGCGCTGGGCAAATTATTCCAAAGGGATGACTTATTCCAAAGGGATGACATTCAGTGTAAATTAAACCCTTGGTAAACAATGTTTCACCTCAGAAACTGATACATACTGAGTATAAACATTTAATACACTATTTTTACTTAAAAATAAATAATTTCTAAGAATAAATCAGTCGACCTAACAACACGCTGGCGCTGTTAATAGGGTAAATTCCACTCTCATACGTTTTTATAAAATTTTCAACTATGTTCAAATGTCTTAAAAACAGTATTCGTTCTTTTTCCATTTGATCTCAGGAGTCTCATGTAACCATGTAAATTTAGTTGGATTATTTAAATAGCACATTTATGACGCGAACGACTTTTTGAAATGACATCCTAAATCAGGGGTGCTCAAACTTGAACTGCTGGCGACCTACCTCAATATTGTTAGACTACGATCGATCGACTCTGAGAGGCTGCAAGTAAGTGTGATGCAGGATTGTCGTCTAGGTAGGGTGTATCGTGGCATAGATATTAGTTTTCCGCACAATATGCATTTTTTTTAGTCAAGGTAAGTGTAGGTCTGCTCTAAAATGTCAATGAAAAAACTCATAATTATTCAAAATTGCGAGTTTATTGGTTCTTACAAAACAAACGAGTTCTAGTATCTAAACTTAACTAAAGAGTGACTTTGGATGTTGAAGCGTGGCATTGCATGTCCTCAGCATACTTTTCATAAGATGGTACGTAATTACCGAGTGCTAATCGCAAGCATGATGACATATGTTCGTCAGTTAGTCGATTGCGATATTTTGACTTAATTATCTTCATTTCAGAAAATGCAGACTCGCACAAGTAAGTTGACCCAAACATTGCCGTCAGTTGAAGAGCGATTTGCCTTAGATTCGGATATTTATCTTCAGATATAAAACACCAGAATTTTGTATCAGATGCTGTGGCTTTGAGATGTATATCTGATATAATCTGCACTAACTCATTTTCAACAGAACATGAGTCCATCTTAAACTGACTTGCTATTTCAGTAGCTAATTCCTCGATGTTTTTACACGAAAAAGGATAACTCATAAATGATGCGATATTTGCCAATTTACTGAAATCATAAAAACGTATTTCGAATTGGCCCAAAATATTTGATAATTCTGCCTCATAAATATCATAATTCAACTGAGGAATCCTTGCTTTCAAAGACGGAAAATTTTTCAGATCCTTTCTTTTCAGTTGATCTATCATAAGTTGCAATTTACTTTTGAATAAGTTTATTGCGCTAATCATCTCAATAATAGTTTCCTTTACCTTGAAGCTCCAGATTAATGGTGTTTAAATGCATTGTGATGTCTGTCAAAAATACCAAATCAGTCAGCCATTTTCCGTTTTTCAGCATCTGAGTGTCATCACCTCTTTCGTCAAGAAAAGCTGTTATTTCGGGCAATAATTCTTGAAACCTTTCTAGGAATTTTCCGCGACTCAACCATCTGACGTCCGTGTGAAGAACTAAATCAGTGTGTTTAGCTGACTCACTATCTTCCAACTGCAATTTAAAAAGCCGTCGTTGCAAGCGACGCCGACGTGCACGGATAGAATTCACAATTTTTATTGCAATGCCCATAATCTCCTCCATGTTTAGAACTTTTGAACACAAAACTTGTTGATGTATAATGCAATGGAGGGAGAAAAATGAAGGGAAATCATCATTAGCTCGACACAATGCCACAAAACCGTTTTCGTTTCCAGTCATTGCTGGTGCTCCATCGGTTGTAATGCACACTAGTTTATATATTGGTAGCTTGTAGTTTGTTACAAAATTGAAGAAAACGTCATACATATCTTCGCCACGGGTCTTTCCTTTCAGAGGAATCATTGTCAAAAACTCTTCCTTAGCCGACATGTCATTAAATACCATTCGAATAAAAATACACAGCTGGGGAGTGTCTGTCATATCGGTTGATTCGTCGAACTGTAAAGAAACGTATGTACATTCCATGATATCATGTTTTAATTTATCTGCCATGTCCTGACTCATGACTTCAACACGCCTTGTGACAGTCGGACGAGATAACTGAAGTTCTCTAATAGCAGACATAATCTCTGTTTTATTTTTAAAATCTCCAAATAAAGTCTCATCCTCTTCAATAAATGCTTCCTTCACAACCAATCCATCATCAAATGGTTTCTTGTGTTTCGCCAATATATGAGATATTTTAAATGACGCGATCGTTGCAGCTTTTGATTGTTTGGCTGGTCTTGTGAACATGGTTTGTTTTTTTCAAACAAGTTATCAAATCACGTACTTTTCGTTTTCTTAATTCACCCTGTGACGGAAAATCCTTTTCATAGTTTTTATGAACCGTTTTATGATGCCTCTCTAAGTTCCCGCACGTATTGCAACTGACGCACGGCAAATGAAACAAATGCGCTTATCCTTTGCCATACAAAAGAAAAATTCTTCCTCCCAATCGTTATTAAAATGATAAGTTTTACTTTTCTTCGCCGCACTCATTTTGGACTATTTATTAATAAACTTTGTATCGATGTATCGCCTTCAAGTTACAACTCAGACTGACTCCTATTCCTGCAGGCGCAACATTCATATCGGCGCGAACGAAGTCTCGAATGTTCCCGTCAAACACGCCGCCCGAAGTTTCTAGAAAAATCGGCGGGAATCAAAAACGCGGCTTTTCTTTGACAAGTACCGCGCGTTCCTTTGATAAAGCCGCCTTTTGCCGCTAGCAGGGGGTTATTACGATAAAAGAAAGTGATGAGGGGGTTATTCTGGCCTAATTGTGGATCGAATAAATTTTAGTAGTTTATTCATTACATTTTGTTTTAGTTACCTAAAACAAAATCTGTGAATAGTTCTATATCGGAATTTTTTTCTCGAGATCGACTCAAAAAGCACTCGCGATCGACTTGTCGATCGCGATCGACCGTTTGAGCACCCCTGTCCTAAATGTTACTTACTTACTTACTTAATTCTTATGCCTTTCTAGCAATTTAGGGGTGTAAGGCCCGTGGAGTTGAGTTATTCTATATTTGTCTTTTTCATATTTCCTTCCACCTCTTTTTATCCTGTATGCCTTGTCTTGCGTGTTCCCACTCTATTCCTCTCTTGACCACTGCCTCTCTAACATCCCCCAACCATGCTCTTCTAGGTCGACCTCTGGTTCTTTTTTTGCTCACTTCGGCTTCAAACACTTGTCTAACTATTCTTTGTTTAGGCATCCTTTCGACGTGACGATACCATCTCAGTTGTGCTTCCTCAACTTTTTCCACCATTGGTTTCAGATTCAAATTCTTTCTGAGTTGTATATTCCTAACCCTGTCCATTCTTGTTTTGTCTTCCGTTTTCCTTATGAATTTCATTTCTGTAGCCGTTATCTTTCCTTTCTGTCTTCCTGTCATTGTTCATGTTTCTCCTCCATATAAAAGTATTGCTGTTGCAACCTTCTCGAATACTTGGGTTTTAATATTTTTTGGTATCTCTTTCTTTCCTAGGAATGTATTCTTTATACTATTAAATAATCTTCCTCCTGTTATTATTCTCTCCTTGATTTCCTCTGCCATCCTTCCATCCTCCGTTATTGTTGATCCCAAATATTTAAACTTCTCTATTTGGTCCAGCCTTTCCTCTCCTATCCTTATTTCATGTTGTCGCTTTTGCTTTCCTATTATCATCGTCTTTGTCTTTTCTTTATTAATTTTCATGTTTATTTTTTTCTAATGCTTCTTTATATATCCGTATGTTCCTATTAAGCGTTTCCTCGTCTTTTGCTATAATAACCAAATCATCCGCATAGCATAATTCTGATATTTCTATCTTTTTCATCTTTCAATAGCCTATCTGGTACGGTCTTACCCCTTTTTTTCTTTGCTTCTTTTATTGCTTAATCCAGAACTATTGAGAAAAGCATAGTTGTCTCAAATATATCAGATCTGTCTTGTCTTGTTCTTACATAATTTGTTGATTCTTTGTATAAACTCTGTACGCCTTTTATTATTATTTCTGGTATTTCTCTTTTCCTCAGTGTTTCCCATATGTCTTCTCTTTTAATCTTGTTGAAAGCCTTTTGTAGGTCTATAAAACCCAAGTGACTTTCCCTATCTTCTCCTATTGCCTTTTCACATAATTACCTCACTATAAATATTGCATCATTCACCATTCTACTTGGTCGAAAGCCAAACTGCGTTTCTTCTAATGTATGCTCAAGTTTCTTTCTTAATCTTTTTTCTAGTATCCTAGTATATACTTGACACAGTGCTAGTTAGAGTTATCTCTCTGTAGTTATGATGCCTGTTATCCAGTCCGTAGGTGTATTGTTCTTCATTACGTTGTTCATTATATTTTTAAGTTCCTCTATTGCTACCTCAGGAAGCGCTTTCATCATATCTGCTGTGATCTTATCATGTCCGGGCGCCTTTCCTAATTTTAATTTGCCGATTGCCTCTTTTATTTCTTCTGTACTAAACTCTTCTGTTTGTGTGAGTTCTATATCTTGTTCTGGTATAATGTCTCTATGTTGAATTTTATTTGTTATGTCCCTCCCATCCAATAGTTCTTTATAATATTCCCTCCATCTTTCCATAATTTTTCTTCTCCTTTTATGACATTTCCTTCTTTGTCTTTTATGTTTGCTATTGTTTCTACCTCTTTCCTTCTCATATTCTTAATCATACCGAAAAATAGCTTCTGATTATCTTTATAGACTATTTTCATTCGCTCTCCAAATTGTTTCCAAGATTTTCTTCTTGTATTATTCTTTTAACCCGTGTTCTTTGTTGTCTATATTCTTCATAATCGGTTGGTTCTTTTGTTTGTAGATATTTTCTCCATTTCTTCTTTTTGTCTTAAAAACAGTATTCATTTTTTTTCATTTCATCTCAGGAGTCACCCATGTAACCATGTAAATTGAGTTGGATTATTTAAATAGCACATTTACGACGCGAACGACTTTTTGAAATGTCATCGTAAATGTTAAAAGTTAAATTTCAAGACCAACAGAAAAGCGATCAGAAACAAAAATAAAAGCACAGCTGACGTTTAGATGACAACGATATAAGTAATACTACTATTTATTTTAATTAAATTATTAATATCACAGGCGAATGCAAACTATCCACAGTGATATTATAAAGCCCGTGAAAGCTTATACTCTTTTGATAATTTTCAAAACGAATAATATTAAATAGGCTTTAGTTTCGTCGTACAACAAGAACAGAAGTGACCTTTAAAGAAATATTTGCAGACGAAAGAGAATTTACCGAGTATTACGAGTTTAAACAAAGTCCAACACGCAAAAAAATATAAGCAGAGTTGATTTAACTAACGTACGTTTACATGGAAAACATGTAATATTATAATTTCAAGGTAGCATCCTGCCGGCAAAGAAGTGACAAAGACGATATAAAACCAGTTTAAACTTCTGCTCATTTGTTATTCTCGCTGTCTTACTTGTCTCGCTGATGCCTGTTTTAAGCTTTAAATCGTATTTCTCTGTTTTGTCACACATGAATCTCAATTCTAAACAGTCTTGGAATTGTCTTTACCTGGCACTTTTCCCTTTGCGGTCCGTTTACTTAACGCTAATGTGTAACTGTTGTTGATATTAATCAAGATAATTTTCTAGAAAAGAAGTTAAAGTTATATTATTATTAATTATTATTTTTTAACACTATTTTTCCAGAAGTTACATTTAGTTCAATTCAGTCAAAAATGCCTGATATTTTTTTCAGAGAGCCGGCCATAAAACGAATAGCAACGAACCAAACACACACAACAAATTTTGGCGCTGATAGAATACCCATAATCGTTCTCAAAAAAATGTGTGAGCAAACTCATATCACATTGACTAGTCAATAATCGCTCCTAATGAAGCTAACATGGTTAGCGAAACCTACATAGAGTGCAAAAATAAAGTGTTTGGTGTAGAACTAACATCAGTTTTTAGTACGCGTTTTAACTTTTTCATAATCGGCTTAGGCTGCGTGAAGTTGCTTAACGTTTCGTGGCTGTACCGATGTCTCGGACTGTGGGACCAAATAGCATGATGAGGCACCTGGATACAAAAAATTCCGGAGGTAAAATAGCCCCCCGTTCGGATCTCCGGGTGGGGGCTGGTTCAGGTGCGTCGACATGCAGAGATCAGAATTTTAAAATGGATTTTTGCAACATACGAGGTTTAAACTCGAACATAAATTCAGTGCACCAACACCTGCAATCAAATAAACCTCATGTACTCGCTCTCTGTGAAACCAAGGTCAGTTGATCGACCAGCACAGTTAACTATCTTTATCCTGGGTACGACTTCTATTCCCGATTTAGGCGTAACTTTGGAATCTGTCTTTTTGTCAGAAGCGACCTCTCTTGCCAACGAGAAGGGGCTCTGGAGCCCCAAACTTTAATGTGATGTGGTTAAAAATAACGACTCAACCAACCACAAGGTTCATCTGTATCCTGTATCGACCACCAAGCGGTACTAACTTTAGAGCACTTTTCGCTTCTCTCGCAGACACCATCGATCATTTATAAATTAACTATCCAAATGCCGAAATTGCCATCCTGGGCGACTTTAATGCCCACAACATCAACTGGCTTAAATATTCAAATACTACCGATGAACAAGGTCGTGAAGCCGAATCATTTTCAATCAGTTGTGGCTTAACTCAGCTTATTGACGAACCAACACGGATCCCTGATCGAGACGGGGAGTTCGCCAGTCTTCTTGATCTGTTTTTAACCACCAATCCGGAGATTTACACGGTCAGCGTAAATCCGCCATTAGGTTCTTCCGACCATAAACTATTATCGACATCGAGTATCCTACCAATCAGTGACAGAGACGCGCCTAAACCGCGCAAGATTTGGCACTACAAATCTGCTAAATGGGAGGATCTCATGGAATATTTTTCGAACTTTCCCTTGGTTAGATGTTTGTTTTCGATCCGATGACCCATCTGACTGCACCAAGGAGGTTTCCGATGTTATTTTGGCCGGTATGGAGGCTTACATCCCTTTTTCGAAGAAATGCCCGTCCAACGGCAAGCCTTGGTTTGACCGAAAATGCAAAGAAGCTGTTGCTTCTAAACATCTTGCATACCGACATTGACGTGAAAATCCTAACACCATAAATCGTAACACCTTTGTTCGTGCCAGGAACAGATGCAAAGAAATTATCGAGGAAACCAAGGAGGCACACAATCAACGGATTAGAAACAAACTTCTCGCTTGTCCCGACAATTCCCGGTCCTTTTGGTCAGTCGCTAAGGCAGTTAGTCAAAATTTCACCAAATCCACCATACCACCACCACTCACACGGCCAGATAATTCTATTGCAACGACACCTGTTGAGAAAGCGAACTTGTTGGCTGAACTCTTTACTTCACATTCTACTGTCGATTTCCAAGGAAAAACACCACCTAATATTCCCATAGTGCAGTCAAGGATGCCCGATATTGCCTTCAGGCAGCGTATCATAAAACGTATTTTGATGAAGCTAGACACCAAAAAGGCTTCTGGCGCTGACGGAATGCCTGCCATAGTTCTCAAAAACTGTGCGAGGGAACTAACACCAGTTTTCTGTAGACTTTTCAACCTATCTTACAGAAAGGGAATATTTCCTTCCTGCCGGAAATGTGCCACAGTTCAGCCCATACCTAAAAAAGGCAAGAAGACCTTGCCAAATAACTACCGACCAATCGCACTGCTTTCAATAATATCGAAAGTCATGGAAAAGGCTATCAATCAGCATCTTCTAAAATATCTTGAAGGATTCAACATTATTACCGATCACCAATATGGCTTTCGTAAAAATAGATCAACAGGAGATCTCCTGACTTATGTAACACATGTTTGGAACAACGCAATTGAACACTTTGGAGAATCTCGAGCGGTTGCTCTTGACATATCCAAGGCATTCGACCGTGTTTGGCACGATGGGCTGTTGGCTAAGCTACGTTCTTATGGTATGTCTGAAAAGTTCTGTTTGTGGCTCTCATGTTTCCTCAGAGAGCGTTCTTTGCGAGTGGCAGTCGATGGATTTCGTTCTAACATCTTCACTATCAACGCCGGTGTACCCCAAGGCTCCATACTGTCTCCTACTCTCTTTCTCATTTATATTAACGATCTGCTGGGAAAGACCGAGAATCCAATCTACAGCTTTGCAGATGACAGTACACGTATCTCTTCATTCACTTTGAACGCTCGGACATCGGCTACTCAGACGAATATCCGCAGACAGCAGGAACTCATTCAACTTAACAAGACCTGGAAGAAATTCTATCTTGGGGTGACAGTAACCAAGCGGAATTTAACGCTGCAAAAACCCAGGCGGCACTTTTTTCTAAAAAAGTTAACGTTGCTGAACCCGACATAGTTATGTCGGGGCACTCCATTCCCCTAACATCGTCACTCAATTTGTTGGGCGTTAATTTGGAAGCAAATATGTCCTGGCATGAACATGTTGCAGGCATAGCAAGAAGAGCTTCTCAGAAGTTGGGAATATTATTTCGAACCAGAAAGCTTTACACTTCACAACAACTGTTAATTCTTTACAAAGCTCAAATTCGACCAACTATGGAATACTGCTCCCATGTTTGGGGCTCCGCTCCCATACATACACTGCATTTGTTGGATTCTATTCAGAGAACAGCTGTTCGTCTGATTGGAGACCCGGAACTGACAGGTGGCCTTGATTCGCTGGAACATCGAAGAATGGTTGGCGACTTGAGCCTATTCTACAAGTATTTTCATGGAAAGTGTTCGAAGGATGTGGCCCGTTTAATTCCTCCCAGAGCGATGCATGTTAGAAGTATACGTCACGCTAATACTTCACATCCGTATGAGGTTCAGCTTGTTACTCCTCGTACAACGCTTTTCAAGCAGTCATTTATATGGAGAACATCATAACTTTGGAATAATTTGCCCAGGACTGTGTTTCCCACAGAGTACAATTTACAGCGATTTAAGAACAACATGAAACGCTTTCTCCGCACACGTGTCGCTCCTGTAGCGCTTTAGGGACTTCCCTGTAGCACGTGTGCTAGACCCATAAAAAAAAAAAAAAAAGTGAAGAAATATTTTCATCTCACTGGAAATGCACTCGAGAACCTAAAAACTCAAAAATACCATTCCAAACAACGGCCAACCAGTTCCTTTGCTTTCTGTAATGACGAAGGTATTCTGTAAAAAATATCATTTTCCATTGTTTGTCACCTAATAATAATAGGGTAAATTTTCTTGTGTGTGAAGCGTTTCCAATCATCATCATCATATATCAGCCCTTAGAGTCCACTGCTGGACATCGGCCTCCCTTAATCTTTTCCAGTTAAACAGCTTTATAAAAAACACTAATAACGACACACCGTATGAGATTCCGCATATTCAAAATCAAGGTTCAGAAGATATTCCCAAAATAACAGAAGATGAGATCATACAAGTCTTGAGTGAGATGAAAAATAATAAGTCTCCAGGTGAGGATGGTATTGTGGTTGAAGCCATAAAGCTGGCTGGACCTACTGTCATCAGAGTCCTCACAATACTCTTTAACTGTCTTACTAAGTCTATAACACCAACGCAGTGAAACAACGCAATTATCATCCTCTTCTATAAAAAAAGGAGATTCAACAGATCTATCAAACTATCATCCTATAGGCATCCTCTCCCATGTTCATAAGATGTTCACAAAAATATTGACAAAACGTTTGACCTCAAAGCTAGACTTCTACCAAACACCCGATCAAGCTGGATTCCGAGCAGGCTAAGATGTCAATGATCACCTCTTGACTGTTAAGTTAATTGTAGAAAAGTGTGTCGAATATAATAGGCCTTTAAATTAATCTGCGTGGATTATGAGAAGGCCTTCGATTCAGTGAACCAGGATATGCTTTTGATGGCTCTTGCTAAATGCCGTGTAGATTCAAGGTACATCGAAATCCTAAGACATATCTACTGTCAGGCAACATTAACAGTTAAATTATATACGGAAATAAACAAATTCCAAGTCG
Source organism: Pachyrhynchus sulphureomaculatus (assembly GCA_019049505.1). Lineage (NCBI taxonomy): Eukaryota > Metazoa > Arthropoda > Insecta > Coleoptera > Curculionidae > Pachyrhynchus > Pachyrhynchus sulphureomaculatus. The sequence continues at coordinate 175,814,109 of CM032456.1, forward strand.
AAAGAGGTGTGCGTCAGGGTGACAATATTTCCCCAAAGTTGTTTATCATCCTTCTGGAACACATGTTTAAAAACCTGAATTGAAGCAACACGGGCATAAATATAAATGGAGAGATGCTGTATAACTTGAGATTCGCAGATGACATAGTCCTGTTAACAGATCGCGCAAATCATGCGAATGTCATGCTTAACACAGTAAAAGAACAGTTCCATAATATTGCCCTAAAGATAAATTTTTTGAAGACCCAGTTTATGATAAATCTAGTTTTTACCAAGCCACATCGAGCAAGTCATGACATATAAGTATTTGGGACATGAAATTAAGTTGGTCAGAGATAATCAAATTCATAAACTACAACGGAGGGTCACTCCAGCTTGAGCCGCATTTGACAAACTACGGGAAACGCTGAAATCAGGCATACCTACTTGCCTTAAATGAAAGATCTTTACCTGTGCTTACTTATAGAACAGAAACTCTAGCTTTGACAAAGAAGACAATAAATAAGATAAGGGTAACTCAAGCGGCAATGCAGGGATCAGTGTTGTGTTTGTCTCTTCGTCCCAAATAAAGAAATTAGGGACCGAACGAGAGTGATAGATGCAGTTGAGAAAGTTCTATCTTTGAAATGGAATTGGGCCGGTCATCTAGCCAGAACGCAAAATAACAGATGGACTAGGAAGGTGTTGGAATGGCGACCTAGACAAAAAGCGTGTAGGAATTAAGGAAGACCTCCCACCAGATGGACGGATGATCTGAAAAGAGTAGCGGGAAACTCGATCCAAAAAGCCTAAGACAGGTTTAACTGAAGTGTTTCCAATAAATGAATCGAAATGGTCAGAGAAGCTTATGGGTAATGAATATTGAAAAAATATATTTACGAGCTATTACCGAATACTAAAAAGTGCCTATTTTTTAAGACTGACAAGGAAGTTCATTTCTTACAGACTTTCACTAGCTTTTCTTCAGTGATAAAAAAGATATAAAAAGCAACATTTTTATAGTCAACAGGCAGGTAGTAAAAAAATAATGTAAAGAGTAAAGTTGTGTTTCCTGACACTTTCATAACCCAAGGTTTTTTATTAGGAATTCACAATTATCTTTGAAATATAAAGTTACTAAAACAAAACTTGATTGAATTAGTGCAATTCTATAGTCAATAAGTTGTTTACTGATGTTGTGTATCAGGCATTATTTTTTTTAAATGTATTATACCTAATTAACTATGTGCCATTTTGTACGATGACCTCCGGTCATTTTTCCGGCCCCACCATAAACCCGTGTAGAATTGTGGTTTCAAAAAATTGTGAAGAGTGGTTTTCACAGGTTATGTGGCGGCCCGTCGCGTAGTAACTTGCTTCCGGTGCAGAAGGTCTCGGGTTCAATCCCAGCAGGTCGGTATATTTTATTTATTAATTTATTTAAGAATATTTGGTCTGACCACATACACAGGTAGTAGTTGCTTTTAGAAATGCCATACCGTCTGTAGCAGCACTATCGCGTTGTCTAAAAGGTGCTGTGAAATACACAAATGTATGTTTCGGCACTTGGACAGGGTTCACGGGTATTACGACATCTCCGCCGGTATCCCCAGGATATGAAAAAGGGTAAAAACCCCTAATCAAGCGAGGAGGTGAACAATAAAAAAAAAACTAATGCTGCAGAGACCGAAAAAAGCAGTAGTCTATCGGTGTAAGGTCTGGGCTATACGGTGAATGCATTAAAATTCTCCAGCCAAGCTTTCTCAATTTTTGCCGAGTCATCAAAAATGTGTGTGGTCTGGCGTTGTCTTGGTGGAAGGCGACATCCTTTCTGTTGACTAGTTCAAACCGACTTTTTTCAGTCGCTTGCTTCAATGTTGTCAGTTGCTGACAGTAGAATACAGAATCAATCGTTTGAACAGGCTGCAGCAGCGCATGCAGGATTCCCTTCCACTTCCACTAAACACACATCATCACCTTTTTTGGCGTCAATCCGGGCTTTACCATCGTTTGTGGAGCTTCATTCTTTTTCGACCACGATCTTTTTCACACATTATTGTTGTACGTGATCTACTTTTCAACACCCGTGTTCAACCTCTTCAGAAATGGCTCGATTTTGTTAAGTTTCTGTAGAGATTTACGGATCGAAAATTTTTAGGGTCAAATCTCGTGGCACCCTAACATCGAGATTCTTTTTGTAGCCAGCTTTTTCCAAATGATGGCTACTGTCTGGCGATGGGTGTTTAGTTCCTTGGCGATGTCATGGCTACTTACATGCCGGTCTTCCTCAACTTATTCCAAAATTCTATCAACTTTTTCTGTCATAAGTCGACCAGTGTGAGAAGAATCTTTAAAATCGAAATTTCCAGAAAGAAAGCAACAAGCAACTGAATAACCTCTTGGCTATTGGTTTTGCTAACGTATCTTGACCGTAAACAGCACTTCTTTATATGCCTGCCTTTATATGGAAATAAAACTATAAAATGTAGCGAACTTTCGCAGAAGATTCACTCATCTTCACTGCACTGTAAATTAGATCTGAATAAACGAATTCATCATCATCAGTTTTGCATGTCTACCTCTGTCAAATATCAAGTTTCAACTAACACTACGTATGATCCGATGCGATTTATAATATCCGAGTATATGACACTAAAGCTATCTAACGGTTCGAGGCAGTCTTTCTTTGTTCCCATCCAACGGGACCTAAAATAACACATTCCGCGGCCGCTAAATATATTAAAAAGTCGGTATCGTTTGTGAAGAAGTGGGTAAATTATTTTAATGAGACGAAAAATGTCGACGACTTGCCAAAAAGTGGCTCGGTAGGCAAGGTCCCTCCGAAAGTCGAAAAATAAATCGTGTCTTTGTTTTCAAGGAACCCGAAATTGACGTTGCGTCAAGAAGCGGCCAAATTAAGAAAATCGGGCTTGAATGTGTCCCATGAGAACATCTTCGTGCTCATGATGTCAAATTCCGAAACATGTTGAAGAAACATTTGCTGGGCAAAAATCATGTCGCGAAGCGGCTCGCTTGGGCCCACGATAAGATACTAGAGTAGCCCTTACAATCACCGGACGCCAACCCTATTGAAAACGCACCTGTTAACCCTGTTAAAATTTGATGTCGCTATCTGCTAAGGAAATTTTTTTTATTTGACTTAAAGCCTTCGCATTACACCCGAAAACATCGAAATTTTACAATAACTAAAAAATTGAAATATTCCTATTCAAAAACAAACTCTCCTCGCAGATTGTCTATTACTACACTTGGTAAAGAATGTTCTTTTTTATAACCCTGTTAAAATTTGACTTCCTTTTTACAATAACTAAAAAAAAGTTGAAATATTCCTATTCAAAAACCAATTCTCCTCGCAAATTGTCTATTACTATACATGGTAAAGAATGTTCTTTTTATAACCCTGTTAAAATTTGATGTCGCTATCTGCTAAGGAAATTTTTTTATTTGACTTAAAGCCTTCGCATTACACCCGAGAACATCGAAATTTTACAATAACTAAAAAGTTGAAATATTCCTATTCAAAAACGAATTTTCCTCGCAGATTGTCTATTACTACACTTGGTAAAGAATGTTCTTTTTTATAACCCTGTTAAAATTTGACTTCTTTCTTCGCTAATTAATTATTTTTAAATGGAGGTAAGTATTGGAATCCCTCTGCAGGAAAGTTTTGTATTCATTGCATTTATCAATTTATTTTTTAATATAAATATTTAAAATTAAACGTTTTTAAAGCCACCCTTTGGCTACTTCTGAAAAGGAAAGCTATAGTCCAATCAATGATTCTTGACATGCACGTCATAAATGTCTGAATATAGTGTAAACATCCGTTTATATTATTCTTCTTGTCAACATATTAAGTATATTTAAGAACTTAAAAACGCAGGCCTTCTGTCATCTGAAGTTATTTACGACATGCGCTCTATTACCTGCCTCGGTTATTTATACATATGCAAGAAAGACAGCGAACAACCCGGAATTTGGGAATAGCTTCAAGTTTTAGAAGCCAGTACCGCCGAGTTTATAGGAAATAAAAATAATCGATAATTCTTTGACGGATTGAGGTTACATCATCTTTATGTTTAATTTTTGGAAGTGTCTAATGCACGATTCATTGAACGTCGACATAATAAAAATTGCTGCACCATCAACGTTTTGTGTGGGAAATTTGCGGTATCCAGGGAGAGGGTTTGTAACAACTTTTTTAAATAAAAAGCCGCGTTAAGGAAGTTTTACCATAAAATCGAATATAACCAGAATTTCTCACAAAAAACGTGACTAGTGCAGCAATTTTTATTTACCGTATACTGGGCCATGCAGTAGGCACTTCCTTAATTTCTACGGCAAATGGTCACTATCGTTTCTATCCCATTATTGAATTTTGGAATATACTTGCCAACTAATAAATAGTTTCTGTTCAGAGCTCTAATACTTGTGGAATATTGACCAAACACTCTTCATATGAAGCCACCCAAATGACTGGAAAACGTTTGAATAGTCAAGTAAGAGATTTTGTGGCGAAACTAATAGTCTATTTTACATCGGAAAAAGATAACAACGGTCCTCTTATATCTCTTAATGCTATACAAATCACATAGGTATATATTTTTAATGTGTTTACAATGTTCTGGTTCCAAAGAGTCGCTGCTGCTTTATAGATTAATACGAGAACTGTAGCGACCATCAAAATTCGTAGTGATAAAAATGAATTGCTTTTAACACCTGGAAAATCACGACTAAGGAAACAAGCTAAGATCCATGATCTGAATGAAAATTCTAAAATGAACGTTCGTAATACATTATATGATATGTATGCACAAAGTAAGTAGCTATTAATACTATCGGTTTAAGTGAAATCGAAAGTAAATTATATTGTACTTTTAGAAAAACATGTTACTATTAACAACTTACGTAAAGAACTGCGACAAAAGGAGATAATTAATGTCAGTTATGCAACTCTTCGAATATTACTTCTGGATTTGGGTTTCAAATTTAAGAAAGATGACAACAGACGAGCATTAATGGAGACACCAAAAATTTGTTCAATGAGGGCAGCTTCTTAGAAAGTACATATATATATATATATATATATATATATATATATATATATATATATATATATATACACTCCTGGGCAAAATTAATGCAATAATATATTAAATCATACAAATCTCTATAATGAATTAATTTTGATAATTTTTTATGAACACTGGTTACACTAAAAGTTAGAAAAAACTTATTCGGATACTTTAAAAGTGAATTAGCTACCAAATTTCTCTATAAGATTCGAATTAAAATTATTCTTAAGACCTAATAACAAAATCGTTGAAATTATGTAATAATGAAAAAAATAAACTGGGACACTAGTAGCAAATTTAATGGTGTAACTGGGACACTAGTAGCGTGTGTTGCCTCCTCTACTTCGGATGACAGTGTTTATGTGCCTAGGCATGCTTCTAATTAAATTTTGGTTAAAATCTTGAAGAATTTGCTCCCATTCTGCGATAACTGCATTTTCAAGTTCCCTCAGGTTTCTAGGTGCAGGTATATGACGTTTCACATTTTTCTTAAGGTGATCCCATACATGTTCTATCGGATTCAGATCCGGGCTTTTTTGGTGGCCATTGCATAATCGGTATATCAACTTGATTAAGATAATAGAGTACTTCCCTAGCCACGTGAGGACGAGCGTTGTCTTGCATAAACAGGAAATTGGGCCCCACAAAATGACCGAAAGGCATCACATGTTCTATAACAATATTCTCAAGATAGTAGTCAGCATTCATGGATCTCGTACGGACAGGAACTAACTCTGTGCGAGCATGAAAGCAGATGCCACCCCAGAACATAACAGAGCCACCGCCGAATGGAATCCTTGCAGAGATATTGCAAGGAGCAAACCTCTCTCCTGACCTTCGCCATACTCGCTCACGACCATCTGAATGTTTTAGACTAACCCTAGTTTCATCTGTGAAGAAAACTTGTTTACAATCATCCAAAGACCAGTTTTCGAGCTTTCGAGCAAAACGTAACCTGGCAACTGTTCTCTGTAGTAAGCAAGGGCGCAGTGGCTGGTCTCCTACTGTTTAATCCAGCTTCATTTAATCGTCTTCTAACTGTTTTAGAAGAAATTGTGACATTGCGAACAGCTTCGAGTTCGTTTCTCATTATAGAACTAGTGACAGTCCTGTTTCTTAAAGCATATTGTCTTATAAAACGTCCATCTAGGTCGCTAGTGCATCGTTTTCGCCCTTGCCATAGCCTTCTAGAATAAGTTCCTACTTCATGCAAGCGTCTTACCATATGACTTATTGTGGAACGATGTTTGCCTAACAAATTGGCAACATAACTCTGACAATATCCCTCATTAAATAAAACTGAGGCCCGCACTACCTCGTGTTCAGTTAAATTCCTTGTTCGATTCATTATTCTAATTCTTCTGGGTCAAAAATAAAACAGTCTACCACAAAAACGTATTACTTTGAAAAACGGAACAATTTATAAGCTTACTTTTAAAGAAAATCTATCGCATTATTACAGAAAATTGTTTATCTTCTAAAAAATTCTTTAAAACTGTAAATCTAAACGAATTGTTTTGATTTCTGTCATGAACAACGAAACAAAATATGCATAGCCTACTATTCAAATACTCGATAAACTTTAAAATTGACATAAGAAAAAGATAAATTAATTTTCAGATTGTTGCGTTAATTTTGTCCAGGAGTTTATTATAGGTCTAGTACACGTACTGCAAGGAAATCCCTAAAGCGCTCCAGGAGCAGCATGTGTGCGGAAAAAGCGATTTACGTTGTTCGTGAATCGATGTAAATTGTACTCAGTGAGAAATACAGCTCTGGGCAAATTATTCCAAAGAGATGATGTTCTCCATATAAAAGACTGCTTGAAAAGCGTTGTTCGCGGAGTAACAAGCTGAACCTCATACGGATGTAAAGTATTAGCGTGACGTCTATTTCTAACATGCACCGCTCTGGGAGGAATTAAGCGGGCTACATCCTTCGAACACTTTTCATGAAAATACTTGTAGAACAGTCGCCAACCGTTCTTCAAAAATGCCCACATTGCCCGTCAGCTTATTTTCACAGACGAAACATGGATTTTTTCAAAAGGCAATCACAGGAAATCATGGCAGAATGATAACATTAAAAGTATTCGTAAGCCTGGGCGATTTGATGGTAAAAAGTTTATTGTTTTACATACTGGACACAGTGGGGGTTTTATGGAAAATGCCAATTTACTATTTGCTAGCAAGTCAAAGTCACATGATTATCATGGAGAAATGAATAGCGAAATGTTTACGAAATAGTCAGTTGATTCCTAATTTAGAAGAACCATCTTTAATTATAATGGATAATGCTTCATACCATTCAGTTGAAGTAGAAAAACAGCCATCTTCAGCATGAAAAAAAGAAGAAATTCTCGAAGGATTACAGAAGAATAGTTTACCTCATAACAAACAGATGTTTAAGACAGACTTGCAAAAGCTCATAAAAAATCAAAGGAATATCAAGTTGATAAAATTTTTCAAGAGCATATCACTGTCAATTTAATGCAACCGAGCTGATTTGGGCAACTGTAAAAACATTTTATAACAAGCACATTGGTGAAGAGGGATATGGAGATAAACAAGTACTTCAGATGTGGAATAGAGCCTTAGAAAAGTGTACACCAGAGGTATGGCATGCCAGCGTACAACATACAGAAAACCTGATTGAACAGTGGTATGATTGTGAGGTAGTAATCGAAGATATTCCAGAAATCATTATTCGTATTGGAAATGATGAAAGCGAGAGTGAAGAATCTTCTTCTAGCGGTTAGTGTCATTATTCAATTAATAATTTAAATATTACTTATTGACACGTTCCTAGCCCCTTGGGCAACATTCATTGAAAATTTTGCAGAACAAATATAGACTTATCTATCTATCTATTAGTTTGATTTGATTAATCATATTAAAAACCGGATTATGCAATTTATATCTCCTATTCATAATTTATACCCTCGTCATGAAATAACTTTCTGTGTTCAAAAGTATTATATTTCAGTTCTCTATTTTAAAATTTTGTTTAATGAGTTCTACGGTGCAACTTTTTACAGTTTTTATAATGCCTTATATGTAAATTTGATAAAGTTGTGTTAAGAGTGTATTGTAATTTCATTACAAACATTATACAAACTTCAAATTACTAACAGATAAAAACTGTAAATTTTTCATAAAGTAAATTTACTCATGAAATAATCTAATAGCAACCTGAAAAATAAAAATAGGTGATATTAGACGTTGGATTTATGCAGAGAGGTAAATGGGCTTCACTGTTTCATTAATTACCAAACCGGATGAAAAATTTTAAATTCTATTTTGACTTTTCAGATTGTCACTTAAAACTGAGACCGCCGACACTGAATTGACAGCCGATTGAAACGTATGGATATTCTTTACGTCGCGTTGATTACATGACTGCAAAGATCCATTGATCAGACTATAGCATTGTCAATACACACACAAAATCATTGAGACAATTAATTGCATCGTAACAATTAAAAGTTACATTTTATACACATATATTTCATAAAAATAAAAGCAAATTTAGCATCTATAAAATGCATTTATAAAGCTAAATGGAAAATATGTTTATTAACAATAACTTTTTAATGCTATTTTTATATGAATAAAATTACAAAAATCGAAAATGCATCAACGTTTAACGTTGTATAACGGTTAATAGAAATGCTAGTGGTCATATGTCATTTTGTATCAACATACATAAAATCATAGCGGTCGTAAAAAAATAATGGAAATTTCCTTTCTGTGTTGATGACTGATAAAAAGTGAAAGGCATTTTTCCGAAGTGATGGCATGTTCTTACTCAATTTATGTACCGTAGTCACATTTATTTTTTAGTAATTTTTTATGTCGAAAAGGTTGTAAAATATAACGCTGATTTAGATTTCGTGTTTGATAGTTTAAGTTCCTATAAATGAAATTACCAACGATAAAGATAGTAACATAAACGGTGCTAAACCTAAAATGAACAGTTTCAAAGTCGGGCAATGTAAACATATTTTTTTTCATATTATTTAATCAAAGAATAAATTATTGAAATTTGGTACAACATTGTGTACCATATTTATACGACTCTTATGTAAATTTCTGAAAAAATCACTATAAACTTGAATTTAAATCTTCCACAATATTATTGTGGGGGGATATATCTACTCATGTGGGTCAAAAAATTCGATTTTTTGGATTTTTACATTTTTTTCTGGTATGATATAAGAATCGGTTAAAAATTGAAAAGAACTGACATGTTATTAGAATGATGGACAGAAGGTTGCCAAAGAAGATATTTATTTATTTATTTATTTACGGTTCATTAGAACCTAATTTAACTATCGGATAGGCATATTCTTACAATGTTGATATAATAATTGCTTAAACTTATTTATGGTTTCACAATTTTTAATATTATTTGGTAGGTCATTAAAATGTTTAAGTCCTTTATAATAAAGATTTGCTCGATCAGCTTCATTTGTAATTCTCACTACTCGGAAGTCATTTCGTCCTCTGATGTTGTAGTTGTGTATCTGATTGACGTATCTAATTTTCTCGGTCAAATATGCGGGACAATTTTCTATCTTTATATTCTAGATGAATTTCATTGCGTAAGAAAATAAGCTCTGCTATCTCTAGGCTTCCGCAATATAAATCTCATTGCCTTGTTTTGAAGTTTTTGCAGTAGTTCTATTTGTGTATTCTTAGCAAGAAATAATACCGAAGGACAATAAATAAAATGTGGCTCAATTATGCTTCTATATATTAATATTTTATGGTATTCACTTATGATGTGGCAAGTTCTATTCACGAGATAAAGTTTTTGGTTTATTTTATTCACTAAATATTGAAAGTGTGCATCAAATTTAAGTTTACAATCTATTATTATACCCAAGTATTTAATTTCGTTTACTTTTTTTCCATTTCACGATTATTTATGTATAATTTATGATTATTATTATAGTTATTGTGTGATATTATCATATATTTAGTTTTATCTGTATATAGTTTTAACATATTTATACACATCCATTTGTAAAGAATATTCATATCAGACTGCATTTTATTACTAGCCACATCCAAACTAACATCACTAATTGCAATCAGTGCATCGTCTGCAAATAGTCTAACATCCCCGTACTTTAAACCGTCTTTAATGTCATTTATGTATATGAGAAACAGTACCGGCGCAAGGACAGAGCCTTGCGGTAGACCAATATTCACTGGTATCGCTGATGATGTCGTGTTTCCAATTTTTGTTTGTTGCTTTCTATTCGATAGATAATCTTCAAACCATTTTAATTCTATATCACGCACTCCAATTTTGTGTAGTTTCATAAGCAATAATTTTCTGTCTACAGTTTCAAATGCTCTTTTTAAATCTATGAAAGTTGATACAATGTATTTTTTATTCATCAAATCTTCACGCCATTCACTTATAACATAATTAATTGCAGTTTCGCATGAGTGTTTGCTTCTAATACCTGATTGCCCTGGAATAATAATATTGTTATCATTCAAATATTTCAGTTACTGATTTTTTTATCACTGTTTCGAGGATTTTTTCGTCACTTGGAAGCGTATTTATTGGCCGAATCTCTTCAGGTTTTATAGTATATTTTATTTGTTCAATTGGCACAATTTTGGAAATTTTCCATTCTTTAGGCACTTTTTCCTTGCAGCATGCTATTATTGATAATATTGGCGTAAAAAAAAGCCGTGTACGTTATAGAATGTTTAATTACACCTTCAGATAAAATATTCTTACCGCCAATTTTATTTTTAAATTTTTTAACTATTTCAATTATTTCGTTACTATCTACTGTTTGAAATTTAAATTGGTGATTAATTATATTTGTATTTCCCATAGTATTCTGCACAACGTCTATGCCATTTTTAATGTCAATGACACTCTGAACAAAGCATTTATTTAAAAGTTCAACAATTTCTTTTTCATTTTCAATTATTTTACCATTCATAACGATTCTATTCATTGCACTGGTACTTTTTGACATACAAATTTCTTCTTTTAAAACTCTCCACATTTCTTTGCTGTTTCTTTGATTATTTTCAATTTTATTCTGTACATATTGCACTTTCTTCTGTTTAATCATATTTTTATATAATTGTTTCACTGTCTTGTAATCTTCCCAATCATTAGTTATTTTGGCTATTTGGTATTTTTCATACTTTATTCTATGTATTTCTGTCAGTTCCCAATCATACCATTTGTTCATCAACTTTATATTTACGGTTTTTTCTTCAGTTAGCGATAACATAATATCCTTCAATGCGTGGCCTATGAAAAACCCCTTAAAATCTATATCACCGTTTAACATATCACAGAAATTTATCATTCGTAACATTTCGATAATTTTATCACAGTCATAGTTTTCCCAGGAAATAATTTTTTTCGTTAATCTCATTTTATACTTTTTCACAATTGGTATTTTGAATAATATTGTTTCATGATCTGATATTTGATCGTTTTCTAGTTTAGTTCTTGTTACGTTGTGTGTATAGATAGAACATGGATACCTCCGAAAAAAAGAAAGAAAGGAAGACCCAGACGAACATGAGGTGAAAATGTTAGAAAGGCGATGAGTGAAAGAAACCTAACAGAGGACCAGTGTCAAGACAGAACATACCGGAGGAAAAGTCTGGAGATCAGACAGCGACGACAGACGCTATACACCGACATATCAATCTAAAAGAACTGCCGCTGCGAGAGTTTTCGGAGCAGGTAGCGAGCAGCTGCTCTCGGGTCAGCCTTCGCCGACTTTAATTCGATTTTAATATATTTTAAAGTTTGTGTTTATAATATAACACAAAGAGATTCTTCAATTGTTCTTCTTGGAAGGAAACGGGCATTCACATCTGCTATTCTAAGGTTGTATATTCGAAACTAGGAGTTTGTTCAGTCCCGTTGTATAGTTCACTCGTGGCAGTTCACTCGTAGCAGTTACTAAAGTTATTAAATTTTAATTGAATTTGTTAAATATAATGACGCCTATAGGAGTTCATTGTGGCCGAAATGCACGTGACTACGCAGCTAAAGTGGACGGAGAACAAGTTGACCTGGCAGAGCGACAACTGCTACAAAGTACAAAAGAAGCTAGAATGCGTCATAGACAAGAATAAATTAGTATTCTAGAAGCTCAAATAGCTGATGAAGATTCGGCATATGGCCCTGGAGTTGACGATTCATTTACAGGTAAGAATTTATTTTTGTATTATTGTTTTTTCAACCTGATTTTTTAAATCTAACACTTTAAATGCGTTTTTCTCGAAACTACTTTTTCTGGATTTTTTTTTTTCGTTCAACTCCCCGCCTGAGTAGGGATTTTACTCTTTCTCATATCTTAAGGATATCGGCGAGGATGTCATAATACCCGCCAACGTTGTCCAAGTGCCGAAACATACATTTTTGTATTTCACAGCACCTTTTAGACAACGCGGTTGTGCTGCTGCGTTATTGCATTTCTGCGAACTACCATCTATGTACGTGGCCAAGCCAAATATGCTTAAATAATTTAATAAATAAGTATACCATATTGACCTACGGGACTGAACCCTCGACCTTCTGCACAGTAAACAAGGTATAGTATTTTTCACGATCTAACAAAGTGATTTAGCTACCTATACCTATTCAAAATTCAACAAGATTCGAAAGTGATTAATTTATGGCTGTTTAATGACAAGGCATCGTGTAGGGCCGCACTATACCTGATTATATAACACAGGGCAACAAAAAAAATATTTTTGTTTTGGTGCCTGGGATTTTAGAGCTGATTTTAACTATATTTGGGACGCTAAATCTATACATGCAATCCGTTTTTCTCTATCAGCTCTACTTTTTTAGATACATCAACTTATCTACCAATGTGGTTTTTATTCAGTATATTCATTTATGAGAGTTCTAAAATTATTATATATTCATTAATGTAGGTACAATGGTTTTATTGTCAGTCTGTAATTGAGGAAATTCCAGGTAAATCTATAAATAGTGGAACCATTGCCTATCAGGTACCTGAACTGACCCTTTTAATCACCTAACTCGGGTAAGTCTCGTCAGTTTGTGCGTTCTTACTAATGAGAGTAGATCGAATTCGGCGTGTTATTTTATGTTAAGAAAAGAGTGTTTTTGTGTTATTGAACAGAATTAAAATGAGTTCAGGTTCCAGTTCAAGAAGAAGTTGTGTAAATCAACCTGATGTGTTTTGCTATATATGCGGAGAATACATGTTTCAACAAAACAGACAAACTATTACTGACTTTGTAAAGCGAGCGTATCTTGGATACTTTGGAGTTAAGCTTGGTGATCAGGAAAAAACGTGGGCCCCGCATCTCGTATGTAAAACTTGTACAGAGCATTTACGGCAGTGGACTACCGGGAAAAGAAAATGTCTAAAATTCGGCGTACCAATGGTTTGGAGAGAACCAAAAAACCACTTCAATGATTGTTATTTCTGTTTAGTAAATACTAATGGAATCGATCAATCGAAATAACCGCAGTAAGTGGACTTATCCCAATTTAGACTCGGCAATACGCCCTATCCCGCACTCAGATGAAATACCGATTACCGATTCCAACATTTCATCAGCTACCACATATCTCTGATGACGAATATTTTCCCTCTGATCGCTCTTCTGATGCTAATAAAAGTTCTGATGATAATGGAACTAACAGTGACTATGAGGGGACGTCATCAGTTCCTCAACGCTTCAATCAAAATGAATTAAATGATCTCACCAGGGATCTCAATTTATCGAAAAAAGCTTCTGAAGTACTGGCTTCTAGGTTGAACGACAAAAATTTACTGGAACAAGGAACCAAAATTACCTTTTAACGTACAAGAGAAAAAGATCTGCTACCATTCTTTTCTCAAGAACACAATCTTGTATTTTGTCACGAAATTAGGAGACTCATGAAAGAAATGGGACTTTCTGAATATATTCCAGATGATTGGCGCCTATTTATTGACAGTTCAAAGCGAAGTTTAAAATGTGTCCTTCTACATAATGGGAATAAATATGGTTCAATACCACTAGCTCACTCAACGAAACTGAAAGAAGAATATAATACCATAGCTTTGGTCTTGCAGAAGATAAAGTATTACGAACATCAATGGATGATTTGTGTAGACTTAAAAATGGTAAACTTTCTTCTTGGGCAGCAAAGTGGTTACACGAAATATCCGTGTTTCTTGTGCCTCTGGGATAGTAGGGACAAAACACACCACTGGGTTAGAAAAGATTGGCCTCAGAGAGAAAACATGGACGTTGGGGAAAAGAATGTCATTAACGACGCTTTGGTTGAAAGAGAAAAAATCATACTTCCTCCGTTACATATAAAGTTGGGCTTAATGAAGCAATTTGTAAAGGCTCTTGATAAGAATGGGTCTTGTTTTGCATATATAGGGGTAAAAATGCATCAGTTGAGCACAGAAAAACTCAAAGCAGGGATATTTGACGGCCCACAAATAAGACAATTAATTAAGGATCCTGCCTTCATAAATTCAATGAATCAAGTTGAACGAGAAGCTTAGACATCATTTGTTGCAGTTGTAGAAAATTTTCTAGGCAAACATAAAGCTCAAAACTATGTTGAAATGGTTAACAAGATGCTTAATAGTTTTCAAATCCTTAGGGTGCAATATGAGTATTAAAATACACTATTTACACAGCCACTTAGACCGTTTTCCAGAAAATTTAGGAGACATGAATGAGGAACAAGGTGAAAGATTTCACCAAGATATTAAAGTTATGGAGGACCGCTACCAAGGAAGATGGGACATGCACATGATGGCAGATTACTGCTGGAGTTTAAAAAGGGACTGTTTAAAAAAACATTCAAGAATGTCGCGGAAAAGAAGCTTTCCAAGTGTTGAGTGACTATTTCATTTCTTCAATGTTTTTTTTTTGTTTGTAAGTACGACATAATATTGTATTTTGTATAACTAAAATAAAAATTTCGTATCTACTTTTGTTTACTACACTTACGGATTTGAGTTACAATAATGTAACTTATATTTCTCTAAAATTGTATATCTTAAAAATTTGAGCTCCTAGGTACAAATGAATACGTTATTTGAATTCAGGACATCAAATTGATATAGAATCAGCTCAAAAAACCTCGACACCAAAACAGCTGTTCCCCTGTGAATTGTTGGGTTTAAAATTTTATTGTGATAAGACAGTTGAATTTTAATGTCTTATGTACTGAATAATACACAATATAGTAATTACACAAATATATTAAAACAGTGTACAGTCTCCTCGCATATATTTGTTACAGTTTTAGTTATTAATTAATATCTAGTTCAATTTCGCTAACGCTACTATCTTGCAAATCAATAATGTTTTTTACAGGTTCTAAACTATTTATATTTATGTATATACATCTATATGAGTTTTCAATTTTTTTGACGTGTTGAATACCGTTTCTCCAGTTTTCAACGGTTACATTTTTGTCTTCTGTTTTTATCAACTCAATCACACTACTGTGTAAAGTGAGTGTATTATTGTGAGCACGTATATTAGACTTTATTTTATGCTATATCAACTCAATCGCATTAAAGATACAGTAATATGGTGGAAGCCGAATTATTTCGTGTCCTGCTTCTTGTAACTTTTTAAAACTTAAATTTAAACTGAGTGTATATAAGTAGCGTATAGTTTATGTCAAAAATAATAGACGACAACACTGTAACCAGAGAACCTGTTTATAACAACGAGAATTTGAAGGGGTTAACAATACTACAACAGGTAATAGAATTTGGCGGGATTAATTTTCTGTGTTGATTGGTATTGTTAATCCCGCCAAATTCTTGTTGCTAGAAACATCTTCTCCGTCTTTTTTTGTTTATAGTGTTGTAAATCGGTGTAGTATTCCTTACGGAACACTTATGGGATCATTTCGGTGTCCGTTTATCACATCCGATTTTCTCCGAAACTATTTGACATAAAAAGTTAAAATTTGGCACAAATATAGGAATTAATCGCCCAATCAGAGTCGTATAGTTTTAAAAATTAAATTTTGACTTAAGGTAAATTAGTTTTTGGGGGAGGATTGAAATCGGAAGAGAAAAAATTTTTACCAGGTCATCAAGTGGTGTGTCAAATGAAAGTTTGTAAAACGAGTTTAAAACTATATATGATGTAATACTTGCCTGTATTATTTATTAAAATTGCCAAAAATCCGTGTCCACTCCCTGTCTCGAAAAGTACTGATCGAAAAATTTTGAAATAATTCCAGAATATTCTTCAAAAAGTGTAAATTGTACGATAATTATCACGAGTGCATTACGATCGATAATTTATTTTGTATAAAAAAACTATGGAAACTTTGTTCCTTGACAATATGGTAGAAATTTTGTTTAATACACTTTTCAGTACACACATAGATGGGTATCGAGAACAAATAATTTTAGTTCATTTGTTTATAATTAAACAAATATTCAGGCAGTAAATATTTGTTTTACACTTTTATTACTAGATTCTAGATTGATTTATTGGCTAATAGGTAGCTAAGATTGTATAACTATTATACATTTTATTTACTAAGAAAAACGAGAAAATACATATTTTTTTTTATCGCTCACCTCCCCGCCCCAGTAGGGATATTACCCTTTTTCCATATCCCAAGAATATCGGCGAGGATGTCGTAATACCTGTGAACGTTATCCAAGTGCCGAAATATACATTTTTGTATTTCACGGCACCTTTTAAACAACGCGGTAGTGCTGCTATGGACGTTATTTGCATTTCAATTATACAATAAGTATACCGACCTGCGGGATTAAACCCTCGACCTTCTGCACAGTAGTAAAGTACTACGCCACCGAGCCACGGCCAGCCATTTGGGATCTTAAGATATATACATGTCAGGGACCTAATTAACTTAGCCTAGGTAAGGGTTTTATTTTATTTTGAAACCCAGTACGGCACCCTAATTTCGCAAGTCAGACTTGCACTTTTCGTAATTGCAAACGCCCATACTCGAATTATTTAGTTTTAGGTGAAATTTAGTTATAGTGATTGTCATATTAAGTGAACATATTCCTGGTTGCGGGAAAAAAGTTCTTTGGTCTTTAAATAGATACACATACACAAGAACACAATATTACAGAAAATAATCTAGAATATTGTAGAAAATTAATACAAATTATTTGTTTAAAATACAAACGATTTGTATGAAAATTGGTTTCCTATATATCCACTAATTGTAGTAGTTTTTTAGTATATTCTATGGAAATAGCGCCATTATTATACTTTTTTCAAACAATGTTTAGTTCAGGTCAAGTACGAGGTTTTTTTAATAGAGCATAAGATTAACACAAATTGAAATTCGTTTGAATAGAGAGCAGTAACTAATATTGTATATTTATTATTTTACAACAGTTCCTACTTGTGCAACAATTTGTAAAGTGTAGTGACTGCTACAATTACGAACTAAATTACGACACTTTTTAGCTTCTTCGGCTAGAGGCAAGATGCTATTCTCCAACAAACTGTTTATGTTAATTTTCTACAATACTGTTAATTATTTTTCTATAATATGCCTCTTCCAGGGCTCGGAAGTGCGAATCGTTTTAAATCGGCACAATGGCGAAATTGGGGAATAATATAATCGGTTTCTATACCGTGGTCAGTAGTGCTCTCTTTTAAATTGAATTTTCTGTTTTTACAAAATAATTTATTTATTTATTTATTTACTGCACTTTACAGACTGATCACAGAGATCTTTCCAATTACAAAGTTCCAGAACTTAAATTAACTTAAATTAAATAATATTACCTAATAATCTACATGTACTTTAAACAACTCACGCAATTTAGCATGCAAGCATTATACAATGGAGATCCCAGGTGATGGTTGTTATGGGCTGCATCTGGTATACAGAAGTGCTATGATTTCTTGTGGTGTACGTTGGCACACTGAAATATAAGTTAGATAGAAATGTCGGAACTCGGCCTGCAGTGTTGATGGATGGATTGAGTAGTTCATCAACACTGTTGCCGGTCCCAAGCCTGGATAAAGGAGGAGGGTTGTGGCGTTAGGAGTTAGCACCCTAACACACGTAAAACCTAAACTGGGAAATGCTAGTTGTTTTTGAAAAGTAGGATGAAAAATCACAAGATAAGCAAAAAATCCCCGTGTGGCAATCCACACCTTCGAAGAATCGGATACGGGGGGGGGGCAATTCTACTTCAAAGCGAATAGTTAACCCAAGCTTAAAACTCAGCCAAACGAAAGAAATCCCGAAAGAGAATAGCTGCTCTCAGCACTTGGAATATACAGGGATGGAGGACAAAGAACATCGAAGTCATACAAGTGTT
The DNA here is from genome assembly GCA_019049505.1 of Pachyrhynchus sulphureomaculatus. Lineage (NCBI taxonomy): Eukaryota > Metazoa > Arthropoda > Insecta > Coleoptera > Curculionidae > Pachyrhynchus > Pachyrhynchus sulphureomaculatus. Next base: position 175,832,516 of record CM032456.1, read on the forward strand.
TAAGAAGATGAACATAGACATTTTAGTAATAAGCGAGACGAAGAAAAAGGGAAGTGGAATAGAAGAAATGGATGAAGTGATGCATTGTTGGAGTGGAGTAAAGAAGGAAGAAAGAGCAAAGGCCGGAATTGGTATATTAGTAAAAAAGAAGTGAAAAAGAAAATAACATCCTGGGAACCCATCAATGAAAGAATCATAAAACTAAATATAACAATGTTAGGAAAAAAGACATGGTAATATTAGGAGTATACGGCCCAACAGAAGACAGCACTATAAGAGAAAAAGATAATTTCATGGAAACACTAGAAATAGAAACACAAAAGAAGAAAAACCAAGAATTAATAATAATGGGAGATCTGAATGGGAGAACAGGAAGGAAAACAAAGGACAATACCGTAGGACCCAGGAGAAGACATTACTAACGACAACGGAGAGAGACTAATAGAGCTGTGTGAACTAAACGGCCTCAAAATAACAAACGGATTCTACAAACACAAGGACATCCACAAATATACTTGGATGCAAGAAACACGAAACTTAAAATCAATAATAGACTACAATTATAATTGAAAACGATACCACTATCAAAATAAAAGACGTAAGAGTAAAGAGAGGGGCAGAATGTGAAACAGACCATAGACTATTAATAGCAAATATAAAAGTACCGTGGTACAAGACAATAAAGCAAAAAGAAACAATAGATAAAGCAAATAGAAATACTAATGAGATAACAGAAAAAGCAGACAAGGAAATAAAATACAAAATACACTTACTGCAAGACGAAACGATATAGACGACGATTAGATCAAAAATTTAAAACGAATTTAACTACGACAACCTCCAACAGATGTATGACCACATAAAAGAATGCATCAAACAGGCGTCCCTAGAAGCATTAGGTAAAGAAGACAACGAGAATGAGAAACATAAAATTAGAATTTGTGAAAAAACCAAAGAATCTATAAAGGAGAAAAAAAAAGACTATACGAAAAATGGGCTGAATACAAAATCAGAAGAAGATCTACAGAAATACAAAGAGAAAAAATGCAGAAAACGAGGAGGATGATAAACAAAGAAAAGAACGAGAGATGGGAAAAATCGTGCGAACATGTAGAACAGTATATAGGAGGAACTGGAAGTACAGAGTCATGGAGAATAATTAAAGCATTAAGGACTAACAATAGAGAGAAGACGTATATAGAGTACATCCCAGAAAGCGAATGGGAAGAATAAAGAATATTATAAGAAGCTGCTAACAGAAGATAGACAAGAATTCCAAGAAGAGAACCCTGAAGAAGAACAGAAATAAGGAAATAAAAGAGATAGAACTAAGCTATGAAGAAGTAAAGAAGACAATAAAAACACTCAAAAATAATAAATCTGCAGGGCCTGGGGGGGTGTGGTAAATGAAATGATTAAGTACGGGTCTAATAAATTACATCGAATGCTGAGAAACATGTTCCACAGAGCGATAAATGGAGAAAAAATACCAGAGGAATGGTCAAAAGCTTATATAGTATTTATATTTAAAAATGCACAAACTATAGAGGCCTAAGCATAATATCTAGTATGGGACGTTTGTATGGAAAAATTATTAAAAATATCATGGAGGAAAATATAAAAGGAAAAATTGGAGAAGACCAAGCAGGCCTTACAAATAGGTATTGACAAAGAACTAATATACGCAGTAAAAGCTCTCTACGAAAACAACACAGTGAACATAAAAATAGGACATAAAATAGAGAAGAGACTCCAAACATCGAAAGGCCTATTACAAGGATGCTCTACATCCCCAACACTATTCAAAATATACCTCGAACAAACATTAAAAAAATGGAAGCAAAAATGTAGTGGAATGGGAGGCCCAATACGAGAAGATTACTTATATACTCTAAGTTTCGCAGACGACCAAGTAATCATAGCGCAAGATGAGGAAGACCTCAGTTATATGGTAAGAAAACTGAAAGAAGAATACACTAAAGCAGGATTAGCAATAAACTTTGATAAAACGGAATATCTAACAACAAAGGAGGGAAACGTGGAGAATCTAGAAGTAGATAACGAAACAATAATCAAAGGAACCGATGGATTTAAATATCTAGGAATCATCATTTCAAAAAACGCAACATCAGAAGAAGAGATTAAAGCTAGATTGGGACAAACGCGAACATGCATAAGACAATTAAATTCGATCCTGTGGGACAAGCACATTACAAAGAGAAACAAAACACGCATATACAAATCAATAATACAAAGCATAATGGCATACGGGTCAGAAACATGGACGATCAACAAAAGAAATAAATCTAAAATTAACGCGGTAGAGATGGAGTATTGGAGAAGATGTTGTAGAGTGGCACGTATGGAGAGAATAGCAAATGAAGAAATAAGAAGCAGAATGAACATCAAAGAGAACGCAATAAACACCATTGAAGAAAAACGATTAAAATGGTATGGACACATAAGACGAAGCGAAAATAATAGGTGGATAAAGAAAATAACGGAGTGGAGCCCTATGGGGAGAAGAAAAAGAGGAAGACCCAGACGATCGAGGAGAGGCGATGTGGACGAGGACAGGGGTCTAACAGATGGAGACTGGGAAGATGGAATCAAAGGCTGAGAGAAGGAAGACAGCGTCAGCTGTAGAAAATCCTTGCTATATATATATATATATATATATATATATATATATATATATATATATATAGAAATGTCGGGTTATCAATGAGACCATCCACAACTTTGTACAAGTAGAGCATGCAATATTGTTTTCTACGTTTCTCTAAGGTTACCATCCCGTAGCGTTCATGCAACAGTGTAGAAGAGATCATAGAGTTTTATGAACTGGTTTGTTTATAATGCATGCAACGCATCATTTTATGCTGTATCAATTGAAGTGTTCGCTTGTGACAATTATAAAAGGGTGACCATACTATACTCGCATATTCTAATATACTTCTAACATAGGATATGTACAGCCGTTTTATGCAATTTGTATTCCTAAAATCTTTTGTGCTTCTGACAATTAAGCCATACATACATATAACTTACATGATAGTTAAACGTCAATTTGGAATCAAAAATCACCCCTAAGTCCTTTATCCTATCCTGATACAAGAGTGGGACATTCTCAATACTACTCGTATATGTAAACTTTATCGGCTTCAGTTTTCTAGTATAAGAAACAACAGTACACTTACACTAAAATAAATCTTATTGATTTGTATCCGGGAAGTAGCCACCTTGAAGACGTGATTTTACGGAAGGGAGAAAAATATTTAAGGGTCCGGATGACATGGATCTTGGGTCTTTCCATCATGTAGCCGTAGTTGGCTCTTTCTATCGTATAGCCGCAAAAAGGCTTTTTTACATCATGTAGCGTTAGCCAGGTCTTTTTTCCTAGCCGAGATGAAGTAGGGCATATATTTTGTGAAGCCAAAGTAAGGGCTTTTTCTTCAGAAAGCCGCCCAGTATGCTTTCTTTTATCAAGTTGCCGTACTCATATATTAGTGATGTAGTAGTGCAAAAACGGTTTTAGTGTTCAAGTTCAAGGCCTTTTTCCTTGAAATATCCTGCTTATTCCCAGACTTTTAGGAGCCAAGAAAAGCTTAGTAGCCCAAAGGGAACTGGGGTAGCCAAGGTGGAGACATCAGTGTTATGAATATCTCACCACGACAGGCCAAAAACTCATAGGAAAACCCTAAGTCATCAGTATATCAATCCGTAGACCAAGTTTCCCGGTGACAAGTGCGTTTTACATCGTACCGAACTGGTAACTCTTGAAGTGAATTCCACGAACCTTCAACATCGTGTTTAACAAAGCTTTAATTAAAAATCCTGATTTAAAAACTCTATTTAATAATACCACCTACTAGGCTAAGGGATTTTTTTAGTAATAAGAGTAATAGTAGTGTAGCGAAGTTAGAACTTTTAATTCTGTCATTAATAAACCTTTTTTTTTATTTAAATCTAGCGTTTCACTGAATCACCTGTTTTACCTTTCAAGACGCAAAGGTTGTACCAAGTCAAAATCATTCTTAACAACTACATAACCCTTCAGTATTTTTTCATTTTTTTAGCTGAAGCTAGGTTCCTTGTATTTTAAAATGAATGGTGCCCAAAATCCGTACAACCAAAAATTTTAAACAACTATAGAGACTATTTTCAAAAGACATACAAAAATTATCTCTTACCCATATTACTCTACCAAGAAAAACTGAGCTAGCGTATGTCTAATTTCTTTAGTTCTTTAGTATTAATATCCACTCAATCCATCCACAGAAATTATAAAAGGAGAACGCAACAAATTGCGCCTCGACGGGCCATAATAATTAAAAGCGCCACAAATTGCGCCCAAACGGGAGGGCATATTTATTTAAAACGCCACATTCTTCTGATCAAAGTTTCAAACATTTAATTTTATAAATATGTAATAAGTTATGTAATGTTAAAAGTTCTATAGTTTTTTGTGATTTTAATAAGGAAAGGAAAAACCTCAACAGCATAGTAACTAATATTATTATAATTACTGTCGGATTAAAGTAGGACAGCCGCTTACTAGACAAATTGTTTGAAAACCGCCAAACGATCTATGGCAAACCCGATTACCAAAAAATAATATTTTTGCTGCATAATTTGTTTGCAAAACAAATTAGGAAAAAAACAGTTTAAGGAAAAAATGTGGAAAATTAGGGCTTTCCAATGCCGTTTAACAAAAGGTATGTCGATGGAAAAAAAAGTTCTTTGGCTTCGCGGCGCTCAGCGTCGTTTTTACTACCAAATGTCAAATACGTCAGTATACTTCTTAACATGCACTCTACTTTTCTACAGTTTAAAAAAAAATGAATATCCAACAATTTTCCTTAAATCGGAGACGGGCATCTAAAAATGATCTCCTTGTACACAAGTATTAAAACACTAACAGATTTATAAATAAAATTGTTAATTGAATATTGTGATGTTATTTGGTACCACAACTCCCTAACATTATAAGATATATGGCGACGACACTTGGAGGAACTGACACTTAATTTTTTTTTAGAGTTTCTTACTAGTTTTTACCCAAACATAAAATGTACTTGAAAATGGAAATAAAATAAAATTTCTGGATTCTGTAGTTCATAGAACAGACAACACTACTGATTTAAATCTATAGAAAACCATACAAACCGACCAAATCATCCCTTTAAATTCATATTACATGTAAATTAGCAGCTCTCAGTGGTTTTCTCCATCGCTCCTTTTCAGTCCCAATGGATTTCCGATTAATGTTGACAACACATGTGAGAAAAAAACGAAGACAATTTTCATGCAAAAATTCTTACATCAAATTCGTGGACTGGGAATAGCTGTCTTTCAAACGTTTCTTCTTTTTACTTGTCTTGGAAAAAAATATCCACAATTGTGGTTAGGGCTCTTGAGAAATTAAAATTTGTTATGTCAGTTAGCCCAATAGCCCAGCTTTTTTTCCTGCCTCTTCTTAGGTTATTTCAGAGCCTCTTTATGGTAAACTTTTCGCATATTTTGTATTTAATTCTACCAATTGGCGTCACAAATTGTTAATTGTGTTTGTCTCATGTGCCCAATAATTTTGTATATATATATATATATATATATATATATATATATATATATATATATATATATATATATATAAATATATATATATATATATTTATATATATGTTTTGACGAATGTTCTCACGGGTGTGAAATGTAACATGTCATTGAAATTTATAGAGAATAAAGACTATATTGAAGAAGCAAAAAAATTAGAGGCAAGATTTAAAATGGCCCTAACGGCAAAAGGGACGTTGACATATCATTGCATGATAGCAATCACGAAAAAAAGCAGAAGCGAAGCATTTTTATTTGCAGGAACATTCAACTGAAGTCGAAGTTATGAAATAATTACTTACTTTATAACATATCGTCGAAAATTATATTATATGTATTATTATATATAATAAATGTGCTTACGTCAATACTTTATAGACTCTTGATTTATTTTGATACTCCAATCGTTTTATTATTGTTTGTCTCTGTTCCAGTATTCAATAAATACGTTTCTCAGTTTTTCGATGAGTGTTCATTTGAACATTTAGTCTAATAACTTCACTTTCTACTTGTTCATTTTTTGGATAATGTATATATAATTTTCATATAGAAGTACTAATATAAAAGAATGACCTTTCAAAAGCAAGAAATGGGCGCAAACGTGAACGAGACTCGGTTAGCAGTCTATGCGCGCGGCGCTTGACGTGGACTCGAAATTATTTAATATTTTCCGACCTAATGAAGAACTCACTCTTCAAAAATATGGGTTTTTAGATTAAAACATAGCGAGTATAATAAGTTGGGGGCGTAAGCATGAAAAAATTATTTAAATAAATTCATTGTTATTATCTATAATATATATATATATATATATATATATATATATATATATATATATATATATATATATATATATATATATATATATATATATATATATGTATATATATATATATGTATATATGTATATATGTATATATGTATATATGTATATATATATATATATATATATATATATATATATATATATATATATATATATATATATATATATATATATGTTTTGACAAATGTTCTCACGGGTGTGAAATGTAGTAATGGTTTTTCGGGTATCCCGTGTTAGCTTAAAGTCTCTTGATGGACGGTTATCCATCTTTTTCAAAGCGTTGATCACTGGTCGGTATGTGTGTAATAATCGAATAATGGTATTTCAATAAATTAATTTTTGATCATAAATATTTTTAATTTTTTCAGTAACTGTCAACACTAGCTGACTGAAATTGGACAGACGTTAGTTTGCATAATGTGGTTGAAGACAGCAATGAAATGATCCGAATATGCCAACGAGTTTCTATTTCATAGAGGCTAAACAAAATAGGTTTACAAGTTGATGCTTAGTTTCTATTTGATTCAAATTTTACACGAAGAAGGATTTCGATTTAGGAAATTTAGTTATGAATTTTTGTTGATCTTTGATAAGGAGGTAATACACTCAAGAAACAAAGTTTAAATATGAAATAAAAAATTTAAAAATATACACAGAGAATTTTTCTCACCTTGATGGTGCATACCTGCATACCTCTTGATATACTTTAACTAGTACTTATCCAACTTAGTGTCTTAAACTCTTGATAAGGGTATCAACCTATTCTAAAATCACTGAAAATCAAAAATATACAGAGATTAGTTCCATCTGAAGTCTGATATAAGCTATACTCCTTGAGGCATTTTAACTAGTGGTCATACAGTTTCGCGTTTCCGACCCTTGGTAAAGGTGAAAGCTACCCTTACGGGAAAACAATTAATAAAAGTAAAACATACTCAGAGAATTTGGTCCATCTTGAGTTTGACAAATGTGATACCTCTAAAAATAATTCTGTGACTAGGTTTCTCCATAAATTTTCAAATGAGAGTAGTTTACAACCTCATAAAGGATTCAAGACGCTAAGCTGTATAACTACGTACCTCAGAAGGTGTACAACGTATCAAACTCAAGGTCGGTTTAAATTTTTCATTTTATATTTAACCTTTGCTTTATGAGTGCGTTTTACACCCCTATCAAGGATTAACGAAAATGCTTACCTAAATTTCCCAAATCAAAACCCTTCTGCGTGTAAAATTTTCATCAAATAGCGATTAAGTATCAATAATTATTAAATATTACTAGAATACCATTTTTCAAATTATGGTTCCATTTTGCCCAAACGTATAAGGTGAACTGAAACGTCAACGTCAGCTGTTAAAAGGCAATAACCTGGAGGACATGGAAATGCATATCTTATTGCGCCCTACCAAAGGATGTCTTTTGAAATAATGGAGAAGAAATTTTCTTTATTATAACTAAATATTTTTTTTATGTATGTGTATTATTTTATTATTATTTTACTTTAATACTACATGAATTGTTTCTCAAATATGAAAATTTAAAATTCTTGAATATAATCGTGTATCTGGTACTAAGGGGGACTTTCCATATCTTGTTAAGCATTTTTGTCTTCTTTAGTCTAATGGAAACCATTGATCAGATGCTAGGTGCGGGTTGGTTTGGCGATAAAATCCAGTTTTGCTCTTTTTTAATTTTTCAAAACTGTTCGAATTTAAAAAAAAAAAAGTACTGGATGTGTTTCTATACGACCCTACGAATGACTAATATATTGAACGATGTTCATAACATCCTATATATATATATATATATATATATATATATATATATATATATATATATATATACATATATATATATATATATATATATATATATATATATATATATATACATATATATATATATATATATATATATATCCATATGTATATGGTGTTATGAAATTCACGGTATATAAAATTTTTGAAAAACTTTTAAAAAAGGGTCAAAACTGCATTTTACCAAATTGTTTACAAAATTAACCTGCTCATGAAAGATGGCTATTTACAATGAGGCAAAAAAAGAAATAATTTCTTGCTAACGAGCGAGAACAGCTGAGAGGGAGAGTAGGGCAAATGGAACCTCTGTTTGAAAGAATCGTAGATTAAGATATATTAACGTCTATAAAAAATATTTAACGTTATTGAAAGTAGATTTTCCACCGTTCAGAAAAAAACACAAAAAGTTTTAGGATTAAAAAGCCAGAAACAAATCGGCGCAATCTTAAGCGGAGAAAGAGGCTTTATGTTGTGTCAAAGTCGCTGGACAGTTTGTGCCACAAAGGCTTATATTCAAAAGAATAAGACAAAATCCTGAATTGAGGAATGACACACCTTCTAAGAGGGTTGTCAATATTCCAGCACCGGCTATGTTAACTCAAACTAATTTATAAAATGGATGAAACATTTTATAAGCGTCGTAAAGCCTTCTCCTGAAAATAAAGTGTTGCTTCTACTTAATGGGAATATAACGCTGGACGCGTTGAACATAGCCAAGGCTAATGGGATATAATAATGTTACAACTGCTAAGCCTCACTACTCATGACTTCAGCCACTGGACATCTCTTTTTTCTAAACCTATCAGCAATTATTCTATTCAAGCAACAGAAAAATGATTGAGGACAAATCCAGGTTGTCAAGTAATGCAATATTAAGTTGCAAGTTTATTTGCAGAAGTTTACCGAAGAATTGCTATCATTGGCACCATTGTGAACGGATTTAAAGGGGCTAGAGTTTGGCCCGTGGGCAAAAACGTCTTTCTCGAAGATTTGTTTAAAACAGCTGAAAATATAAATGTTCTCTTTCTCTCAAACAAACTCAAGTAATGAAAGCACATAGATCTTACAAGACACTTCTATTATTATCAATAATCAAAACCAACAAAATACTCAGCAACCCGAAGATATTGCCACATTTAAATAGTGAATCGTCTACAGGGATTTCAGGCTAAATCCCAATACTACAAAAAATACTGTACAAAAACTGTGGAAATTACAGTCCCTAAAAAGTTAAGGCATCAATAAACAAAAGTAGGAATAAAAAAAAATAACAAAAATAACAAAAATAATACGATATACCCAAACCTCCCCTACAAACCTCAAATAAAAAGCTTCACTCAGCCGGCGTCCAAAAAATTTTTTAATGTCTCCGCGAGCCTCGGCTGCGCGCCGGTCAAAAGAAAGCATTTTTTTTGTGTGAAACAAAAGAAAAGTTGAAGAAGGTGAACGACTTTCGACCTACTCCAATTTATTTATTAGGCTGGTTAGTCAGTTTTATAATCACGCAAATCAAATTTTAGTGAATTACAGTGTTAAAATTTTTTACTTATTAGGAGTAAAATATTGAAATATAAAACTTGCGTAATTAATATTTGATAAATTTTTAGAATATTATATTATTAAATTTGTTTAGGAAACCTGTTTAGTAACCTAATCAAATGTAAACAACACTGTAGTAACAATAGCTAAAGTATGTTACCTTTACAAAAAAACACAAATAATAATAGTCATTAAAGGATAAACATCCGGAAATGACTGAAAGATTATGGGTACATGAGAGCTAGTATACCAACCATGCAGAATATCAGCAAGCCGCAAGGCCTTACAGCTGATGAATGTACTAAAAAGCACATTGTATCTACTGATCTCAAAAACTGTAAACCAAAATTGTAAATTTTATTGAGCATTAATACAGCTTTTTTGAATTTGAATTTGATATTCTGGTTAACGCTTCGCGATATTGTGCGGTTGTATGGTACACCAGTTGCGGCGTGAGTTTTTCTTTATTATTGAGATCCACTATTTAAGTTGAATTTTCTGCAATTGGTCTTGCTACAAGGAGGCGTTAGTTCCAATATATGCAGTGAATTCCATAACACCCCATATATATATATATATATATATATATATATATATATATATATATATATATATATATATATATATAAAACTTTACTTCAAAAACATATTGTACTGTTGCAATTTTAATAGACCTCCGTGGTTTTGCATAAGACTCAAAATGGTCAGTTGTTTTCTGGCAACTTTTCCATATCATTATTTATTCATTGTCGGTAATGATGGCTTTTAAAACCAGGAGTTTTCAGTTCATGTATTACTTCTGTAAGTATCAAAGCTCTTTTGCAAACACTACGTGTTCTGGGGACTAATTAAAATAAGATATATTACTATAAAATTATAACTCCTCCGTAAAACCCCGATGTATGTGTACTTTTATATCAAAAATTGCTGGCATTCTACTACCCATGATAACTGTTTATAACTATAAATTAATTTTTTAAAGTGCAAATAATATTTACTCCATGTCTCGGGTCGTACGAACAAAGGTGAGCAAATGGTTATAGTATACTGTAATGTGAGGCCATAAAAACACTTCGACTTGAAAAGAAAAATACGTGGTTTTTGTATGTTCTTTCTTTTATTTAGAATAATTTAAAACTAAACCATAATCTTAAACTAAAATGTCAGTAAGTATGAGAAAAAACTATTTACTAGCTTTATCCATACAGCTCACAACAAATTCAACAATAGAAAATGGGCAGAGAAAATTTTTAAAATCTAAACCCCCGACTGCGCCACTACTTGCAAATGACCGTAGCCAAAATAAGTATATTAATTCATTTATCAGCTAATAATAAACATCTAACATGACAATATAATGTACAGTGATTTAGAATTTTAAATTAAACACCGTAACACAATATTTACCACAGCGTTCTAAATTTACATTCTACAATAAGTAACAACTGTTTACACGTGAAATTGAGGAAAATTGATTTTTAAGTCTCAACGCGGCAAGAATAAATGGCTTGGTTTTACACGAAAACTCAGTTGTAGTTTGTGAACGCCATTTGCATTATTTTTCTAAAAAAAATTGAAAAATAATTGTGGTAATACGACAAAATGGATTTTTAATTTATTTAGAATATATTCATCTATACATAGAGCGGCATTACGTCGCACTATGGGGACACTACGTAATTTTTACCCAAATTCAGTTTCTGGCTGAAATTTTCAAAGAATCTGAATAATTTTTTTTAATGTTCGTTCTTGATTTCTCTATCCATCTGTATGAGCGGATTTTTGAATATTTACCCTTATTTTTACTTATATATATATATATATATATATATATATATATATATATATATATATATATATATATATATATATATATATATATATATACCAGGCTGGTTTGAAAAGTCCGTGCAAAGTTCGAGAGATGGCACCACCGGCGCGTATCGAGGTCATGTTTAGTTAGTAGCATCTCTTGAATGAACGCACACCAAGTTTCAGCCATATTGGTCTATTTCTTTGTGTTTGGCATTCGTGTGAATCAAGGAAGTCGAGTGATTTTCAAGAAATGGACGAAAAAGAATTTCGTGTGGTGATTAAACATTACTTTATGAAAGACAAAACGCCTCAGGAGACTAAAGAGAAGCTTGATAAACATTATGGTGACTCTGCACCTTCGATTAGAACAGTTTATAAGTGGTTTCAAAATTTTCGGACTGGCCATATGGGCACAAGTGACGCTGAACGTTCTGGACGGCCTGTGGAGGTTACGACTCCAGAAATCATTGATCAAATCCATGATATGGTGATGGATGACAGAAGAGTTAAGGTGCGTGAGATTGCTAGTACTGTGGGCATCTCGACTGAACGGGTACATAATATTTTGCATAAACATTTGGACATGAGAAAGCTATCCGCAAGATGGGTGCCGCGATTGCTCACGCTTGACCAAAAACGGAATCGTGTGAAGTGTTGCAAGGATGGTTTGCAGCTGTTCCAGAAGAATCCGGAGAACTTTAAGCGGCGTTTCGTCACTGTGGATGAAACATGGATACATTACTATACTCCTGAGACCAAACAACAATCTAAACAATGGGTTACCAAGGGGGAATCTGCACCAAAAATGGCGAAGACCGTTCTTTCGGCCGGAAAGGTTATGGCGACTGTCTTTTGGGATTCGCAAGGGATAATCCTCATCGACTATCTGGAAAAGGGTAAAACTATTACAGGTGAATATTATTCATCGTTATTGGACCGTTTGAAAACCGAGCTGCAAGAAAAAACGCCCGCGATTGGCCCACAAGAAAGTCCTTTTCCATCACGACAACGCACCAGCACACACCTCAGCAGTTGTGGTCGCAAAATTAATGGAAATAGGATTCCAACTCGTTTTACATCCCCCCTATTCTCCAGACTTGGCTCCCTCGGACTACTATTTGTTCCCCAATTTGAAGAAATGGCTGGCGGGACAAAGATTTTATTCAAACGAGGAGGTGATTGCAGACACTAATGGATATTTTGCAGACTTGGACAAATCCTATTATTCGGAAGGGATCAACAAACTAGAACATCGTTGGACGAAGTGTATAAGCCTAAAAGGAGACTATGTCGAAAAATAAAAAAGGTTTACCACAAACACATAAGTAGTTTTTATTCTTGCACGGACTTTTCAAACCAGCCTCGTATATCTTCTGTTTGTCGTTGGACTCCTGCGTTTTTCCGCAATATTGGAAGACTAGTTTTTTGACACCTAATTATAAATCGGGAAATCGTGAGGATATAACCAATTACAGAGGTATTTGTATTCAATCGGCTATACCGAAGCTCTTTGATAAGCTTGTCGCGGATCAACTTTCATAGATTTGTAGGAACTTTGTGAGATACGAGCAGCACGGCTTTTCTCGGGGAAGATCCACAGTCACAAACTTACTAAGTTACGAGCAGTATCTGTTGAGCGCGTTTGAGAGAGGTATGCAGGTTTATGCTGTATACACGGATTTCTCGAAGGCGTTTGACAGGGTTAATCCTGAGCTTTTGGTGGGAAAGCTTCGAGCCCTGGGATTCGGCAAGAGCGTGACTGGGTGGATCAAGAGTTTTTTGACTGAACGTATACGTATATTAAATCATATTTCAAAAAACATATCGGTGTTCAGGTGTCCCGCAGGGTTTACACTGTTGGCTTCTCCTTTTTAATTTGTTCATTAATGATATTGGTGAGATGTTCAACCATTCTGAATATCTTTTATTTGCGGATGACCTCAAATTGTACAGAGGAATAGAAAGTGTAAACGATGTTACGCGTCTGCAGGAAGATCTGAATCGATTCTATCACTGGTTAGAAAGAAGTGGCTTAAGTCTAAATGTTAAAAAGTGTTTCTGCATTTCCTTTGGTAGGAAGCGGAATATTGAGCGTCATTGGCATAGTTTGAATAGCGCCCTGCTCCAGTCGGTGTCGGAGATTCGTGACTTAGGTGTGCTTTTGGACAGTCAACTTACTTTTCGTGGCCATATTAATAATATTCTGAGACTGGGTCTCAGAAATCTTGGTTTTGTTACCAGATATAGTAAACAATTGTCGGCTAGCACGTTTAGAGTGTTGTATTTTTCAGTGGTCCGCTCTGGTTTGGAGTATGCTTCGGTGGTGTGGTCACCATCTTACCATATTGCTGAGATTGAGTCAGTGCAGCGTAAATTTCTACGAACTTTAGCTTTTAAAGCTGGAATAAATATTTATAAGGATGCAAGTTTTCATATTGACTATGGGATGATTATGAACGCTTTTGGTGTGGTTACATTGGGGGAGCTCGATTAAACGACGTTAACCCGTGCCGCTCGTCGCTCAAAGTTTGAAAAAAAATCCAAATTTTTGGCCAAAAAGCTGACATATGGAGCCATAACTCCAGAACGGTAAATAATAGAAACACGCTTAATACCTCAAAAGAAAGCTAATGTTATTCTTCAAAATTTATATTCTATACATAATTGTTGTTATTTTAAGTCAAACCGAGTAACAAGAGCCTTTAGCCCCAAAAACGTGACCTGGTACCAGTAGGAGCCAGTTTGGGAGTATTCTAAGAATTTTACGGGTTTTTACATAACGTGTCTCGGAATTAACATTTTTTTTGCTAAAAAGTATTTTGGAACTCAATTTTCAAACATAAAGAGCCTTTTGTTCAAATTTGATCTTTTATTATATGGGGATTACCTGACTAGTTTACCAAAGAAAGACCCGTTTGACAGGTAAAAAGGAGGGTGAATCTAATTTCTATTTTAGGGATGGTGATTTTACTTCAGCGTACAACCGACCTTTTATTTATTCAGTTTAGTTTCTAAAGTGCCTTTGAGCTGGTTAGATCCAACAATTATCTAGTGAAGATATATTTTTTTTTAATTTTCCAAGTGTGTGTGTTATTGTTTTTATAACTATTATAGTATTATTTTAAAAGACATTTGAAAACATTTTATTGAAATTAAAGTTTGCAATATATTTTGTTTCATTTTCCAAGTTAACTGTTATTTACCTATTGGCCTCTGAAATGGCATCCACATCAGGTGTACAAAGCCGGACTAAGGATAAAATATTTTCTTGTGGGCTATCCCATTCACCAGATCACCGGTTGTAAACTACCCTCAAATCGTCAAGTTTTGTGTGCTTTATTTTATAATTTACGTACTGTGAAATTAACTGTAAGAGAATCAGCAAAACTTACAATACGAGAAGTGTTCATTTTTGGGAGAAAGCTCGAATCCCGACTAAACATGAGCAAGATGCAATTACTAAGCTGGAAAAACTTCACGCCGAGTGGAGAACTCTTCAAAAAGACCGGAAGAAAACATCGAAAACGGCCAAGAACAAATTTAAACAGTTTGTTGAAAAGTTGGATGATCTCTTTGATATTGTTCAACAAGATGCCTTGGCTCTGATGAAATCGGAAGAAGATAAGGCGTTTCTCGTGAAACAGAGGCAGAAGGGCCGCCCAGGTTCCATGACTGGAGTGGATCTCAAGTTGTCTCGAGCTGAAGAAATCAAGGTGCAAAAGGAACTTGCAAAAATGAACCGACAAATCCAAGAAGCAACTTTTGATATTGGTGAGTTTATTTTTTTATTATTAGTATTCTAAAAAATAGATAAACAAATAAGTAAATAGTTTCATTATAATTGAAAGAAAATTGTACATGAGAGCATGATTTGGCATCTTTATGATTGAGTTTATATTTTTTAAATAATACCTTTTGATAATTAGAAGTAGGTAATTTAGTACCTATGTATTATTACTATTCTGCTAAAACGACAAGTTTTTATAGTCTTTTTTTTCCCTTTCTTTTGTTGCTTCTTAGAGCCGGATGATGAAGACAAGTTCGAAGAAGGAGAAGAAGACACTGAAGAGGACAGCATCTACCAGGAACTTGAGAGCTTGGAGGAAATGGACATCCCTGAAGAAGCTGCAGAAGATCCAGGACCATCTGAGAGCAAGAGGATGAAAGTTTCATTTGCAAGGGGCGTTAAAGAGATTTTAAACATGAAATTGTCCATTTTATTAGATCGATGTAAGGTATCCGACAGAAATGCCACGAGAATTTTAATAGCTACTCTAGAAGCACTAAACCTTGACCCTCTTGAGTACAAAGTCGCGAAAACTTTATTACATGATAGAAGGCAAATGTTCAGAGAACAATATAATAAAAAAAATTTTGATAAAGTAAAACATTCCTGAAAAAGAGCCCGTGGTTGTCCATTGGGACGGTAAACTTTTACCGGGTGTTTTAAAAAATGAACAATGTGAGCGAATAGCTATAGCTATTTCATATGGCGAAAAGGAACAGCTGCTGGGAGTTCCTGTAACAGCAAACAGCTCTGGAGAGGAGCAAGCCGTAGCCGTATATGAATGCCTACATGAATGGGGTCTTCTCAACACCGTCAAGGCGATGTGCTTCGACACTACAGCATCCAACACGGGAAGACTCAAAGGAGCATGCGTCATATTGGAGCAAATGTTAGGAAGAGAATTGTTATACCTAGCTTGCCGTCACCATATCTTGGAAATTCTGTTAAGAGGCGTATTCGACACAAAAATGGGATCAACCACTGGACCTCATCCAGACATTTTCAAGAGATTCCTCACTGCGTGGCCCAAGATAGACAAAGGAAAATATGACACAGGTATCAGTGACAATCTAATACAAAAGCAGCTAACTCCAGAAGTAATTGCAAATGTTACTGCTGAATTCGAGACCAAATTAACTGAGAGCCATCCCAGAGATGACTACAAGGAGCTATTGCAGTTGGTTCTCGTATTTGTTGGATCACTAGACGGCAATGTTGTGGGTTTTAGAACTCCAGGAGCCATTCATCACGCTAGGTGGATGGCAAAGGCTATTTACTGCTTAAAAATGTTCATTTTTCGTCGTCAATTTAAGATGTCTAAAGAAGAAGAAAGTTCTGTGCGTGCCATTTCTGTTTTCCTAGTTAAAATTTATTGTAAAGCTTGGTTCAATGCTCCAAAAGCTCATCTAGCACCAAAGCAAGATTTAGGTATTTTGCATAGTCTGTTAGACTATAAAGAATGTGACAATGACATTGCAGAAATAGCCCTGACCAAATTTTCGAACCATTTGTGGTATTTGAATGCAAAGTTGGTGGGATTATCGTTTTTTGATCCCACCATTACAGACGATGAAAAGTTGTTAATGGCTAATAAATTGCTCAGTAGCACAGATGAACCATCACAGCACGCTAGGGTTGTAAATCCAAAAGTTAGGAAAGAAAACTTAAAAGAGGTAGTTGATGGAGGATTGGTAAATTTACTTACCAAAGAAACGTTTACATTCTTTGACCAATTTAATATAAAAATAGATTTCCTAAGACAACATCCAAACACCTGGCCTCAAAATAATGACTTCCAAGAAGGATTGAAAATTGTCAAAACATTAAAAGTAGTTAATGATATGGCTGAGCGTGGTGTTAAATTAATAACCGACTTTAACGACCTTCTGACAAAAGATGAAGACCAAAAGCAATATGTCCTGCAAGTTGTAAGTAAATGCCGAGCATTATATCCTGACGTTTCAAAAACTACTTTAACAAAAGCTCTAGAATAGATTAGATAACTATGTAAAATTATCAACTCATGTAGGTACTACGTCTGTATCTTTTCTGTGTCTGTTTTGTAAGTATTATATACCTAATTTTTATATTTTAAAATAATTAATGTCATTAGACTTATCAGTATTACTTGTTTTTTTTATTATATTTCTACTTTAAACTCAAAAATATACCAAAAAAAAGCAAAATTTATCACTTAATAACAAAATATATACGAAGTGGTACCAGGTCACGTTTTTGGGGCTAAAGGCTGTTGTAACTCGGTTTGACTTAAAATAACAACAATTATGTATAGAATATAAATTTTGAAGAACAACATTAGCTTTGTTTTGAGATATTAAGCGTGTTTCTATTATTTACCGTTCTGGAGTTATGGCTCCATATGTCAGCTTTTTGGCCAAAAATTTGGATTTTTTCAAACTTTGAGCGACGAGCGGCACGGGTTAACGTCGTTTAATCGAGCTGAAATTTCGGCTATCTCAATATCTGGAAAGGGGAATCGTTTTGTGGGGTCCAGACGAACAAGATTCCGACATTTTTTTTCCCCCTCTATGAGATCCGGTCACTCTAATGTGCATTGTGTTTTAACAGTATTGTGTTTTTATATTACTATTGTAATTGGCTTGTCCGTTAAAATAAATAAATAAATAAATAAGTAGTCATAATAATTTTTATATGCAAAAATTTAAAATGTACTTATAAACTAAAACAATACTTCTTAGTTTAAATCGAAAAAGAAAACTGTCTAGGTAAGTTATCAATTCACCAGAAGGACGAACAACTTAATTTAATGGAACACTTTAAAAGTACTAGAGTCCGCTACCGTTGCGACTTAACTCAATAGTTATGGCAATCTGGGTC
>CM032456.1:175855774-175858942 GCA_019049505.1 Pachyrhynchus sulphureomaculatus
AAATAGGAAATAATCGCTAGGGTCTAAATCTGGCTAATATGGTGGATGCGGAAGCAATTCGTATCCTAACTCGATGCACACGTGCACTGTCTTGATGAAAGAGAATTTTTTTCTTCGTCAAGTGCAGACGTTTTGACAACAATAGTTGAAATGATACAATAAGATGACTTCGGGCTGCTGATCGTGGTGAATCGTCAACTTTACTCCTTTTAGATTACCGTAAAGCATTTGATTCTGTAGATTATAGTCTCCTCTGTGCAAAGCTTCATTATTACTGCTTCTCTGACGAGGCAGTAGAGCTTCTCAGGAGCTATTTGGTGAATAGGAGACAAGTTGTTAAGATAGATGACAAGACTTCGCAGCCTGGGGTCAAGAACAGTGGCGTACCACAGGGCTCTATTCTGGGACCATTACTTTTTATGATATATACCATGGATCTTGTTGAATCAGTTAATGACAATTGCTTAATCCATCAGTTTGCTGATGATACACAGGTGTATGCTAGTTACAACAGGGATAATGCTGAGCAAGTGTTCCATCGCTTGAATGCCACACTCAAGAATATTCAGTCATATTCGGAGAGGCAGAGTCTTAAGTTGAATCCATCTAAATCAGTGGCAATTCATTTTGGTAATGTGCTGGCGAGACTTGACTTGGGTGTTGTTCTGGATCGTGTTCCTGTCCAACTGAGGGAAACTGTAAAAAGTCTTGGGCTTGTGATTGACAAGGACCTGCGCTTTAGAGGTCATGTTAAGTTTATAATGTAGAAGGCACACACAGCTTTAAGGAGCTTATATCGGAATAGAACTATTTTGACCAGAGACGTAAGGAAGAGGCTCTGCGAAGCATTAATCTTGAGTCATGTTAATTATGCGGATGTGGTTTTTGGGCCATGTCTCGATGTTCGTTCCAGTTCTAGAGTACAAAAGATTCAGAACTCTTGTGTTAGGTTTATTTGTGGATTGCGGAAAAAAGAGATCATGTTTCTCCTCAATTGGTGGGGTTGGGCTGGCTCAATATGGCGAAAATTACACATGGCGGTGTTTGTTCATAGAGTCTTGGCAACGGGTTGTCCTCTCTATTTTAGACAGAAATTGAGGCATCGGGTAGATGTGCACGGTTTAAATACTAGAAATATTCACCTTTTAGAAATACCAAAGCACAGAAAGGCGATCTTTGAAAGATGTTTCAGCTGTACTGCAGTGAGTGTTTACAATTCGGTACCGCACGCTATTCAAAGCAGGTCAGTTAATGATTTCAAACTAATTCATAAGAAATTTCTCCTTGGGGATGCAGCTTGACTTTTATTTTTATTCTTATTTCTATTAGTCCTATCTTTTGGCGATGGATTGCCGTTGTCTTCTTCTTCGTTTCTGTACATTACGTTATGTTTGCTGTTGAGCTGATTGATTATTGTATGTGGTATGTTTTCTTTCTTTTTTGCTTCCAGTACTATGTTATCTTGTATTTTTATTTTATATATATTATTATTTTTTTTTTCTCTATAATGATGTACTGTTATTGTATGTATTTTTTATTTAGTATTTAGGCATTACTTGAATGTTGTTGCATTATTGAATTTGTATTTTTTATATATATTTTTTTGTATCTTGTATGCTTAGCTACTGGCGCGGTTGAAATGAGCAGTTCTTAACTGGACTTCGCCGAGTTAAAAATAAAGACCTTTTATTATTACAAAAAGTTCTTCTTTCTCACATTTGATCAATGTGGTTCCATGTTTGGCTGACGGGCCAAAACCAAGTCAGCACAAACGCTATTACCATTCCGTATTAAGGAATGACCTGACAATGTTACATGTTTTCAAAATCACTGACTTCTGAATGTTTCTGTGTATGTCCGTGTTGAGTCCCAATTGCACTAAATGTGGTGTGAATGTTATTGGTGTAAGGCCTGTGGCTGATATAATGAGGGGGACAATGATGACTTTTTCCTGTCTCCATAGCCTTTTTATTTCCGTTGCAAGGTCTGTGTATTTGGAAATTTTTTCTGTGTATTTCGCTTGGATGTTTGTTTCGTTGGGGACAGCTATGTCAATCAGATAGGTGACTTTTCCTTTTTTGCACTGAAAAGTAATATCGGGTCTATTGGCGGAGCCTGTTTTATCTGTATGGATACCGATATCCCAGTAGAGCTTGTAATCTTCATTTTCAAGTATGGATGTTGGCGTGTATTTGTAGTAGGGATCTGTGTTTTCTATGAGTCTGTATGTTGTGGCTAGTGCTTGGTGAACCACTTTGACAGCTGAATCATGCCTAGCTGTGTACTCCGTTCCGGCCAATATTTTACATCCGCTCGTTATGTGTTCGATCGTTCCTTTCTGCTGGTGGCATTTCCTACATCTGTCCTCTGCAATAGTCGGGTCTTTGATGATATGCTTTTGGTAGTTTCTGGTTAATATGACTTTATCCTGGATGGCAAGTAAGAAGCCTTCAGTTTCAGGGAATAGCTGCCCATCCCGTAACCAGGTGTATGATTGTTTTTTATTTACGTGGTCTTGTTCTATGTGGTATCTGTGTTTTCCGTGGAGTGTTTTCTCTGACCACGTTTTCATCTTTTCCTGTTGTAATTGGGTGTGACTGTGTGTGTCTGCTGAGTGGTCTGCCTGGGCTAAGTCGAGAGGTGTGTAGTTTTTTTGTCTGCTTTCACTGTCGCTGTGTGGAGGCTGGTTTGCTTGCTGTGAAAGAATTTCCTAAGTGTTTGTATTTGTTTTGTGTGTAATGATCTGATGTCTATAATTCCTCTTCCTCCTGCCTTCCTCTCGATGGTAAGTCTTTCTTTGCATGCGTTGGGGTGTAATTTCCTGTATTTGGTGAATTGAGATCGTATAAGGATGTGAATATTTTCTATGTCTGTTTGTGACCATTTGATGATACCAAATGAATATGTGTTGATGGCTTTAGTGAGATTCTTAGAGTTGAGTTTTGTTTGCAAAAGTTTCGTCAGTCTGTTTTTGAATTCGGTTCTGAGCTCTGTTTTGATGCGAGTGTGGTTGAGTTTGGTGCTTTGTTGGAAGCCTAGATATTTGTATGTTTCTTTATCGAACATGTTATCGAGCGTTTCATTGTTGATGGTTTCTGTCTCATGGTGGCACTTCCATTGGCCTTTGTTGATGTGGAGCACTTTGCATTTACTTATACCAAATTTCAC
>CM032456.1:175859042-175875992 GCA_019049505.1 Pachyrhynchus sulphureomaculatus
ACCACACTGCACTAGTTTAAGTTGTTTTTTACACTTTACAATAATTATTTTGTTGTTTTATTAACTTAAGTATGAGTTATTGGACTGAAATGTTCGTTTCTGTTTTATTACTTCTGGTCTATGGATGTTATAATCTTTAGTTGTTTATACTTTCAAAAATTTGACGCGTCACCGATTTCAGGCCAGTGGCCCGTGACGTGCTTTTAGCACGTCTTAGGCACGCGATTAGCAAGGCATGAAATTCCTGTACGTATGTTTTTTATTTTTTAATCCGAATTCGTCCAATTTTGCATTCGCCGCGATGCAGTCATGGAGCCTTGAAAAAGTGGTGTTTGTTGTTAGTTTATTTTTAATTTTAGACTTGTCGCTAGGAGGTTTATTCCTTCGCAAGATTCTAGTACTACTGTTTCAATTCATCTGGTATTTTATTTCGAGTTAAAATTTTATCAATTCGACTTCTTAGTTGTTGAGTCAGTTTTTTTTCTACCGTAATTGGTAAACGCATTAATAATAACATCTTGGCCTGAATTTTTCTATTTTTAATTTGGGAAGTGCTATTGGTATGTCTCCTTTGGTTATCGGAAAGTTCTTAAAAGCAAATAAAACGAAGTAGACTTGCTTAAACTTTTGCTACAATAACAACTAGATTTGTGAAAAGGGTATTAACCTGGTCTAGGCATGAAATTTTAAACGTGTAGATTTCCCTATTTACTACTGTAATTATTACCAAAATTGACGTAAAAATCCAGAGCGACTGCCTTGAATCAGGTAGGAAATATAACAGTTTTTTAGAATTTTAACGAAATATTTCATTGTTATCGTTTCTCATGCTGCAGAACCTTATAACTTTAGTTGACTTACTGGAACTCCTGTCAGTTTTAATCCTTTAATTGCCAAATTAGACCAGTTTTAATGTTAGCCTTTTTTTAATGAATCAGGAAGGAGAAGTTTAAAAATGGATTTAACTTTAAGCCCTTGGATTAAATTTAGAACTAGTAGTAAAATATTTATGAATTTAGTTTCAATCTCAAACGTACAAAGGTTTTGAGAAAAGTTGAAGTATAGAAGCCTGACTAATGTTAGTGGATCTGGCTCTTCAAGTTTAAAACTTTCCAGCTAATTTCTTGTACATTTCTTTGGCTCATATTGGTAAATTTGCTTGTTAAAGTTTCAAACCTTTTTCTTAGTTTTTTGTAGGTTTCTTTGGTCTTCCTGGCCACAGAAACAGTGCTTATGTGAATTAATAGGCAATTGAAACTGTGTTTTAGTGCACTTTTTTACCCCTTTAAGTCCAATAAACTCAATTTAATAAGTGAAAAAGTCTGTATAGTTATCTGCCTGAAGCTAATTAACAAGGAATGGTTACAACTTTTATAAACTTAAAGATCAAGTTAATGTCAACAGAGCCCTATAAAACTTTATTGCAAACTTAAATGTGGTAGTAAACAGCAACACAAGAATGCCAGAGAAAAAGTTTTTATAGTGTTTATTAACCAGACCGTTATCTCCTGTTTTATATTGTATCATACAAATAAGAAAATTATAATTAGCATATAAAACAAGATGGTTTGTGTGTTATACTTGTCTTCATTTTCTATGCTGAATATTCGGTAGGCTATTTTTGCAGTTATTTTATTGTAAACTTCAATTAAGCACCTTTATAAATTTTAAAATTAAAAATTTGTTTTTTACTATTGGAATTAAATAAAATAGCTTTACATATAATAAAAGTTAAACTGAGATTAATTATTGGAAGGTGCCAAGGTGTGTATGATATCACGTAATATTCACTGACTAAAAAACTTGATTCAATGTCAGAGATATGTGAAAGGGCATTATAATGTCCGGCACGTTGGAGCGCTATTGTGTAACGTCTCGTTGCAGCGTTATTTGGTATAGCTCCAACTTTCTTTATTTTTAATAAGTATTTTATTTATTAAATAGAAGCCGTTATTTGCCTCTTATGTATATCTTAATTTTTGAGAATGAATTGAGTGGATATTAATACTGATAGAGCAAAAACTAGATATAAGCTAGCTCGTTTTTTACTGGTAGAGTACATGGAGATCGAGGTAATTTTTGTACGCCTTTTGAAAACAGTCTCTATAATTGTTTAAAATTTCGTTGTACTGTTTTTGGGCATCATTTATTTTAGAATAAAAAGAAACTAACTTCAGCTCAAAAAATGAAAAAATACTGAAGAATTATTTATTTGTTGAAATAAAATTAATTTAAGTACAACCTATACATCCTCAAAGAAAGAGCAGGAGTTTAATGAGACACTACACATTTAAATAAAGAAGGGTATATTAACAAAATAAAAATTCCTACCTTTATGACACTCTTAAAATTACATCTACTTAATAACCTTTTAAACTAAGAGAGTGCGCACTATTGCATAAAGTCTTTAAATTAGAATTATTAAGTTTTTTAATAAAAGGCTTTAAAAACACGATATAAAAGTTTGAGAGATCGTCTTCGCGGGTTACACGTGTTGAGTAGTCGTTGGAAACACACGTTGTAACCAGGAAGTAATATATTTAAACTGGTGTGCTTATGACTTACTAATTGGCTTCTTCTCGTGGCTTTTCCCTAAGCTGCTTGGCCTCTCCTGGTGAGATTCTCTTCGAAAATATTGTCTCAGCCGCCACTCTCCTAATCTCATTTAGGTAGCTAATCACTTTTGGACCCGAAATGTCTTAGGGATGAGCAGAATATTTTAAGATTAGAAAAAGGCATCAAACTTGAGATCTACAAATAACACCTACTTGGTGATAAAAAAAGGCCGTTACTGCACTACGGCATGACGAAAGAAAAAAGCCACTACGGCATACTGTCGGAAAAAGCCGTTACTGCATCTCGGAGGAAAAAGCCCTTAAAAATTCGAAATGGCTGCTTAAATATCTTTGTCCCTTCTACTTGGGTCACTTCCGGCACGCAAATTTCGACGCAGTCAATGCGAGCTAAATAAGTCAAGTCGGCAACACTGTCGGTTTAAATTAAACTCGAAAATTTAAACTCACTGTTTAATCAAATTACACTGCTCAAAAATTTAAACTCGCTGCTTAACTGAAATTATCAAGTATTACATGAATTATTGATAGAAAAACAGTGTTGTAACATGATCCAGAAAAGTCAAATTTATAAAATTAGTTGCAATGATTGCGGCAAAAAGTATGTTGAGAAAACTAAACGGTCAATTCAAATAAGATTTATAGAACATTTAGCATATTTAAGATACGGTAGAACAAAAAAGTTTAGCATTGCCGAACATGTTCTTGAAGCTGATCATACTGTAATTTTAGATAAGCTTAAATAAAGATGTATATGATAGGAGATTGTTAAATGCATAAGAAAGTATGGAAATTGTAAAATGTAAGAGTAGCTCAAATAAAGACAGAGTGCCTATTCCTTATAGTCACTTCTACTGGTTACGTGACCGGAACTAAGGGTTCCGCCCACGCCATTGGTTTCACTTGAGTAATTCAGATATTAAGCTGAGTATAAATATGTTAGATTGTAAGTTTAGCTTCAGTCAATCATCGCTCGTGATGAAGCTAACATGGTTAGCGAAACGGACGTCGAATGCAAAAAACAAAGTGTTTCGTGTAGTGGTGATATATACTGAGCAGGGATACAACCGAGTTGACGAACTATACAGCAGAGATTCTTATTTCACTTTTTCTAGCGCAACCCACTATCATAATTTAAAAGAGAGAAAATATTTGTTTGCATATATATACATATATATATATATATATATATATATATATATATATATATATATATATATATATATATATATATATATATATATATATATGTATATATATATATATATATATATATATATATATATATATATATATATATATATATATATATATATATGTATATATATATGTATATATGTATATATGTATATATGTATATATGTATATGTGTATATATATATATATATATATATATATATATATATATATATATATATATATATATATATATATAGATATACATATCTATATATATATATTCATTCATTCATCATTAAAACATCGAAACATAAGCAAAGGTCTAATAGAAAATTGATTTCTCTATGAAAATCGATCCTAAACAACTCATGAGTTATAAATGAGCGCCCAGGTATATTTAATTTAACAGAACATACTTCACTTATTAAGATCCATAATTATTTCATAAACGAAGTCAGCATCTAGTAGTAGCTCCTGCCCGTCCAAATTTGCAAGATTAGTCTTCTTCTTCTTCTGCAGCTTATTCTGTCCATCGTCGGACGTAAGCCTCCCTTAAGTTGTTCCATTCTTCTCTATTGTGTGTTTTCCCCATCCAATCGTGCCCTGCCATTCGTTTTATGTTGTCCGTCCACCTGGTCTGCGGTCTTCCTCTACTTCTCTTATTCTCTCCGGGTCTCCATTCTGTGATCCTACGCGTCCATCTGTTATCTTGTATTTCCCCTACGTGTCCAGCTCAATTCCATTTTAGGGTATACAGTCTTTCTATTACATCGGTTACTTTGGATCTTCTTATTTCTGTATTCTGTGTAGGATCTCGTAGTTTAACGTTTAACATCTTTCTTTCCGTGGACCTTTGTGCTACCTGGAGTTTATATACTATATTTATTGAGGGCCAAGTTTCTGTGCCGTACGTTGAAACTGGCAACACGTATTGGTCAAAGGTCTTTGCTTTCAGTGTGTTTGGTATTTCCAACTGGAGTACGTCTTTTAATTTTCCGAACGCCGATCAGGTCAGTGATATTCTTCTTTGTAGGTCTGCTGTCAGATTGTTCTTTGAAAGTTGGATTCTTTGACCCAGATATACAAACGCGTCCACTTTTTCTATTATTTTTCTTTCCAGATTGATCACCTCTTGTTCCTCTGTTTCATTTGTTAAATATTTTGTTTTGTTCATATTTATTTTTAGTCCTATCTGTTTGGATGCTTCGTTTAGTTCTTCTAATATTTCTTGGAATTCTATTTTGTCTTTTGCTATCAATATTACATCACCGGCAAACCTCAAATGATTAAGTTTCTCGCCGTCGATATTTACTCCTCTTTCCTTTCAGTTCAGCGTTCTAAACTTACCTTCCATTGCTAATGTGAACAATTTAGGAGAGATTGAGTTATCTTGTCGTACTCCATGATATATCTTGAATTTGTTTGTTTGTATATTTGTCGTTATTTGCATTATTGCGTTTTCATATATATATTTAATAAGGGCTGTGTACCTGTCATCTAATCTGCAGTTTAAAACTGCCCATACCTCTATCTGGTCAAATGCTTTTTTATAATCTATCACTGCTACCCATAGTTTTATGTTATATTCGTTTATCTTTTCCACCAGTATTCGCATTGTCTGTAGGTGATCTGTCGTGCTGTAACCTCGTCTAAATCCAGCTTGATCGCGGAGCTGGTAGCTATCCAGTTTGATTATAATTTTCTGTGTTATTATTTTTGTAAATATCTTGTACATTACTGAGAGAAGACTAATAGGTTCGCAAGATTAATATGTTCCAATAATTACAGCGTAAAATTCAAAGAATTCCTTAGTTTTCTTTTAATGCCCTGCCGCTCTAACTACATTTCAGTACTACATCAAAATGTTCATCTTTTTGTAGAGGTCATGCTGTGTAGATGTATAATTAGGTTTATCAAATAATTTAAAATCTACTGCCATAAAATGAAAAGAAACTCATAGGATTAGATTAAAATTTTCTAAATTATTCAGATTTCTCAAATTTTATTACCATAATATAACCCTTTTAATTACTGTTGTGTGAAGGACGACCTGGCCCGACTTGGGTTGTCTAGAGGATGAAGAGACGCCGTCGCCGCTCAACTTTATCCAGAATTTTTATATTTTAAAGCCTATAACTTGGCCTAATAGACCGCAAAACAGAAACATGCATAACGTCTATCAACAGAGCAACTTCCTGACAACGATCCAACTTCTCGTTCCCTCAAACTACGCCCCGCCTCGCTTGCATGGGAAGTTGCGTCGGTGTTCCATCTTTGTTCACTTTTTTAAATCGCAAAAACAGCACACCCAATCTTTCAATAAATTCTCTTCCGGCGGCTTCGTAGTCAGCCACGTCCGATAATATCACTTCATCAGAAACACGTATCTTCCTCTTCTGTATCTGGACGATACAGGGCGATACAACGATCTACCTTACCTTCTCGATGATGGCTGGAAATTGAACCTGGAATTATATTCATTCGTCGGATCTTCGGGCGTTGCCTCTCCCAGTATTTCCTTTCCCTCATCTTGCCCCCAGAAGGCTTTCGGAAAAGCATGCGACGTAAATTAACACTTCAAACTGAGTATTCGTTAGAATATCAGTTTCACGGAAACCGCTTTGGGATTTACAACCGAATTTATTCTGGGATTAACCATGATGTTTTTGCGGATTAGGGAGCAGGATAGAGAGGGGAGAGGCAAAAGGCGGAATGTGCGCTACCAAAGCCACGATGACCGAAGAGAATGGTGGCGATAACATCCTAGTGCAGATGCACATAGCAGCACATACTCTACCTCTTGGTTATCACCAAAAGTCAATTGCTCTGTTTAACATATAATATTCTGAAAATAATAAAAATGATGTTTTCGAGAAAGTTCACTTCAAAATTTTAGAAAAATTTGTCATGACCTTTCCCAAATACCCATTTTGAAATCTATGCTAGTATTTTTGGCATCTCGATTTTTTTAAAGAGTTTTCAATTTTAAACGTAGGCTATAACTCCATCAAGCTGTCTAAAAGGACAGTAGAAAGCATAGTTCGTATTGCATATTGAAAATGTCAGCCTCCTCCATACTTCAAAATCGTACTTTATTGTAAGAAGAATAAAATATACATGGTACTTTAAACCAGTAACCTGTTAAAAATATTTAACAAACGTTAAAAAATTTGTTTTCATATATGTTAATCATATAAAACCGCATTTCTAGAGAACCTTAGTCTATCTAGTTTAATCAATAAGTTTAGTTTCAAACAATTAGTGATTTATTGTTTGAAACTAGCTGAACTAAACTTATTGTATTATTATATTAGTTACGATATGTAAAGGAACACCATGTAATTTAGAATTACGTTAATATTGAGGTGAAGTAAGCAATCTGGGTTTTATGATCAACAATAACGATCTAGCGAATATGATTTATTTTACTTTGCCACTGAATTTGCTGAAATATATTCTCAAACACTCGGCACTGTTTTCAGTTTATAAATTAGCAACTTCGGTAAATGAGTATGTTTATTTGAAAGGGGTTGTTGCGAGTGGCTTAGCCTCATTTGGTGGGGATTAAGCAACGGTAATCAAAACGTTTGTTATTGCATTCAGCCGACTTAACTGCGGTGTCACCGGTTGGTTTCCAGCTCGTAAAGTATTCGTTAAGCGGCTGTATACGGTAATTTCGCAGGTGAATTATTTAGTTGAACAAATATTTAGCGTGAAGTGAAATTATGTAGCTGTTGTCCAAACAAGATAATAGAGGAGTAAATAGTGTGAGGAACAGCAATGAAATATTTTTTTTCTTAATCTCACAGCGAGTCTAATCTACTGGAATGATTTTGTTAAGTGAAATTTCATTATATTACTACAAGTGACTATATACGAGGCTGGTTTGAAAAGTCCGTGCAAAAATAAAAACTACTTATGTGTTGGGGTAAACCTTTTTTATTTTTCGACATAGTCTCCTTTTAGGCTTATACACTTCGTCCAACGATGTTCTAGTTTGTTGATCCCTTCCGAATAATAGGATTTGTCCAAGTCTGCAAAAATATCCATTAGTGTCTGCAATCACCTCCTCATTTGGATAAAATCTTTGTCCCGCCAGCCATTTCTTCAAATTAGGGAACAAATAGTAGTCCGAGGGAGCCAAGTCTGGAGAATAGGGGGGATATGAAACGAGTTGGAATCCTATTTCCATTAATTTTGCGACCACAACTGCTGAGGTGTGTGCTGGTGCGTTGTCGTGATGGAAAAGGACTTTCTTGTGGGCCAAACGCGGGCGTTTTTTCTTGCAGCTCGGTTTTCAAACGGTCCAATAACGATGAATAATATTCACCTGTAATAGTTTTACCCTTTTCCA
This sequence comes from Pachyrhynchus sulphureomaculatus, assembly GCA_019049505.1. Classification (NCBI taxonomy): domain Eukaryota; kingdom Metazoa; phylum Arthropoda; class Insecta; order Coleoptera; family Curculionidae; genus Pachyrhynchus; species Pachyrhynchus sulphureomaculatus. The sequence goes on from CM032456.1 coordinate 175,867,149, forward strand.
GATAGTCGATGAGGATTATCCCTTGCGAATCCCAAAAGACAGTCGCCATAACCTTTCCGGCCGAAGGAACGGTCTTCGCCTTTTTTGGTGCAGATTCCCCCTTGGTAACCCATTGTTTAGATTGTTGTTTGGTCTCAGGAGTATAGTAATGTATCCATGTTTCATCCACAGTGACGAAACGATGCTTAAAGTCCTCCGGATTCTTCTGGAACAGCTGCAAACCATCCTTGCAACACTTCACACGATTCCGTTTTTGGTCAAGCGTGAGCAATCGCGGCACCCATCTTGCGGATAGCTTTCTCATGTCCAAATGTTTATGCAAAATATTATGTACCCGTTCAGTCGAGATGCCCACAGCACTAGCAATCTCACGCACCTTAACTCTTCTGTCATCCATCACCATATCATGGATTTGATCAATGATTTCTGGAGTCGTAACCTCCACAGGCCGTCCAGAACGTTCAGCGTCACTTGTGCCCATATGGCCAGTCCGAAAATTTTGAAACCACTTATAAACTGTTCTAATCGAAGGTGCAGAGTCGCCATAATGTTTATCAAGCTTCTCTTTAGTCTCCTGAGGCGTTTTGCCTTTCATAAAGTAATGTTTAATCACCACACGAAATTCTTTTTCGTCCATTTCTTGAAAATCACTCGACTTCCTTGATTCACACGAATGCCAAACACAAAGAAATAGACCAATATGGCTGAAACTTGGTGTGGGTTCATTCAAGAGATGGTACTAACTAAACATGACCTCGATACGCGCCGGTGGTGCCATCTCTCGGACTTTGCACGACTTTTCAAACCAGCCTCGTATATATATATATATATATATATATATATATATATATATATACATATATATATATATATATATATATATATATATATATATATATATATATATATATATATATATGAACCAATCGTGGTTGCAAACACATTTATAAATTATTTTAGTACTATCTCTGAAAACAAACTACGAAATAAATATGGATCAGCTAACGTGAAAGATTGTACTGTTTCGCCAGTAACATCAAATACCATGGTTATGGAATCCATTACTGAGATTGAGGTTCTCCAAATTATTTCTAAAATAAAGAATAAATAAACAGCTGGATCTGATGATATAACTACTAAAGTGGTAAAAAATATTAAGTATTCAATCGCTAAACCACTTTCGTTCTTAATAAACTTTAGTCTTAGTAAGGGTATCTTTCCTAAAGTTTTCAAAACCGCTAATGTTATCCCTGTCTATAAGAGGGGTGACCGTAATGATGTAGGGAATTATAGGCAAATATCTATACTGAGTACTTTCTCAAAAATATTTGAGAGAATTGTGTACCAACGAGTAATCAATTTTGGTACCAAATACAACATACTACACTCCGCATAACATGGTTTTTTTTGCCTAATAGATCAATTGAATCTGTCTCTTTCCACTATTTAAATCAGGTTTTCCGCAATGTTGATGACGGTAAATATGTTATAACGCTTTTTTTTTGACCTTTCTATAGCCTTTGATACGGTACACAAATCATCGCTGATGAAAAAATTATACAATATTGGCATTCGAGGCAGCCTGCTGGACTGGATAGGGTCATATATGACCGACAGGGGGATGGTGGTGAAATATGATGGCATTGTCTCTGAAAAGAAAGCGGTCGATCTTGGCGTTCCACAGGGATCTGTCTTGGGACCCTTGTTATTTATACTATATGTAAATGACCTGCTATTAAATATTAGAACAGGGCAAGTGATTATGTATGCAGACGATAACACCATTGTAACAGCTTCGGACACTGTAGATGATCTTTATGATGAAGTTTCATGTGTGTGCAAGGATATGGAAGCATGGTGCAGAAGAAATGGCCTTGTACTGAATGTTGAGAAAACTATCTATATGAATATATTTAATAAAAAACCATTAGCGTCGATGTTTGCCAATTCCCTTGGTGTAAACTTTGAGGGGAAAGCCAAGTTCCTCGGTACGTTTGTGGATCATAGGATTTCTTTTAGGCACCATATAGATCACATATGTGCTAAATTAAACTCAGCTTACTTTGCAATTTTAAGCTTAAAAAGCACCCTTGATAGTGACGGTCTCTTGGCTGTATATTATTCATTAACTTTTAGTCACATGTCTAATAATGTTGTATCATGGGGTGCTGCTAGTGTGAAAAGTAAACGTATATTTGTGAACCATAAGAAAATAATCCGTTTGATTTTTAATCCAAATTTTCGTGAAAGCTGCAGAGATACGTTTATAAAACAACGAATCCTAACTTTTCCATGTCTACATATTAAGGTGCTTAACTCTTGTAAACAATAATAGACACCTTTTTAAGATGCTGGGAGCAACAAATACATATAACACCAGGAGTAATAGTGTATTAAAGGTCCCCATTCATAGATCAACTTTCTTCAAAGGCTCTCCCCTCTATAGGTGCATCAGCCTTCATAATGGAATACCTGCAGAACTGCGAAATATGCGTGGTCCAAGATTTATATCTCGGCTAAAGTCCTTCTTAGTGGAAAATGCCTTCTACTCGATAGGGAATTTCTACGGGGCCTGATGATCTCTAAGAGAGTGCTGGTTGTGAGATTTCTTTTTAGGTATTGCTGTCATGAACCTGAACCTACCTACATTATCTTGTCTTAAACCAAATACCAATTTTAATTATTTTTGTATTTTTGTATTTTTACTGCTTTTAAATATTAAACTTAATATTGTTTTGTCCGACTTTGTACAATTTCTTTGTATGTCCGTATATTTATGGTGTGTATGATTTGTGGTAATCCTACACTATTTTTTATTTTTATTATATTTATAATTATAATTATTATACTATATTTGACGACAATGTACACTTTGTTGTATTTAATGGTAATATATATATATATATATATATATATATATATATATATATATATATATATATATATAAACTAAATACTATTTAACTAAAAACCTGTAGGATCACCCCAAATTTATTAGTGGAAGAGTAATGAACGATGTAGGGTACTCTTTGTACTTTATTTATATTCTTAACTTCGAGCTGTCGCTAAACATTTGTTAGCTTCTTCAAGGAAATTCTGAAAAAACAAACATTGGGATAAGGAACCACTAGGAGTGGAATATGTCGGTTTTATTTTTAACTTACAGAAAACTTATAAAGTGATTCCTCAGAGAAACAGAGCAGACTGGAAGACATATGCTTACTCTTTATTTATTAGGCACGTTTGCATGTTCATCTTTCCCTTGTTATACAGATACGAAACCTAAGACTAATCTTATATTGAAAATGAAGGTATTATTACACTTATTAAGACACAGAAAATATTTAAAAGAACAACAGGATTAAAATACTTAATTAAAACAATTCACTTGTTGTCTTCATTTTATTTTCAAAATTGGAGGGAAAACGTACCTAGCACTTAGACACTATTGACAGACAGGTTTGCAAACAATCAAGTTATTGTAGAAAATATTAAAAAAGAAAAGAAATTATCCTCAATTCAACTAACAGACTAACAAAAATAAGCATTTCTGACACTAATAGATATGTCGAACACTTAGAAAATAGACGTACTTTTCTTCTACAAAGCCTGAGAGGAAAACTACCTTTTCATGTTGTTGACGATTTTGTTTTTGTTAATTATAGTAGATATAGATCCCTATTCAACAAAGTTAAGAAAGGAAATATTGAAAAAATCTTCTCTCTAAATTCTAATAATGAAAACTGGTGTAAAAATATATTAGATATTCAAATTCCAGAACATATTCAAGGTTTTCTAGCTCTGGGTCCCAAATTTAGCCTCCCTATTTCTATTAAAGATATTAATATATACAAACTTCTCTCAGAAGTGGAACAGTTAATACATTACTTACCACTTGATCAACAAGATATTACTAGATCTAGAGCTACAAATCTTATTACCAACGACATTCATGCTAACACTAATATTGCACCAGTTACCCCACAAATAGAAAAAGAAACACGCAAATTTTTAAAAAACAACCCTAACCTAATAATAAGAGTCTACTAACAGGAATTATCGAAGCAGTTTTGCCACTTTTAACATTGGTTGGTTCAATTATGTCTAAGCCTTTTATTGGATTATTTTTCAATGGAAACCGCGCAGTTAATTGCTTGCAAGCAAATTTAGGGATCTGCGTTTAAACAAATTTACTTGATCTGAGCTTAGATCTGAATTACTAAAAGTGTATTAGATGCCGCAGCGCCATAGTATACGGCATCAATATCCATAAAATGTCTAGGATTTTTAAAATCAACATTTTCGGTTGGAGTACTTGTTAAATATTCCCTTTTTAAAAAGCAATCAAAAAATAACTTAATGTTTGACTTATTTTTTCATGTAAAATATAAATTTTCAGGTGTTCTGCCTGCATTTCTTTGTTTGAATCGTTAAATAATGGTAACACAAAATCTAAAAACTCCAACAATAGCAATGTAGTGGGATCTTGAAGCTTCTGTAATATATTTTCTACAGCTAAAAGATGATCATTATTAGATATTTGGTCTATGAAAAATTGTTTTAGAGCAGAAAATTGTTCCAATACTCTTTACTGCTGCATGCAATTTGAAAGTCTTTAAACTCTGCAACTCTTTTTGGACTAGAAGAAAAGTAATTGTAAATGTTCCTTATAAGATCCTCTATAAAGCGTGGCAGTTTGGTACAAGCATATGACGCGCGAAGATGAAACGAATGGCATGTGCACTTAAATATTAAAATATTGGGAATTTCGTTTTGCAGTAATGCCTCAACAGAATTATTACGCCCCATCATTACGTTTGCCCCATCATTACGTTTGCCCCATCAGATGCAAAACCTATTAGATTATTTTTATATGGAATTTTAGCGCTTGTAAAAAATTTTACAATATCTTCAAATGAAGATACTGTTTTAGCAGCTTCTAATGGAATAAGAGCTAAAAACAATCACAGATGTGATCTTTGGCATATCACACCACTAAGCACAAGTGTTTGATTGTGCTAACATCAGTGGACTCGTCAGTAATAAATGAAAACTTAGTTTGCCGCAGATCTTCACATAAATTATCAAAACTTTCTTTACCTATAATATGATCAATTATGTTGTGAGGTTTTGTCGTCGAACATTTTAGTTTTTCTGCAATTTTTGAATTGGTACAAACGGACTATATCAATTTCGGTAGGTGCTCCATAATGGTGAATGGTAGATTATGTTCAGCAACAAACGAGGCTAATCTTAGTTCACCTGTTTAACTTGTATATCAGGTTTTTGGGTTTTTGTCACAGAAAATGATGATATCTTTGGTTGTGATTTTATATTCTTTGATGATACGGAGTGCGCTTGTTAAGAATTGTGTTTCCTAAGTGCGTCTTTCCCTGATGTAATATTAATATCCCTATTACAACTTTTACAGTAGGCATAGTTTGCACTTTTACGACTTTCTTGCAGCGATCCTGAAAATTTTTCTTTCCGTTCTTTATATATAAATATATAAAATTGTAGGTATTTTTTTTTCTTTTTGCACTCGCGCTTGTACTTGGTTCTTCGTCTGACGACATTTTGACTTGGTATTATAATAATATTTTTGGTAGATACTACTAGTAGACGCTGTTAGTAACTCGGAGAAAGTTTTTCTTCTAAATAATGAAAATTAATGAAACAATAACATCCGAATTCTTGGTTATATAGACAAGCGAATTAGCTCGGGGGATCCCCTAAAAACTTCGAGTTACGGGTTGTAGGACACAAGGGTATTCCTCAAAATATATGGGGAACATTCTGCAATAAATACTTATCATACAATCGAGAGATTCCCCGTAAAAACATAACTGAAAAGGGTTGCCAACTTGGAAATGTAAATTCGGTAAAAAAATCGGGAGAATTTCCTTGTATTCTCAGAAATCGTGGAAAAATCATTAAATTTCGATATTTCGGTAGAACAGACCCCGTATCGGTAGAAGTACCGAAAAGTCGGTAGGTTTGAGTCCACTGAACAAAGACCACAAACTCCCATAGAGTAGTAATTAAAGAAATGATAGAAATAAGAAAGAAAAAAAAACGCAGTGAACGACAGAATAGATATTAAAGACCTAAGTTTAATTTATAACATCTTACCTAATTAGTTATCAATTACTTAAAACCAATAATTAAAAAAAATAAAAATTAATGAAAATAATACAAACATATTTTCAAAAATAAAGCATAAAGACCAACAAAAATTAAAGCTTACAAAAAATGTTTCGTTCCGGAATCTACATATGTGATTTCGCCAGCCTGACCGTTGGCCATAGACCGAAATGCACTGGTCTGATTCGCCTATTTTGGAGGCACGAATAATATAAAAGATGTTAATTAGTGAGTTAATTTTAAACCAATTGTTACTGTTAATTTTTATACCACTTGTTCTTATGTAAAAGACAAAATTTCAAGTGTACTGCTGTGATCAAAAAATAGTAAGACTTTTAAATTTAAATCGCCCGGGCATTTCCAAATCGGATTAATTTTTTTTCATTAGGATGGTAGGACCTTAACTGCCATCTGTGTCAAATTTTAAGACCATAGCATCATTAGTTAATAAGATTCGCTTGCATTCGTTCAACAACAAAAGTGCGTTTTTCGATTTTTAACATGAGTCAAAAAATTCAGCAAAGAAGTTGCATTAAATTTTGTTTTAAAAATGGTTTTTTCGGCTTCCCAAACGTTCTAATTTGTTTCAAGAGGCCGGAATTATGAGCCGATAACTCTGGTTTTTTTCTTCACGATAATGCGCCTTCTCACACAGCATTGGCTCTTCGCGACTTTTTCATCAAAAATTCAAGTCATATCATTCCGCAATCGCCCTATTCGCCTGATTTAGCTCCGTCGGACTTCTGGCTATTCCCTAAACTCAAAAAACCGCTTCGAGGACATCGTTTTGAGTCGATTGAGGAGATTAAATTGAATTCAACAACTGTTTCGAAGACTGGAAAAAACGTTGGCAAAAATGCATTGTATCCAAGGGGGATTAATTTGGAAAAATAAATAACCCGTTTGCGTTTTATTTCAGAAGTCTTACTATTTTTTGCTCACAGTAGTGTATGTCTATATATCTTGTGATTTAAATTATTGTTGTATCTGTAAATTGAAATTGTGATTACATTTTTAATTTTCATTTCTGGAACCAAAGAAAAATTTTTGAAAATGCCCAAATCCAGGGCCGAAATGTTAAATAAAAAAAAGTTTAAAACAAAAAACTCAAGTGTGTTAATTAAATGAACCTACACCCAAGATTAAAATTAAACGATATACGAGTATATATATATATATATATATATATATATATATATATATATATATATATATATATATATATATATATATATATATATATATATTATATATATATATATATATATATTTTATTTATATATATATATATATATATATATATATATATATATATATATATATATATATATATATATATATATATATATATATATATATATATATATATATATATATATATATATATATATATATATATATATATATATATATATATATTATATATATATATATATATATATATATATATATATATATATATATATATATATATATATATATATATATATATATATATATATATATATATATATATATATATATATATACCTACATATATTAATATATTATATATACAGTTACGGAAACATACGATGTAAGTGTTTTAACTCCATAATATTAATTAAGACATTAATGAATTTTTTGGTGATATCGTAAAATTTTAAATACGTTTTTAACAGTGTAGCCTAGAACTTTCGAAATTTTCTGCACACTATACTTTAGTTTTAATTAATTTTTTTTTATTGCAATTTTTTACTTCTGTTCTATTTTAACGACATATTAATTATTTCCGCTATCTTACTTATCCTGATGCTCTTCAAACTCTTTTTGTATTACTGTATTATTGTAATGGTATGGTTGTTGTGTATTTTATGTTAATGTTTCTTTCTCTTTCTTTCTAGGGGCTTGAATGTTAGACGTCTTAAGGTGAGTTTGTTTTCACACTCTTTGCTTTTTTTAATACGCACTTCTTTCACTGCTTTACTGATATCCTGCATGAATACTTATATTAGCTTTGTGGCTTTCAATAATCTGCAACACTTTTATATGGAAATAAAGAACGAAGAAATAAATAAACTGTAAGATACGTTGACATTTAGTTCAGTACGATTGGCGCGTAACATCAGGTGGCTCTAAGATTTTTTAAGTTATTTATGTATGAGCAAATATATTAAGAAAAGAAAATAAAACTTGGCAAAAAATGAATTTTACATCTCCCTATTGAATTTAAACAACTACTTTTATATTGGTAATTCTCCAAAATTACGAGGCGCATTGTGAATTAATGCGTAAAATTATAGCTTAAAGCCTCCACCACCTGATGTTGTCACTTTTCCGTAGAGTCCCCATTCACAGCATCACACGTACGCCAACGTATGACAACCTGCGAGAACTCCTCCCGGAAGAAGTTCTCGCACTTTACCCCTTTGGAAGTGCAGCTATTACTTCTGGATCCGAAGAGTCGCTTGTCTCTCAAATGTTTAGAAAATAGAAAAACACCGCAAGACGCAAAGCCTGGACCGTAACGTGGATGTTGTAAAACCTCACCGAATCGAAGCTTCTCCAACGTAACTACGCAGACGTCTCTTCAGATTTGTTACGGAGTTGACATATCTTTCTGAGTCACCAGTCAGCATGAGTAATTATTAAATTACCAACAGTTTTACTTCAATTTAATTAACCCAGTTAATTTAAAATTGGGTTTCAAGAACGGCCAAT